>OAMR01000225.1:1736800-1784540 GCA_900205405.1 Echinochloa crus-galli
TTTATGTCCAGAAATTATTGGAGAAATTCAATATGGACAAAGCCTATCCAAGTAAGACTCCCATGGTGGTTCGATCACTCGAAAAAGAAAAAGACATTTTCCGACCACGGGAGGAAGGAGAAGAGATATTGGGATCAGAGTTCCCTTATCTTAGTCTCATCGGAGCACTTATGTACCTTGCAAACAGCACCAGGCCTAACATTGCATTCGCAGTGAATCTGTTAGCGAGGAATAGATGCTTCTAGCCTTCCACGTTTAGAGTATATCATGCGGTGGATTGATCTATTCTTGGTTGGTGGTGTGATTTTCAAACAAGTTGTATCATGCGGTGGATTAACTTGTTTGTTTTTATACTTGACGGGTTCGAAAGTACCTAGACATGCGGTAGACTAGTGCTTTTAAACCTATGCATTCTTGTTTATTGGAAATTTATTATCGTGCTTTCACATTTATTATGTCTCATTCCCGTTAATCGGTTGTAATTAAGTACTGCAGTGATTATTTAATAAAATACCGATCCTTCATCATGGTGACGTCATGCGATCGGCAGTGTACTTCTTACATGCTTTGCCGATTATGTAATGAATGTTTGGATTGCTGACAGATAGCTTGTTTATAGATATATGTCGATCAAAATTGGCTTTGTAAGCCGTAGAGATGGAACTGTCTGGTATCAGCCGCGGCACGTTCCAGGTTTTATCTAAACATTTTCTTACTTTGTTAGTTTCAGGGAAAACTGACTGGCACGCCTCCGGAATTCGAACGCTCGGGCCACGTGTGAAGCCAGCTGATTCGGCTTGCTGTGTGCTTGGCGTGGATTGCAGATTTTACGTCAACACACTTTTTGGCACGCCCAGTGGGACACACAAGTTTTAAAGATGCCTGAATTAAAGGATATTATGGACATCACTCTCGAAGAATTGTCTGAGGAACATCAACAAATGGTGAAGACTGCTGCAGATCAGTCCATCAAGAAGTGTTTGCTGTCTTTTGCTAAGAATAGGAGTGGTGCACCGTTTCTCAAGTCAGATCTGCCAAGAGTTCTACTGCCTGGACAATCTGATCTTAATGAAGATGAAGAAAGGGAGAAGTTCTCTGGTCTGTTATACAAAGCTCTGGGGGATACAATGACCAATCATAACGCTGCATTCTTGAACAGCTTTAGATACATAATGATCAGCATCTTTGGTCAACAAGTGGACAAGCCTTTTGAACAAGCATATGGGCAAATTGGTGGACCAACATACTTTAATGTTCAAAAACCTCATGGTAAAGGAGCTGCCGAAGAAACTGGAACTTCTGGTTCCAAGGGTGCGAATGGCCAACCAATTCAACAAGATCCTCAGCATGCAATGCCAAAAACTCGCACATATGGTGATGTGGCATTCGGCACTACAGGGAATCCACCTGCTTCTGCCTACAAAATATCTCCTCTAAACAATAGGCTGCAGAGGAATATGTATGGGAATGGATATTCAGAGTTCATGGATTATAATGCTATTGATGCTCTCCCAAATCAAGGATATGGTAGTGCGACAGGGATGCCCGTTGGGAGGCCAGGAAATCAAGATGCCAATGTTGACCTCATGGTGCAAAAAATGACTGATGTACTGCAGAATCAGTTCGGTCTAAAGCCCAAAAATCAGGGAATTCACTAAATTCTCAGGACAAGATGACACTAGCACTGTAGAACATATAGCTCGGTACTTGATGCAGCTCGGAGAGGCTTCAGCAGATGAGGCTTTCAGGATCAGATACTTTCCTCTATCACTGACAGGTCCAGCTTTTACGTGGTTTGCTTCTTTGCCTGCTCAGTCAATTTGCACTTGGAAGGATCTAGAACAGAAGTTTCATGCTCATTACTATATTGGCAGTACTGAAAAGAAATTGGTTGATCTGACCAGCTTAAGACAAAGAAATAATGAAACACCTATAGAATTCCTCAGGAGATTTAGAGAAACAAAGAGCATGTGCTTTTCTCTGAACATACCTGATGATCAGTTGGCTGGAATGGCTGTAGCTGGGATGCTGCCTGCAATTCATGAAAAGCTGTTCGGGATGGAGTTTGAAGATCTGGGTCAGTTGTCACACAGATTGGCATTGATGAGTAATCAAGCATATGGTTTCAAGAAGGATGGCAGATTTGCCAAACACAATGATGTAGCTGATATTTACAATCAATTCCTCGAAAGAGCAGATCAAGGAGATGATACAGCGCCTGAGAAATCAAGAATTAAAACAGGCAGGAACTAGGATGAAATCAATATGGCGCCCAAAAGACAGACTTGATGAACATGGTCATTCGGCTCCCACATGCATGGTATGTCTTCTGCCGAATGAATTCATGGCTCCAGCTAATCAAGTTGTACAGGAAGAGATATTGTCAGAGATAGATGAAGCCGAGCAATTTGGGTTGATGGCACAATTGATGCTGAATAAGCAAGCTATTTTCGAAAAGCCAGTCAAGAATCAAACAATCAGGCTGAGTATGAGGCATTACTCAGAGGGCTCCAATATTTGAAAGAAGCAAAAGCCATTGCAGTTGAAATTTTTGGAGATTCAGAATTGGTCATAAAACAATTGAATGGTGAATATGAATGCAAAAGTGATATCTTGAGGAATTACTATGAAGAATGCAAAGAAATATTGAAGAGCTTTCGGTCAGTAATTCTACAACACATTCCTAGAGGGGATAATGGAGAAGCAAATAGATTGGCTCAAAGTGCATCAGGTTACAGAGAAAATCAAGAGGTATTTGCTACTGATGACTGTGCTTTCGGGAGTAGTTTGGCAGAAGGTGATTGGAGGAAAGAAATTGCCGATTATTTGGAGAATCCATCCCAGAAGGTTTCTAGAAGACTCAGGTATAAAGCTATAAAGTTTGTTCTTCTTGATAAAGATTTATATTATAAATCCCTGGACGGAGTATTATTACGTTGCTTAAATCAAGAAGAAGCAAAGAAGTTGATGAGTGAAGTGCATGATGGATTATGTGGAGCACATCAGTCAGCTTACCGAATGAAGTGGGTTATTAGAAGAACTGGATATTACTGGCCGACAATGTTGGAAGATTGCTTTGAATATTATAAGGGATGTCAAGACTGTCAGAAATTTGGAAACATTCAGAGAGTTCCAGCATCGGCTTTGAATCCCATTATCAAGCCATGGCCATTCAGAGGATGGGGAATAGATTTGATTGGCCAAATAAATCCTCCATCGAGCAAGGGGCATAAGTTTGTACTTTTAGCAACAGATTATTTTACCAAGTGGGTTGAGGCGATTCCATTGAGAAAGGTAGCATCAGAAGATATGATTGAATTTGTCAAAGAGCACATCATTTACAGATTTGGAATTCCTCAGACAATTACCACAGATCAAGGGTCTCAATTTACATCTTCAGAGTTCAGAGATTTTGCTGAAAGTATGGGGATAAAATTACTGAATTCTTCTCCTTATTATGCTCAAGCCAATGGACAGGCAGAAGCTTCCAACAAGATCATGATTAAAATCATACAGAAGAAAATTGATCAAAAGCCAAGGAGGTGGCATTCGGTACTCAATGAAGCATTGTGGGCTTACCGAATGGCTCCTCATGGGGCTACAAAAACGTCTCCTTATGAACTAGTGTATGGACATCATGCCATTTTGCCGTGGGAATTACAAACAGAATCAAGGAGAGTACAGTTGCAGCAAGATTTAAGTTCTAAAGATTACAGTAACCTGATGATGGACGAATTGGAAGACTTGCATATGATTCGTCTCAAAGCATTGGAAAATATTGAGAAAAATAAGATGCGAGTTGCCAAATATTACAACAAGAAGGTAAAAGTCAGGCAATTTGCAGAAGGTGATCTAGTTTGGAAAGCAATATTGCCGATTGGTACTAAATACAGTGCATTCGGTAAATGGTCCCCAAATTGGGAAGGTCCTTTCAGAGTGGCTCTAATATTGTTCCTGTCTATAAGAAAAATGGAAAAATGAGGGTTTGCATAGATTTTAGAGATTTGAACAGGGCTACACCCATGGATGGATATCCAATGCCTATTGCTGATTCATTAGTTGATGCTGCTGCTGGATATAAAGTGCTCAGTTTCATGGATGGTAATGCAGGATACAATCAGATTTTTATGGCATTAGAGGATATAGTAAAGACAGCTTTCAGATGTCCTAGACATATAGGGTTGTTTGAGTGGGTTGTCATGACGTTTGGATTAAAAAATGCTGGTGCAACTTATCAAAGAGCTATGAATTATATTTTTCATGAGTTGATCAGCAAGATGGTGGAAATATATATTGACGATGTTGTAATCAAGTCATCGGATCATGAGTCCCATTTGGCTGACATAAGGAAAACTCTAGAATGCACCAGGAAGCATGGGCTTAAAATGAACCCGAACAAGTGTGCTTTTGGAGTTTCGGCTGGAGAGTTTCTGGGATTTTTGATACATGAAGGAGGAATAGGAGTTGGCAAGAAAAGCATGAAGGCAATTGATGAAATTGTTCCTCCAACTAATCTTAAAGAGTTACAATCACTGCTTGGCAAGATAAATTTTGTGAGAAGATTCATATCAAACTTGTCACAGAAGGTGTTGCATCCTAGTGATGATCGGCGTTTTAATGATCAACCAAGAAAGAGGCATGCTGATTACAGGTGGGTTTCGCCGTCCGTGTAGCGGTAGTCGTCCGATTCGCCAGTATTGGTACCTCCACAATTGAACAAGCCTTTCAAGTTGTACGTGGCGGCCGATGCCCAAACTATTGGATCTACCCTCATACAAGAGTTTGAGGGGAAGGAAAGAGTGGTCGCATACCTTAGCCGAAAATTGCTAGACCCTGAAACAAGATATTCAGCTACAGAGAAGCTTTGCTTGTGTGTTTATTACTCATGTACAAAATTTCGGCACTATTTATTAAATGCCGAATGCGTTGTATATTCAAAATTTGACGTGATTTGCAAGATTTGATGTGATTAAGCACATGTTGTCTATGCCAATTTTGAATGGAAGGATTGGCAAATGGATTTTAGCCTTATCTGAATTTGAATTAAGGTTTGAATCGGCAAAAGTTGTCAAGGGGCAGATTATTGCTGACTTTATTACTGAACATCGTGATTCATCAATTAATTTGCTTAATATTACTCCTTGGGTGTTATTCTTTGATGGATCTTCATGTGACAAAGGTGGTGGAGCAGGTATTTCACCCAAAGGTGAAGTGTTTGAGTTTGCTATTCCCATTCAATCTACTGTCACTAATAATCAGGTTGAGTATGAGGCATTGCTCAAAGGGCTCCAATACTTGAAAGAAGCAAGGGCCATTGCAGTCGAAATTTTTGGAGATTCAGAGCTAGTTATAAAACAATTGAATGGCGAATATGAGTTCAAAAATTGATGTCGTCGATTTCTTCTGGATTGCCGTTGGCAAAGCCGGTAGGCATCCTGGTGTAGTCAGTACCGGTGTGCGTCGACATGGCGACCAAACCCACGGCGGTTCCCAGACGGACGCCATGAAGAGCCACCTCGTCGATGCGGCCTGCCACTTGTTTGCCACTGATGACTATGCTTTTGGGAGTGATCTGGTAGAAGATGATTGGAGAAAGGAAATTGCTGATTATTTGGAGAATCCATCCCAGAAGGTTTCTAGGAGACTCAGGTATAAGGCTATGAAGTTTGTTCTTCTTGATGGAAATTTGTATTACAGGTCCTTGGATGGGGTATTGCTGCACTGCTTGAATCAAGAAGAAGCAAAGAAGCTCATAAGTGAAGTGCATGATGGATTGTGTGGGGCACACCAGTCGGCTTACTGAATGAAGTGGGTTATTAGAAGAACTGGTTATTATTGGCCGACAATGTTGGAAGATTGCTTTGAATATTACAAGGGATGTCAAGACTGTCAGAAATTTGGAAACATTCAGAGAGTTCCAACATCGGCTCTGAACCCTATTATCAAGCCATGGCCATTCAGAGGATGGGGAATAGATTTGATCGGCCAAATAAATCCTCCATCAAGCAAGGGGCATAAGTTTGTACTTTTAGCAACAGATTATTTCACTAAGTGGGTTGAGGCAATTCCATTGAGAAAGGTGGCATCAGAAAATATGATTGAATTTGTCAAAGAGCACATAATTTACAGATTTGGAATTCCTCAGACAATTACCACAGATCAAGGGACTCAGTTTACATCTTCAGAATTCAGAGATTTTGCTGAAAGTATGGGGATAAAATTACTGAATTCTTCTCCTTATTATGCTCAAGCCAATGGACAGGCAGAAGCTTCCAACAAGATCATGATTAAAATGGATTGAAAAATGCTGGTGCAACTTATCAAAGGGCTATGAATTATCCAACAGGGGGAAAATGGCCAATACTAGAGTGTATTGCCCTTAGTGCAAATATTTTACATCATGAGCTCAACAATTTTATCACAAAAGGGCTGCAAATGATGAGTTTTATTGCCGAAATTCCATGAATCCCTAGTACAAACTACTGGAAAAGCCTGTTCAAGACAGACTGGGGATGGATGGAATCGGCAATGGCAGCACCATGGCCCTCAAGACGATCTATCGAGGCATCGATGTCGTCGATATCCTCCGGATTGCCATTGGCGAAGCCGACCGGCATCCTGGAATAATCAGTGCCGGTGCGTGTCGACATGGCGACTAAACCCACGGCGGCACCCAGACGAACGCCATGGAGGGCCACCTCGTCGACGCGGCCTGCCACTGCACCAAGGCGAGCCTCTGGTGTGTCCCCTTGGGCGTTCACCTTGTTTGCCAATGTCTCCACCAGTGCCTTCAGGCGGTTGAGCTCAGCATCGCGATCTGCGAAATTACAAGTGATGACAGATATGATGCTATTTGAAGACAGATTGAAACTGAGCAGATTGCAGGACTCACTGTTGATGGTTTCGAGCAACTGTTTGCGTTGGTGTTGCCACTCGAGGTCCGCGATCCCAGCTTGTTTGGAGATGACCTCCAGCTCATGGTGCGTCTCGTCGCGCTCCCTCCTGAACCGGCGGGCGTCGCTATCTGAGTAGCGAAGATCGTCCGATTCGAGAGTTCGATTGGACGAGCTCGAAGAATCGGTCGCCGCAGCAGGAGCCGCAGCTGGAACCGCAGCTGGAGCCGTAGCCGGAGCAGCGATGGGGTTCCATTGGATTAGCCTGAAAAAACAAAGGGATTTGTCAGAAAGCTAGGAGGGCGAAATCTTGAGAGAAAAGTAAGAAGAGGCAGACAATCATCACCTGCAGCGAGCGCCGGCGCGGCTTCCTTCGGGTTCATCGGCGGCTGGTCGCCTTCCGTTGGCCATTGGGGATATCTCGGAGTGTATTGCTCTTAAGGGACACAGAAGCTCGAACTGGCAGAGACGAGGAAGGCGAAAGATTTGGTGAGAGGCTAGCGGCACTCGATATTTTTATTTATAGAACCCACAGAGGAAATCGTGGCCAGAGATCGTGGCGCGTATCCCAAAAATTCGGAAGGTGGAGAGTTCTCAAACTGAACAGTTTCTGCGTCGTTTGGGATTCATGCTGAGTCATATTCGGTTTGACCAAGTAAAATTCGGCTGTGCTATGCTCATTATAGCTAATTTTGCCGAATGAACCATTCAGAGTAAGGCAAAAACGAAAATACAGAACAGGATTGCATAGATCATTCAGTAATGAGTATTTATGGTCAATTCCGAAATAAAAGTATCTTCTCTAATAGCTTCTTGTCAGCTTCTTGGGTTTTTGCCAAAGCAGAGAGTTTGGCCTTGAGCTGCTTTTCTTCATTCAGGGCTGCTGAAGCTTCCTTGCGTATTTCCTCTGTCAGACCAGGAATTTCGGCTATCTGCTTTTCGTCAGCTTCAATTTCAGCCGATAAGTTTTTCAATTCAGCTTCCAGCTCGGCTTTCCTGGTTTTCTTCAACTCAAGTGCAGACTGTAGACCAGCTAACAGTTCTTTGTTGCTTTGAGTTCGAGAATGCAAATCTTTCACAGATTTTTTGGCTATGGCCCTGCTTTTCTCGAAAGCTGGTTGAGCAGATTGATTCTTCAGAGCCTGCTTCACTGCAGCGAAATGATTGTCCAGCTGGGAAACTGGGTCCAAGGAAGCTTTGACATCAGCAGGAAGATCTTGGTCAATGGATTCAAGCACATCCCTCAAGAGATCAGCATCCTTAACTTGATCTTGGATGCCTCTATGCAGCAAGGAGAAGATATCTTTCAATTTTGCTTGATTTTCCTTTGATAGAGGTTGACCAGATGATGTCTCTTCTCCTTGTTCAATGATTAAATCATCCACAGCAAAGGAATAATTGGATGATGGAGCAGATTTCTCCTGAAAGGAAATTCTTGATGAACCAAGTGATAATTTATTGAGAAGGAGTAAATAAGAGGGAATGAATATACTCACCTCATTTCTGATTTCCTGGATAGGAGAAGGAGGTCTCTCAGGCTCAGTAGAAAGATCTTGCATATCATGCTGAGGAGAAATTGGGGAGTTTCTTGGTAAAGGTGCAGCTTCTAGTTGAGGAAGAATTGGTGAAGCTGGAGCTGAATCATGATGAGAAGAAGGGCTCTCCAAGATTTGATCCATTGAAGTTTGTTCTGCAACTAAAAAGGGATAAATGCCGATGAAAAAGAATGGAAAAGATAGTAAAATTTTTACCAGTCAATGAAGCATCGGCAGAATCTGTGATGGTTGTCAATTGCTGTGTCCTGGCCTGAAATAGTAAAAGATAGAAATGAGCAGGGTAAAAAGAGCATAATACTCAAAGGAGAAAGATTATGACCTGGATAGTTTTTCTGCTACTTGTTCTTTTCTTTTTTGCAGCAGAGGCAGCAAGTAGAGAGGGGGTCTTTCTTTTGGCAGAAGATGGCCTGGTAATGATTGGGTCCAGGGTGGCCTGTCTAGACATCAGCTGGGCCAAGGTAGGAGATTGATGCCCCAGAGCAGATATTGGGCCTGCAATATTGTACTGGATCGTCCTGGCAAGAGGGGCAGGTATTATGTCCTGCAAGATGACAAAGTTATAATCAAAGGAAGAAAGGTTATTAAAATAAGATGAATGATGAGCATATTACCTCTGAAGTTGGCTGGTAGTCAGGCATTAATTCAAGACAGAAGGGATGAATTGGCATGTTGAAGACATGATCATGAAATTCTTGCCACCAGAGAGTGAAAGAAGGATGAACAGATGTTATTGGCACAAAAGGTTCAGGTGCGTAGATGGTTGTGCAGCATCTGTAGTCAAAAATCCTTCTTGTTTCTGTGGAGTCTGTGACAATCTCCCTAGGCTTAAGGAATTCATGAAGAAATAATCTTGGTGGCACTTGGCCACAGCCTAGCTTCCTAGCCATCATATTCGGCTGATAGTACTCAAAGGTACTCTGAACCAGCCTCCCTCCACAAAATTCGGCTGGCAGAATACAGGGCCGAATGAAAGAATTGAAAATAGCTGTAGATTGTGCATCTACACATACAGTATCAAAATTGAACTCACAAGGAAAAGTGAGGTTGTCATTATCAGAATAAGGGAACCAAAGAGGGTCAGCAAAGCCCTTAGAGAAAAGCTCAAAGAGTTCACCAATACTCTTGTTCACAGATACAGTAGAAGCAGCCTCTCCATAGGTTTGACAGCCTTTGGTGCCTTGAGTTTCCCCTTCCTTGTAATTGACTGAAGGAAAGTGCCGATTGTTGATATCAACTGTAACAATCTGGTGCATGTACAATTGCAGCCACATCTGAATGAACCACCAGGGGCCATTGACGCAAGGAATTTTCTTGTTGGTATGCATCAGGCGAGTGGTTTGATGGAGCATATGATAGACACTTCCAAGCAAATATTTCCCAAGGGGAATAAGTGTGCCAGCAGCCAAATCTTCAGCCATAAAAATGTGATTCAGGGTTGGCTCATTAGCTTTGCCACAGAAGATAAATCTGCAGAGCCACATGTTCAGAAAGGCCTTGTATTCAACGTCAGTCAGAGGGCCATCAGACATATAATTCTGAATATATTTCTTGTATCCAACTCCTGTCTTCACCCTTGTTTGCTTGGAGGAGCCTTTATACTTATATGGATGCACATTCTCTGTAATATTCAGGCCGGTCATCATGTAGACATCGGCCAAGGTGGGAGACATTGGTCCATGGCCAAAGAAAAAAGCATTTACGCCGTTGGACCAGAAGTGGCAGGCTGCAATAAGGAGGTTTTCATTCCTAGGTGTTTCGGCCAGGGATAATTCTAGGCAATGAGAAATATGGAGATTGTCCCAGTTCTTGGTTTGGGGGCTTTTGTCATCAAAGATTCTTTTGTACCAATTTCTCCAACCGGCGATTGGGGTCAAAGGCCACTTCTTGAAGGTGTCTTGCCATTCGTGAGGCTTTGTCAGTGAAGTATTGAAGGGGATCCTCTGAGATTCGGCAGCAATAAGCTCAGAAGGGTCTGAATCTCCTACGGGCCCGAGGAAATAAGATGGTGCTTTTTCCTCGATGGGAATCAAGAGTTCGGCTGCTAGGGCCTACCAAGAACAGAAAAAGGCGAAAAGAAAATTTAAGATGCGATTCAAAAAGAGTAATGCTGAATGAACTTAAGAGGAATAAAACTTACTCGGAGGGCTTGATCTTGGTCCGCCATTTGAAGATTGAAGCTTGAAGGAATCGATGAACTAGGGTTTGGATCTAAACAGGAACTCCGGAGATTTTAAAAGAAGGGAAGTGGGCGTTGAGCAAATTCAGCCTAGAGACGTCAAGTGTTTCTAGTCAATTCCGAGATAAAATTATTTTTTATCCCGAAATTGAAGGGGCATGTGTTAACACCAAAAATTGGTACCAGGAAGAGGCTGACATGTGGGCCAGATTTGGTAAAAAAATACCATTCGGCAAGAAGGCTTTCTTCAAAGCATTCGGCAAAAGACGCTCTGCGGTCGGGAAGCCGTCATCGTTCAGGACGGAAGTATTCGGGAGAGCGTGATGACATGGATTAAATATAAGGAAGAAGCCGATTTGATGAAGAGTATGAGATGAATACGGCGCTTCGACGTATTTCTTTGGAAATAAACATTTGTAATCGTAATCGACTAGGAATTGTGTCAAAACCAGGGTATAAATATAAACCCATGGTGATTGTAATAGGGATCGAACAATCATAAAACAAACCGGCCTTGCGCCAGCCACCTTTTCGAGTCCTTTATTCGTGTCGTCGAAATCTTCGAGAGGAACCATCGATCCGTCGACCTCCGTAAGTATCGACAACCTTGTATCATGCTTAGTATCATGCGGTGGATTTAAGCTTGGTTCAAGAAGGCTTCCTTGTTAAATCATTAGGTCATGCGGTAGGCTAAGGTTTAGCTTGAAGCAAGTTACCGGCTCTATTAGATTTGGCAAGATCTAATAGATTCATTAAGTTACCTTGTGTTGTTTGGGTTTTTACTTCATGTTTAATTCATATAACACTCTTTTGCCCAATTTAGATTGATTAAAATTCGGTTTTGATTGAAGCTTGTTCCTTCTTCATTGAACCCGAATCGGCTATCTAGCCGTATTCGGCAGTCCCTCGATGAGTGAAAACATGTTCGTAACTTGTTTTTAAATAATGAATGCTTCTAGCCTTCCACGTTTAGAGTATATCATGCGGTGGATTGATCTATTCTTGGTTGGTGGTGTGATTTTCAAACAAGTTGTATCATGCGGTGGATTAACTTGTTTGTTTTTATGCTTGACGGGTTCGAAAGTACCTAGACATGCGGTAGACTAGTGCTTTTAAACCTATGCATTCTTGTTTATTGGAAATTTATGATCGTGCTTTCACATTTATTATGTCTCATTCCCGTTATTCGGTTGTAATCACTAATACAGAACATGGATTCAGTAACATCAACTTGTGTTACTATAACTCAATAAATATGTTACTAGGTCTTCTAGTAACACATCTTGTTAGTGTTCCAAAGTCCAATGTTACTACTATCTGATCTATTGGAACACAAGACATGTGTTCCTACACATAAAAAAATGTGTTACAGTGATTCTCTTTTGTAACACATTTTTTCTGCTCTTGTAACACTTCCACATTGTGGTAGTAACATGTCATAAGAACATAGCTTGGAGTTTAGGAACATATATGTTATAGCACATGTTTTACCTATTGTAACACATTCGACTTTTGGATTACTGTACAATTTCATATG
Source organism: Echinochloa crus-galli (assembly GCA_900205405.1). NCBI lineage: Eukaryota > Viridiplantae > Streptophyta > Magnoliopsida > Poales > Poaceae > Echinochloa > Echinochloa crus-galli. Next base: position 1,748,963 of record OAMR01000225.1, read on the forward strand.
GCATATAATGGTAACACAAAAATTTCTAAGGTACCGTGACATCCATAGTAAAATCACACAAACCAATTTTTTCAGAAATAAAAGGAATTTGCATTATTGGTCATAAGGAAACATACACAGTATTCGTTCACATAATTTGATTGTATACATACATAATAAATACATGACAATATGATTCTACGGAGCAAAAGAATATAGAAGTCTCTGCTACTGGAAATGATGTGTTACAGAAATATAGAGTTCTTGAGACATAATCCATTCCTTCTTGATTTATTCTTTTGTACATGTGAATATACGAATTCGTCCATTAACCATTTATACCTGCATAGAGAAATATAGTTGTAACATAACATATTCATAAATCTAGCTATAGCATATAAAAATCAAAGGACAAGCAATTGATACTCCTTTGGCCTGGCATGACCAATGGTGTTGTAGCCTGTCATGGGATTTACTAATGCCTCATCTTCTACAAATGTATGATTGATACACATTTTGTAACAAGAATTGTGTTCTTATTTCAGAAAAATGTAAATAACTTAGTTTACATTTGGAACCTTTATATCATAATGCAGACATATTTAACCACCTTCCTAGCTAGAGGTATCAAGATGAAAATAAGAAGAGCAAACCAAACTTAAACTAACCTGGTGCTTTATGATTGTTGCTTCCTCTTCTACTCCTGCCTAATTTGTTGCTTTTCCCTTTGTTTATTTTTTCTGTAAAAAACAAGTAAAGGATGAATCATTGACCAAATGATAAAATCATTGACCACAGTTTCAAAAGGAAAAAAAAAGCTGGGGCCACCAGATAACACCATTTTGAATTGAGGCAAGATATTATTTGCAGATAATTCGTATCTAAAGTAATAAGAGTTCAACAATTGAGTAGTTTGTCAAATCTGTTATAAGTTTCCATTAGGAAATCCAAATTTCAGGGCTGGCTAAATGAATCTTTGTTCTAAAATAAATAATGGAACTACATGAATGGTACAGATAGTTTTCTCTATATGCTGGTATAATATATATTGAATGAAATTTGTCTGACTGTACCACTACTTGTTTGGGTTATTACCTTAATTGCACTGCCCTCATTAGCTTGGAAAATCAGCATGAGCAAACAACAGCATCCAATCCACTTCCAATACTATAGCAATGTACTTAAGTTAAAAACAAACTAATTAATGATACTTTCCATGCACCTTGGCATTGAGATGAATTGCAGAATTGATATGCAAATTAGGCTCTCTCGATTCACCTTCACAATCAAATTGGGATAGAACAAAATTTTACCTTGTGGCATGTGGTGAATCCGCCTAGCATCTCCAGTGTTTTGAACTAAATGCTGGCCGCAGTGCTCATCGGCAGCTTGTTAGCATGAACTTGACATGTACAACTACAGGAAATTTTGCACCTGATAAGACTACTATACTAACCAATAATCTTGAAGAAATCCGTTGAGTAAGGTGAAGAATAATGCAGACGAACCAGAATTCACAAAATTTTGCGACAGTATTTTATTTATATCCTTTTTTTGAAAGAAAATGTTTATATCTTGTAATCTCATCAAATTTAGAAGAATAGCATTACAAATTTTATGCATCCAGGATCCTACCAGTACCAGATTGAACTAACCAATTTGGCATGCAAACATCAGTCTAACAAAAGCGTTTGAGATTTACCAAAGTGGATGGGACAGCAGATGCAGATGCTGGTTGGTTGGGGGAACTCCTCGATCCCGTGCGGCATGTCAGCGACATTCCCGAATGGCTCGCGTTACGATTGGCGAGTTCCACGGCAGCAGCGCGTGCTTGTGCTCCTCGAGGTTAATTTGGCTCCAACGCTTGACGCTCGCGGCAGCAGTGTGGACCATACCTTGGAGGCCCACGATGAACTATCAGCACCGCGACCCACGCACTAGGGCATGCAGGACATTAGAAGATAATCACCTTAAATCTCAAACACCCAAAATATTGATTCGATTGAATTATCAGAGGGTGAGGATGAGAGATTCCATACTGCCTAGTAAGTGCTGATCTTGGACATGACCTAGATCTCCTCCGTAAAGATGAGCGTGCATGTTGAGCCTGCAGAAATTGAATGCTGGTGGATCAGCATCAGATCCATCCATGGGAAAAGGGACAGGTACTAACACTTTGAAGGGGAGCATGGGGATGATCTTCGAGAGTTTCTTGGTCACATGAGAGATAAGAGTCGGAGGGAGCATGGGGATTGATGGAAATTGAAACTGCTGGTGCCTGGTTTTGCGGGGATGTGCGATGTGACACCGTGAAAATTGCAGGGTATATTGTGGGCTTAGGCGGCGAAAATTATTGGGTATTTCAGTTTTTGGCGGCTGAAAAAAATGGTGGGAAATTAAATAGGACACAAATTTGGATGGAAAATGAAATGCTAATTTGGCATGTTTTCAAGATTTTGCAATTTATGCAAGTAGTAGTATGTGCCTATTCAAATCTACTTATGTCGATGCATAAAAGTAGTGCTCCTTTGTTTGAAAAATTTTCTTGTTCACACATGATAGCTAATTGAAAGTACATTAACCAATTGGGCTAGAAAAAAATAACTCATGCTCGTTAACTCAGATTGGTTCAGCTCATAAATGCTAGTCTTAAAAACTCGATAATCTGGATCTATTCGTCTTTTTTTGGCATCTCAGCTCATAAATTTTAGGGTTTAGAGCAAGCCTACTCTTAAAAAACTCGATCATAACCTAATTGAAGAGAATAGCCGTAGGCCCAATAATAAAACAAGAGGCCTATTTTAATAGCAATGGGGATGTGCAACCTGACCACTTTGTAGTAACACGGAGGGGATATGCAATCTGACCAGTCCCAATTGAACAGTACAACATGGAATTGACACGAAGGGACGTGTCATGTGACAACTGGTTGTGGACATGGATCCATGTAGAGGAGTTATACGATGGGACCACTCCTAGTTGAACGGGCCCACCTGATATTTGTGTGGAGAGGCCGTACAACGTGCCCATGCCCCATCATGCCAAGGAGAAAGAAGACATATGGAAGTGATGTAAACCAGCCGCACGACATGACAATTGGTGCACGACGTGATTATTGGTAGTTGATATGAAGTTCAGTTGATAGTGATATGAATGGGATGTGCAATAACCACTGCTAGTCAACAAAAAGCCTACCTAGCAGTCACATGGAGGGGATGCCCGATATGGCCATTGACAGTCGATGATGGGTACTATCCACATGGTAGTAATGCAGAGGGAGCATGTGGCATAGGGAATACTAGTTGATGCGGGTAGGGATGAAAGTGGCGTGGATAATTTCCGCGTCCGATCCGATCCCATCCGAATCCGAATTTTAAAGATATGGAGAAGAGTTTTGGATATCCGCGTGGATATGGATAATCCGAAACCGATTGTGTGTGGATGGGAGTAGGATATGGTTTTAGTGAAATCCGGCGGATATGGATTATCCGATAATAAAATATATGCAATTCTATGACCGGACACGCAAATTAATGCTAGATGTAAAATTACAAAAATACCCCTTGTCTTTTGTATTTTTTAAATAAGCATATTTTGATTTTGCTATGGTACTTAATTTGAAGTCAAATTATTTTGTAGTATCTGTTACAGAGATGGTTCAGTAAAGTTAGGTATTTAATCCGCTTCCGCACCGACTCCGATCCGCGTCCGCACCATCTCCGATATCCGAAAAAAATCCGTATCCATAACCGTATTCGGGTAATATCCGCTCCGCTCCGTATCCGACATAAAAAAGAGGATGCGGATATGGAAAAGGTATTATCCGCTCCGATCCGATCCGTTTTCATCCCTAGATGCGGGCCTATTGAGGTACGTGGAGAGGATGTGCCGTGCTCGTGGCCAAGATTCTCAATCTCATTTTTAAATTTTCTAATCCTCATAGAAATAACAGAATTTCACAAAATCACGGATTTTCAGTTAAATATTTTTCTCAAATTTGAAAATTTAAATATTTACATGTTATTAACGTGATACGTAATTGGAATTCAACGGTAGTCAAATAGTTCCACGGTTGGGTACCTCTTTCACATTGCTGAATTCCTAGGTTCGAAACCTGACTTCACCATTTTTGTTTTTTTTCGCAATTAAATTTCTGTCAGCTGTGGGTCCCATCGTCAGTGAAGGAAATGTTAGTAAATATGTGACAGAATTGAAGGGATTCGATCCCATCTTACTGGTCAATTAAATTTCCATGAGGTGGGGGTCCATTTGTCAGTGAACGAAATGTTAGCAAAAAAATGGGACAGGTGTGGATCCCATTTGTCAGTGGGACAAAAAATGTGACAGAGTAGGATTCGATCCCATACCACTTACCGCCGGAAAAAGGATCTGAACCACCGAGCTACAACTAAGAATTTGTGCATCTTAGCTTAAACTTCTTAAAATAATATAACACAATTCATTTCTCCAAAAAATTTCGACCACAACAATTTTGTTTTGCTCTCGATAGCCACAAGCATTATCTATATTTTTTCAGCAATTTGTAGCCATGATATAGAGGAGAAAAAGATCCCTCCGATCTAGTTTCCCCACCTGTCCAGAAAACAGTAATTAAATTTCTTTTGGTTATAAGGTCATTATGAAGGAGCCGTTTTTTACATTGAGTCAGACATGCCAAGCCGGGCCCATCTTGAAGGTTGTATGACCATTGACCAGCAACCTACACCCACACATGAATGCATATTCAAAGAAAAGACATATATGTTTCTTCGTAACACTTTAGTTGTAACATTATTTCCTAAGCGTTACAACATACTACCATACTTGTAACATTTTAGCGGTAACATTGATTTTGTGTTACTGTAATCACTGTTTGTAACACAATTTTACAAAACAAGCCTTATGTGTTACAACGTCCAGTTGTAACACATACTTTTCTGTTACTATGGAACTTCTTTGTAACACATTGATGTATGTATTACAACAATGTGTTACAATATCTATGTTTTGTAGTAGTGAATTAAGTACTGCAGCGATTATTTAATAAAATACCGATCCTTCATCATGGTGACATCATGCGATCGGCAGTGTACTTCTTACATGCTTTGCCGATTATGTAATGAATGTTTGGATTGCTGACAGATAGCTTGTTTATAGCTATATGTCGATCAAAATTGGCTTTGTAAGCCGTAGAGATGGAACTGTCTGGTATCAGCAGACACGTTCCAGGTTTTTTATCTAAACATTTTCTTCCTTTGTCAGTTTCAGGGAAAATTGACTGGCGCGATTCCGGATTTGAATTCGAGCCACGTGTGAAGCCAGCTGATTCGGCTTGCTGTGTGCTTGGCGTGGATTGCAGATTTTACGTCAACAGAATGCTATCACTATGAGACAGGGTAAGATGTCTCGTAGTATTCTCCGTACTAACCATGCAGGAAAAGTCTCAAATATCCAAGTGTCAACACCAAGATGGACCTACCTGCCGAGAGCTGCAAAGAAGACGATCATCAAAACCTCTCCGGACCGGAAGGAAGATCCTGGAGTACCCGTCATTCAATGCACGATCTGGAATAGTCGCATTGATGATGCGCTCTGCGATCTGGGGGCCAGCGTCAACATCATGTCTAAGGTATTGTTTAAAAAGTTACGCTACCCTACTCTATCTCCTACTACTGCCCAGGCTCAGCTTGCGGATTCAACTGTCCGCTACCCCGAGGGGGGGATCGAGAATGTACCGGTCCGCATTTGGGGACGTTACGTTCCTGTGGACTTCGTTGTCCTCGACACGGGAAACGACCACTCATTTTCCGTTGTCCTGGGCCCACCATTCTTGAACACCACCCGGGCTAGAATCGATATGGATGCGAGAGAAGTCTCGTTCCGTATCGACGGAAGGTTGACGTACTTCAAGTTCCAACCAGGGGAAGAGAAGAAGGTAGAGCCACTCACACCAGAGCAGAGGAGCGCCGAGTGTTTCCTCAAGGCTCTCATTAGTGGAGAGCTGGAGATACTCGGTGGAGAGCAGCCCGAGTGGTACGGACCGACGGAACAAGTAACTGCAGAAGAGATGGACCGCCTCGTGAAGAAATACGAGGAAGAACAAGCCCTCTGGAATTCTCCAGAGACACCGATCCCACCGCCAACGACACCAAAGAAGAAGAACAAGAAGATGTGGCGGAAGAAAGTTGCATCGTCCGAGTCATCCACTCCGGGACCGGACGATGACAAGAGCACCTGAAGACAGGAGGTCATCCACTCCGGGACCGAAATGGCTGCACACTCACCAATCTGTCTCTTATACACATCTCAGGAGAAGTCCCGCTCGCGGACTTAAAAGCTGAGCTCTCGCCGCGAGGAAAACCGGTATGTATCCCATATTTCCCTTCCAATTTTTAATTTTTCAATTGCATTTGCATGTTTCCCTTTCCAAAATAATTGAACCACCTGAGTAATAAATTTGAGAGAGAGTAGAAAATTTTGCAAGCTTGGTTTAAATAAATGGTCACATGCTGAAATTTTACCTAGGGTGTATGTAATTGGTAATTTTTATCATTTTCATCCCTTCTAGAACATCTCCATTTATTTACCGTCACCACCAACCAGCAACAAACATGTCTACCCCACTAAAATGGCTGCACTCACACCAATAATCACAAAACATGGTAGCATGGGGGTGACTCCACTAATTTTCAACTTTGGGTCATGTCAAATTTGCATCTTACCTAACACAAACCACTCACATGACCTTGGAAAATTGTGGCCACACAAAATTTTGATGGATGCCAGCAAGGGGAGGCACTCCACCCAGGGGGGAATGGCCAGGCCACCAGGGCCTGGTTCGCCCGAACAGCCCTGTTCGGCCGAACCAGGGACCTGCCCCCCCCTCGGCCTATAAATGCTGGTGCTTGCTTGAGAGCTGCCTCACACACTCACACTTTCTGAAAAATTTCTGTTAGGATCTGGTTTTGATCCCCGCAAGAATGACTAACTTTCTCGAACGACTGACTTGATTTCTTGTGCTAACCTTTGATACTCAGTCCTTCGGGTAGTCGTTTCTGTGCTAACATTTTGCAGGAGCCATGTCGAAGCTCATCGCCGCACTCCGTCGTTCCACCCAGCTTAGCCGCCGCTCGGACGATTCTGGGAGTTCCCCAGCCCCGTCCCGTGGCTCGAGTCGGATGGACGAGGATGAGGCCGGAGCAGTTGGCTTGGGTGGAGGCTCTGATGTACCCCAAGCCATGCAGCTCCTGAGCGAGAACGACATTGTTCTCCGGACGGACCGGGAGAGAAGCACCTTCAACGAGCTCAGGCTGAAGGAGTTCGTGCACACCCGTGTGCTCGATCAGGACCTACTGAGAAGAACGGGGGGAGATCAACGAGCCAGGTTCGTACTTACTCACGCTCGAGTTTCTTTCCACACTGGTTTCCGAAAATGGGGGGATTCGCTTCAGATTTTTCAACCAAGAGTTCTTCTGCTCTTGGAGGGATTTTAGCTTGGCTCTTGGTTTTTCAAGTCGTTGCTCTTTAGAGCCAAGCAGAGCTTTGAAAAGGTTTGATCGGGTCGCATTCTGGAAGAGGATTTCCGGAAATACCAACTGCCATGCACCCCGCATGAACAGTATCCATAACCCCACTCTGCGCTTTATGCACAAGTGGGTGGCTATGACGGTATTTCCGAGAGCCGATATCCGACCCGTGAACACAGTTGAGTTGCGAATTCTGTATGCTATGTTCAAGAAAATTCCGGTTTCTCCAGTGAAAGACATGATCGATCACTGGCTGTCTCATATTTCTCGTGTGGGTAGCATGGCGATGACTTCTCTAGTCACTCGCCTCGCAAACCACCTGGGAGTCCTCCAGGACGCCCAGTGCACGTACATAGAGACAGCGCGCTCTGTCGTAGATGCTGAGCACTTCGTACAGGCTCACATCTTACGAAAGTTGCCTGATGCTTCACTTGTGATGATTTATCGCGGTTATACAGCCGAGGTGCGTCTGCCCTGTGCGGCACTAAAGCTGTATACCGCTAAGAAATTAACGCTTCATTTGAGCGCCGAGTCGGACGAATCTCCTCCACCGAGAGAGCCCGCTCGGCACAGTGTAGCAGGTGAAGGGCCGTTCACAAGGGGACGAGCCAGGCGTGATGCCGGGCTCGCCACCTCACAAGAGCCGGAAGACGAACCAGAAACACCGCACCGACACACGTCCACGTTCGAGGCCACCTACGACATGTACACCGGGGCTGGTACGTCTAGAGCAGGAGGCTCTGGACAGTACCAGGACCCGAACTATCAAGCCTCGGGACGCTGGGACTACGGCCAGAGCACGGACTCTGAGTGGTCCGGGAGCTGGTATGCTCGGGGGTATGACAATGCCTCCCAGCCATACTACCCCGGATACTCACAGTCCGCCCGTTTCGACTACGGTCGGGAGTTGTCATACATCTCCGACCGGGTCGACGTCATCGACGACCGGACACGGGGCATTCAAGACACACTAGCCCGTCATTCTCAGTACCTCCAGGAGAATGACGGGATGGTGTCATCCATCTAGCATGATGTCCGGGAGCAGTCCGAGCAGCTGGCCGCGTACCTCGCAAGACTCAATCCCTACCAGTGAAGCGTTCTAGCTTGGGGGAGGACCCCCACCAGGTATGTCTGAACCACCCAGCACTTTGTTCATGCATTCGCATTTTCCCTGTCCTTAGGTTGCATATAAAAAAATATATATATATTTCCCTTGAATAAAATTAACTCCCAACTATGCTTGGAATGAACCATTTGTCTCTCACCTTGGAAATGATGAATAGTTGCTCTGTCATTAATCTTGCTAGTACTTTGTTGTAACTAGTGCTTGACTATAGTTCTCTGGTCTGTTATACAAAGCTCTGGGGGATTGAGTAAAAATGAACCTGAACCTTGTGGGAGCACATGCTTTATTCCAAGTCTAGGTTGTTGTGGGGATTGATATAGTGATACTTTGGTTGAATTCTATTTCTGCTCTTAGTATGGTGAAAATCTCGGATGATTATGCTTTCAAAAATAAAAACAAAGTTCCTCATTGGCCAACATACCTACCAGAGAATTTTGCCTATGATTCAAGTATTTTTGAGGACTAGTTGTTTATAAGTTACCTGCAAAAGAAATGACATTGTAGCAACTCCTGATCCACCGAGCCTAAGTTTATATCTTTGCTCGAGGACGAGCAAAGAGCTAAGCTTGGGGGAGCTTGTTGGCGGTCGTTACAACCCAATTTCGACCACCAATACTCGGGATAAAATGAGAGACTATGCATCATTCCATGTACTTAGGTTTATTTCTAATAAAGTTCCACGAGTTTTGGTGAGTGTTGTGTTTATAGGTACAATGTTTACAAATACGTGTTATTGGGGTCGGAAATGACAGAAACGGCCGAACGACATGTTCGGCCGGTTATCCCCCTTAGCCGTACAGGCCGGCGGGAGCCGTCCACGTCAGCGACAACTCAAACGATGACATCAATTGACACGTGGACGACCGCCAACTCATTACGGGCCATGCCAAGTCATCCCGGAGCATCAACATGTCATCCTGGGCCCACACAAGCCAATCCCACGCAGCAAGAGGCAGCCCAGGGGGTCCACGAAGCAGAGTCGGCGCATGGGAGCAGGCCTGGGCCTCCGGGCCCGTTCGGCCGAACAAGGGCGGTTCGGCTGAACTGCCAAACCGACCCAGGAGGCTGCATCTAGGCCGTAGATGGCCGAGGCGGTGCATCGGGCGTTTGGCCGAACAGATGAGTTCGGCCGAACCGACCTGTCGGCCGAACCGCCTCCCTTCGCCCGAAGTCCCAGGGGGTACCCCCTGGCTTCCTTGCCTCCTACTCCTCTCAACCGTCATTGCAAGCTATAAATAGAGGGCCACACTCTCACTTGTAACACACACTCAAAGCTAAGGAGCTTCCACTTCATTTCTAGTAGAGTAGGTTAGTTTAGTTGGGAGTTAGAGTCGAGTCGAGCTGTGCCTCGGAGGTTCCGGAGTCGTCTTCAGAAGCTCTGGTATTAGCTCTTGTATCTTTTACCTTTCTTTTGTATGACATTCAAGTTATCAATATAGTATCTACTTTATTCTACTTGTGCCTTATATAGTTGCTTCTACTTTAGTCTAGTTGCTTCTATATTGTGTTTAGACTATAGTCGGCTCTAGTTCCTAGTACTCTTAGTTCTTGCTTAAGTCTCTGCCTTAATTGGTTCTTCGATTCTGCTCACACTAGCGGTGGTGAAAGCTACATCGGTATCCGTCCGCTTGTGGATTTATCTGTAGGCCGTAAGGAGTGCCAACAGTAGAGCCATATGATAGGATTAGTTCTAAACTTTCTACCATATGCTGCTTGTCATCTTAGTGAGCTTTGTCAAATTGTTGTGACCTTAGTGAGGAATCTTTCATGCTTCTAAGATCGAGATTCACATACACTCCACCTCTCACTTGCAATTGGCACCCCTTCTCATCCCTTTCTGTGTGTCGGAGGCTCTATAGTCCCCAAGAAAGACAGTAGACTTATTCCGGACCTTTTAGTGCTGGCTCTTTAGCCGCTGTACCTCTAACCACTTGGCCTAGATAGATAGAGTACCCAGGAATCCTTTATCTCTTCTCATTGTGGGCCTGGAGGGCCTGGTGGACGGTGGACAAATTTCGCCCCGAGGCGACCTGGCGAAGCCGGCGTGGATCGTTCTGCCGCTGGCGGCCAGGACGCCGCACCCGCCGGAGGGGTACGTGGTGAGCTTTATCCGCTTCCACGAGCGGGGCTTCAACGCGCCGGCGAGCCAGTTCATGCGGGGCCTCTGCTACCACTACGGCGTGGAGCTCCACAACTTCTCCCCCAACGCCATCTCTCAGGCGGCGGCCTTCGTCGGCGTCTGTGAGGCCGTGCTGGGGATCGAGGCGCACTTCGACCTGTGGGTCCACCTCTTCCGCGTCGAGCTCAGCACGTTCGGTGCGGGGAAGGGGGTGCGCCGGGCCTTGTGCGTCGGTGGCCTCACGTTCGCGGTCGTCGACTCCCGGAAGCACCTGTACCCGGCCTGCAAGATGACCACCAATAACAGCGGTTGGGTCAAAGGGTGGTTTTACCTGCGCAACGATGAGCCGGGGCTGCCGGCGTACTCCGGGAAGGCCCTGATGGGGAAGCCCGATGACTGGGGTCGCGGCGTCGGCGATGAGGGCCGACGGAAGAAGCTTCGCCCGATCCTCAACATCCTCCGCTCCCTGGTGAGGGAGGGTCTGACCGTGGCGCATGTGTTGGCGCACTGCCACCACCTCCGGGTGGTCCCCCTCATGGAGAGGCGGCATCCCCTGTTCCGGATGACCGCGGATGCCTCCCGTGGAGGTGGAGATGTCGCGGCTGGTAGCGGACCCGCCCGTCGAGGGGAACATTACCACGAGGGTGAGGGTCGCGGTGCACCCTGACACCATGCCGAGCAACCAGAACGACATCTGGTCTTTCCGGTTGCGGCCCGCCGAGGGCCATGTTCTGTCGGTGAGTCGCCGGTTTCCCCTTTCGAGCTGTTGAAGTGACGGGATGAATCTTTGTTTTCTGATTTGTTGCGGTTTTCAGGGCTTGGACTGCAGCCTCTACCGTTCCCTCGCGCCGACCCCGGAGGTTCACGCCTCGAACTGCGCCCGTCGCGACCGCGAGAGGGCCCGGAAGGAGGCGAAGAAGGCCAGCAGGCAGAGGAGGCAGATCCGGCGGAACGAGCACGAGGCGGCGCTCCGCCGATATCGGAGGGATGGTGGGACGCCGCCGTCAACGCCGGAGGATTCCCTGGATTCCCCCAGCGAGGAGAACGAGGAGGAGGAGATCGACGTCGGCGGGGCGCTGCCCGCCGGCGGGGAAGAGATTGACGCCGGCGGGGTGCCGCCTGCCGGCGGGGAGGAATTAACGGCCGCATCGTTTCTGGGCGCGGCGGATCTTGGCGGTGCCGCGTCGACGGCAGCGCCGGTGCCGGCTGCGCCCGCTCGACCCACGACGTCGTGGGCGCGGGCGACCACTACATCGGCTGCGAGCGCGCCGCGCCGCAGCAGGTCGGGCGTCGAGGGCTCGAGGGGTTCGCAGCCCCCGAGCGAGTCGAGGAGGTCCTCGAGTTCGAGGAGGGCTCCCTCATCGAGCGGCTCCAAGCGGAAATTGGAGACCCTGCAGGACTGCGTTCGGTAGGTTTCGCTCTGGGCCGATTCACTTTATTTCGTCATCAATTTCTTCGTAATTTTCTGCTTATGCCCTTTCTGATTCCAGCGCTCGGGGCGCCTCCAAGGTTAACCCCAATCTTGCGCCAAGGACTCCCCCCACGCAGGGGGATCGCGCTCACGCGAGCCTCCGCGTCCCGCGGCGACTCCCGCCGCTGCACCAGGGGAACCCACGCCGGGGACGCAGGACCCCCTGCCCGCTGGGGCCGAGCGAAGGACGACGTCCTCGCAGGTGACCTCAGAGCCAGGGCAAGATCCCCTGGTGGTGATCATGGAGCCGGGGCATGACGTCCTGGCTGACGTTGTCGGGCAGGAGGACCGCGATGTCGCCATGCCTTCCCCCACGAGGGAGCGGGAGGAGACCACGCCGGTCGGGGACGCAGCAGCCCAGCCGGCCCCGGGCCACGCGCGAGGCGCCGCCCAAGACGACGGCGATGGGCGCGCTCCCCTAGAGGGGGCGATCGTGACCGGGATGCTGCCTGCGTTCCCCGCGGCCCGGGAACCACCGCAGGCGTCGTCGACCGGAGGGGCGCCGGAGTGGGACGCGGCCGAAGCGGCGCTGCGCGAGGGTCGCCGGGGTCCGGACGCGTGGCCGGAGGAGTCCGGCGTGCCTGCCCAAATCTGGCTGGGCATCGCGGAGGAGAACGAGCTGTGGGCTCGCGCGCAGCAGGTCGGGAAGGACCTGGAGCGGACCATCGCCGCCGCCGCCGACCTCTACTCCCAGCACGCGCGGGAGCTCTTTGAGGTAACTTCGCGCTTCTCCTCATCTTGTTTGGTAATCCTTCGCCTTTCCCGCTCGCGTCCCATCTTTGGCGATTTTCTGTTATGTAACTGCGGGAGGAGGCAACGGGCAAGACCGCGTGGGTCACGGACCTGTACGCCGGCCTCCTTCGGTATCGCCAGGCGAACCTGGACCTGGGCACCGAGGTGGCCTAGCTTGGCGCGCAGGCGAGGGAGACGGAGGTGGCTAGGGCCCGCGCGGAGTGGGAGCGCGACGTCGAGAGGAAGGCGCGCGAGGAGGCGGAGGCCGGGCTGTAGGAGGTTCGAGAGCAGCTCCGGCAGGAGCGCGAGGCGCTTGCGGCGGAGCGGGCGCTGCTCGAGCGGGAGCGCAAGGCGCACGAGGCCGCGCGGTCCCAGCTCGCGGAGTCGATAGCCCAGGTGGAGATGAAGACCCAGGAGGTCGAGCAGGCGGGCCGCTCGCTTCGGCAGAAGGAGGACGCGCTGGTCAGCGCGGAGGGCCTGCTCCAGCAGGAGCACACGGCTCTCGCTGAAGCGAAGACCTTGGTGGAGGGTACGGCTCCTTGTTCTCCAGGCTTCCTTCGCCATTTTCTTTTGCCGTAGTTTGTACTGATGTGCTCGATTTTTGCTCAGGGCTACGGAAGGCCGTGAGCGAGAAGGCGGACGAGGTGGCCGCCGTTCAAGTCGCCTACTCCGGGGCTCAAGGGGAGCTCGAGGCCCTGAGTGTCGCCGCCGACGCTGCGTGCCGTGACATCCAGGGCGTCGACATCCCGTCGGGGTCGCAGTCGGGATCGGCGCTGTCCAGCCGCCTGAGGTCCTTGAAGGGCTGCGTGGCGGAGCGTCTCGAGAACGCCCTCCACCTTGGTGTGAAGAAGGCGCTTGGCGTGGTGTCGACGTACTACGCCATCGACCTCGCGGTGGTGGCGCGCGGGTACTTCCTCGACAAGGACCTGGACGATGACGCCGCCCTGGCAACCCTCGAAGAGGCCGACGACAACGCCGAAGATGCCGCCGAGGCGCTCACTGCCAAGTTCAGGCGCCACCTCTTCTCCGACGAGGACGAGGATGACAGCGCGCCTGCCGATGCCGAGCCCGAGGCTACGCGCGCCCCCGACGTCGAGGCTGACCCCGAGGCCGATGCGATGAGGACTCTGGAGGAAGATATCGCCTCGGCGCGCCAGGACGACGACGGCCTGGGGGCCCTTGCATCGGTCCCGCCGACCGCCACCGCCGAGGCCGCCGCTCCAGGAGACGCCGATGCTGCCGCCCCGCCTCCTCCGGAAGGCGATGCTTGATGAGCCGGCCCAACCTGTATCTTAGCTTTTAGGGCGCCGTTTGTATATAAGACAGCTTTAAATTTCGATTGTGTCTTTTGTGTTTGTGATGTTGTTTCATTGCGCATCTTTTGGCTCAAGAAGATTTTAGCCTTGTGTTTCGAATTTACGAACAACTTAAGCGAAGAGAGGAGAGGGAGATGTCGTATCCCTTCGAGGGTGTAGGCCGTCTCGCGGCTCATCCGATCCCGGCTTCAGTTAGCTCGCATCCGGCGTTTTTCTTCCCAAGCGCTCAAAACTTGAGCACAATTTTTGAAAAAAAAGATCGGGACGATTAGGGGGTAAACCCCCTCTAGCCCCCGAGGGGGACTTGGCTCTATCGAGACTGAGTCAAGGATAGGACCAAGTCCTCCTTGTTCGGTTTCCTGCCAACGAGGCCCATGCGCCAGCAGCTTATCCCGTCGCCCTGTTCGGCGCGTGGATTCTTTGCTCAGGGCGATCGTACCGCTTCTTTGGGCTTATCCGAGCGAGCACGCCTTTCCCAGCTACTGCAAAGCATGCAGGCGGGAATCGATACGACGTGACGGTCAGAGCACCGGGCAAGCCGAACCGTCCGGTCATGTCCGGGTGGTCAGGCACGCCTGGCCGCACCAGGCCGGCTTTCCATGTGGCCTAGCCTGGTTGCCCGCGTCAGTTTCGCCCGTGAGCTGGGTGGAGTAATTGGGCGCGGGAATCGTGGGTCAGCTGGACCGAGTCGTGGGGAGCGATTAAGGCTGCAACGAGCTTTTGGCATAGCCGGGCTGGCGTCCGGCGGCCCGTGCGCGTTCGCTGCGCTCGGGCTGCCGGGCTTCCAACGTCGCGCGTAGCTCCTGCACCTGCTGGCGCTCCTGCTGGAGCTTCGCCTCCAGCTCTCGCACCTGCGCAAGTTGCGCCTGTGCGAGCGCAGGATCGTCCTGCCCGGCGGGTGCCGGCGGCTGCTCGTTGCACGCGGCGGGTGCCGGCGGTTGCTCGTTGCGCGCGGCCCCATCGAGTGTCTCGTCATCCTCATCCACGGACTCCACCTCGCCATCGAGGACGAAGCACTCCCGCATGGGGTCGTACTCCCCCTCGCTGGAATCGTCGGAGCAGGTGAGGCAGAAGTCCGCGGCGGCCTGAAAGGAAGTGAAACCTTCGCGGTCGCACAGCTCGGAGTATTCAGGTCTGGGTGCTCCTGGCCACACACGCTTTCCTCATCGTTCGGTTCAGCTGAGGACCCGTCCGACGAGGAGAGGTGGAGGTTTTGGATCGAACCCAGCTGGCGGCTCGGCGAGTCCACGTGTGCGCTCAGGCTGGCGCTGATTGCCGCGGAGTATCTTGCGGCCGTGTTGGTCAGCCCGTAGGGTAGTTGCGTTGGCCCGGCTGCATCTCCTCGGCGTGCTCCCTCCGCAAGAGCTACCGGTGGGGGTGCGTCCCACTGTGCCGTGACAGTGGGCCAGAGCAACAGGTGCGCGTCCCAATCAGGGAGCACTACGAGCGGGATGGCACGTCGCTCCACACGAATCTGTAGCTCGTGCAGTGCCCGCCGCCTCTTGATCTGGGACGGCGTAGGCGATGACGGGGGCCCGGTTATCAGGCCGGGTGCCACGGAGGTGAGCCGCATGAGGAAGCCCTCACCGGTCGCTTCGAACTC
The DNA here is from genome assembly GCA_900205405.1 of Echinochloa crus-galli. NCBI lineage: Eukaryota > Viridiplantae > Streptophyta > Magnoliopsida > Poales > Poaceae > Echinochloa > Echinochloa crus-galli. Next base: position 1,764,835 of record OAMR01000225.1, read on the forward strand.
CAGGCTCCCGAACGTGATCCGGTACCCGCGCGGAAGCGGGCCGGGAGGCCCCGCGGCGGATCGTGTCGGCATGGCGAAAACGCGGCCTGCCGGCGAGGGAACTTCTTGGGAAAGCGCCCCTCTACCTGGCGCACCACTGTCGGTGCTGAGATTGGCCGCACAACCTCAGCGCCTAACAGAATGCGCTGTGTCCCGTCCCTTGCCGGTCGATGCAGGAGCTAGCACAATGACACAAGGGGTTTATCCTGGTTCCGGCCACGGGGCCGTACGTCCAGCAAGGTGTGCTCTTGGCACTGTACTATCTTGCACCGGGGTGCTCGTAGTGGGGGGCTACAAGCAAGGCGGGAGAGGAGGAGAGGCCTGCAAGTCCATGAACGAATGAGTGATTGCGGCTAAGTGCCAATATCGTGAGCGTGGGTGTGTGTGTGTTTCGTTGTTTTTTTTGGGCCGGCGCTTTCTTCCCCCTTTTATAGTCCAAGGAGGAAGGGTAGCGGCCCTGAGGGGGTACAAGTACAAGCACTGTACGTGCTACAGGAGGGGTGTACTAGCAGAGCGTGGCGCCGGGCGTGCCGTCGTCCTAGGTTCTGAACGGCGATTTATGGCGAGCTCCGGCTTCTTCGGGCGTCGTGGCCGTCCTTGCGCTTGTCCTGGAGCGGCTTCGAGGGGTAGCAGGTCCTCCAGCTGGGTCCCGGTCGTCACCCGTATGCCTGATCGAGGGTCTCCCATGCTCGCCCAGTCAGGGAGGACGGAAGTTGGCAGCACAGCGCGGTGGAATGATGGCTTCTGCTGGTTACAGTGCGCGGCGTGCTCGCCCCGTCGGGGTAATGGCAGAGAGTTGGTGGATCTGACTCAGCGTACGTCATCGCAGGGCCGCACTGGGCTGGGGTCAGCGCCCCCCTATTGGCTCGTACTCTCGCTCGAGGGTCTCCCCTGCCCGCTCGAGGGTTGTGCGGTACGGGGGAGGACGAGAGTAGACAGAACAGTGGTGGTGAATGACAGTGGTACGTTCGTACAGGGTTCGCCGTGCCCGCTCTGCGACTGGGATGGGCGGTCCTGTGGCTGGAGTCAGCGGGAGTGACAGGGCGTGGTGGACTTGACCGGGGTTCGCCCCTGGTCACCGTCCGTACGCCATTCGAGGGTGCCCATCTGCCCGCTCGAGGGCTTCGCGGCGGGGGAAGGACGAGAGCAGTTGGCACAATGCGGTGGAATGACCCGTGCCTGCCCGCATAGTGGTGAAGCGTCAGCACAGCACTGGGGCAGGTGGTATAGTGGGCCTGACCGTGTCAGCGGCGTGGAGCGGGGCGGAGTCGCGAATAGAGGGGTGACCTCGAGCGGGACGGAGTGGTCCATCCGCTCGAGGAGGCGTGCGGACCTCGAGCGAGGCGGACGCGGGGTCGCGCCCGCCCGAGGGGGTCGAAGACCCTCGAGCGAGGCGGAGATGTGGCCATGCCTACCCGAGGGGGTCGAGGACCCTCGAGCGAGGCGGTCATGGTGTTCGTCCTTTGAGCCTTGAGGTGAATCAAACCGGGATGGTCGTTTGGGCCGCGGTGAGCGGCAACGGGCCGCGCTGCCCGGGCGATTTTCTGGGCCGCCGGTGGTTAAATGTTTTTTGAGGGTGATTATTCCCGGTGGTTAGGGGACCCCTTGGGATGTCCCCGACAAATTTATTACTCGGTGATCTATAACAACTATATAATTGATACCCACTAAAAGTCCCACCACCATTTCTCTCAATCCTCACACATCCACGTCATCATCTACTAATTAATATCGAAGTTGTTTCTGGTTGAAGCTCATCGGTGGACACCCCCTCGCCTTCTCGCCTCCCCACCACGCCACCTTCAGCGGTGCCTGTTCACTTACCAGAACTGATCGCTCACACCATCTTATTTGAATTCCCACCATACAAGAAGAAAAATGATTGCATCCAATGGTATTAACGCTCAACTCTGGTGCTCCACCAGCACTAGCCATTAATCCCTCTGTATGGCTCTTTTGTTCCCTGTCTACACATATAAATAGAGTCCCGCTAATCTGCTCAGTACTCCCTCCCAAACCATCTAAACTCCATAAACAAGTCAACCATTATCACAACAATGACGTCCTGCTCTTCTGTTCTGTTCTGTTTCCGTCCGTTTGAATGGGAGGCACTATGTACCTTGGAGTATCTTCACTCCCGTCGTTACTGTTGTCTTCTGCAGCTGGCCGCAGGTCTCCTTCACTACTCATGGCTTCTCGGTTTTGTTGCCCTCTCTCTGATTCTACTCCCGTCCATCTCTGTCTCTATGGTTTGCGACATAAGATCATCACGTGCCATATTTGTATTGACGGTGGAGCCGGACAGAATCAAGCAAAGCGGATTTTGCTTTTCCGCAGAAGCAATGGCCGGCACCAAATTTCACCGTCCACAGCTACACCGCAGTAGCCGTTCAGGGTGTCCAAAGTGAGATTTCAATTCCCGCGGCATCGCGCGAGGTATCACCTATTATATAAATTTATGTAAAATATACAGCAGCAACACGCGGAGAATTCACCTAGTATATAAAGGGATGGATGACTTTAAGTGGATGTACACTGGCCGCTCAAGTAAGGGTGAGTTGACCAACGAATGGATTGTCAAGACCGATGGTAAGTTCTCAACAAACCTGTTCTCGAGTACCTATTCACTATTCTACATCCAACCCTATTGTTTCTCGTTCATACAGGGAATTTCTTCATCAATTCTGGCGTAGCAGGAGGGATCCTACCCCGCATGAATTTGATACCCTTCTTAGACAGGGTGCGGGTAATGGAGGGCCCGATTTCATAGATACTAAATTTGACATTACTAAATTTATGTCAATAATATAACGAACTATCCTTGTCGAACTTGTAGGGATTAGGTTTACTAATGAGGCCCATGAGATGGCAGCCATTAGTACGGCCTATATATATATGTGGGAGGGGGCTAGGGACGAGGACACCTGTCGCCGACGCCGCCCAAACCCTAGCTAGCCGCCCTCTCACCTCTCTCTCGCCGCGCGCACCCTTGGTGCTGGCATACCGGCGCACGGCGTTCCATCCTTTTACGAGTGGATACCACGGAGGTGCTGCGTTTGGAGCACAAGGACGAACCGCATGTGCAGAACTAGATGGACGTGAGCAACTGCACGGCACTGCCACTTCGACGCGTTCGTCTACATCGAGACAGCTTCCGCTGCATCTACGCGTCTAGTGATAGCGATCTGTGATCTATAACTGCTATTGTTCTTGTTTTGAGGCAAAGAAGTTTTTATATGTGCTAGTGTAGCCTTGTCGTTTCCGTACCGTTCGGTGGCAACTTGAAGACCGGTGAGAGGAGGAGCGTTGGTGTCTGAGCCGGCCGGAGTCCAACGAGGAGGAGGTGGAGAAGCTCATGGTGGCGGTGAGGCGTAGTGTGCACTGTGCAGCAGAAGAATAGGATCAGAAACGCCGCCTGATACTATATAGGAGTGCGTGAAGGAGAAATATATCCGAACCAATTGTAGTGATTATATGGACAAAATGCCTGATATAGTGTGGGGAAGAGAAATATCCGAACCAATTGTATTAATCATGGACAATGTATAACAGAGAATCAGTCAGCTAACTAAACGGCCTATTCTTAGGGAGAAGCGGAGAATGAACGTGTACTGCAACACGCGTAATAACGCCGCCGGAGGCTTGGCAGCAAAGCTAAGGAAAAGCTATATAGCACGCGCAAAAGCGTCATTATTACATCGTCTGATCAGGATCCTTGGCACCGTTTTATACTCGGGTTAGTAGTAGATGGAACAATGGAAGTGGTGCCGTGGTGGACACGGACAAAATAAGCTTAGAGACCGCATCGATGGAGATTTACAAAAACCAGCCCTCTCCGATGCACGTGTGCCTAGCTAGCATGCTGTGTGCTCATTGGACCTTGAAATGATAAAGAAAGTAAATATATATATAGGGATATCTCTGGGATCAGTTTAGACACGTCTAGCAAATCTTTATCGTGCTGCAATTAAAACGATTTAACTGGCTTTGAAAACCAACATGCATGAAAAATGCAGGAAGAGTGGGTGGTGGGATTTGCAAAATAACATGAAAGGTGAGAAGGGGATTGGCAAAACCAACATGCATGGGAACATGCACGAGGGGTGAGAGGGTCATTGGATTAATATTGTATGGATCAGATTAAAATTTACAAAGTTTACACGAAGGGGTTAGTTTTCACGGGCGTTGTTTTTAACTTTCTGTTCATCCGGTCCGATCCAACTGTACGTTCCATTAGCCGGAGGCCAGAATGAAAACCTGGAATAATGGGCGCCACCACCGCCCACCGGGTCTTCCATTCTCAGCAGTGTAACGACTAGCAATCGATAGTGGAAACACGCATGCATGATTAGTGTCACCTCGCATGCATGCAACCGAAACAAAAAGCCCATAGTATTATACGGTGGCTGACACTGGCCATCAGCAGGGCGCGCGAATGATCGGTGTTGGATCATACGGAAGCAGCATCCTGCAACTAACACTGATTAAACTAAGCATTCCCAACGGCAACCAATTAGTGCCGCCGGGTGGCACTGGGCCCCGCACGATCGAGACAAATCGTTGGGTCTCTACATGCAATCCTCGTCCATTATTGCGATCTTCTCATGCATTCCTTTGCTAATACTCGTAGCCATCTTTTTTTTTGTCTCGACCAATCACTCACCCTCATCGCTAATCACCGGGATCCTTTGGGACCACTTGTTCCCCTAGTATGACTTGGTGTTAGGCCTTCTCGCAAGCTCGTAGTTTATATGTCTAGAAGATCATGTAAGAGATGTCTCCTCCATCAGTTAAGATTGTTTGGTGATTATTTTGCTTGAAAAAGAAATAAGACCAAGACCAAATCGAGGATTTGACCTCTGATCCATATGTAATGTCTAATCAATCATGCTCTTTTCACGTCTGCAAATATTCACTAGGATTTAAAAGATCAACAACATATTTTAGAGTTAATTCCCTATGTGGGCCTAGAAAATTTGCCCCTTTTTTCCTTGACCCTGTAAAATATTTTGTTCCCTATTTATTTGTATATGACCTTCTATTGGGTTTCCGTCCTATTGGCGTTAAATGCCTTGTGAAAAGACGATTTTGCCACTCGGAAAACGTTGGCCCCACCGCAGCCTCTCTTCTCCTTCATCTCCTTGCCTTCAATCTTCATCCTCTCAAAAACCTTGTTCCGGTCTCCCGCGCCTGGCCAGCGACGGCCTCGCAGCATGGGGCCCACGCGCCCAGCCCGCGACGGAGGTGGATGGCCGACGGCGAGGTGCTCATATGGTGGGGTTCGTCCGCCGGCAGAATAGTGATCAGGGCTGGTGGGAAGGAAGTGGCTCAACGGAGAGATCTTTAGGGTAGCGTCCTTTTTCTCCGAGGGCCGACCGACACGGCGAATCGGGACGGCGGCCCGTGGCTCAAGCGGCGAGCTTCTTCGGCAGCCGAGCAAGGACGAGACCGACCAAGTGGTAGGAAAGGGGGAGCTGAGCAGCAGGATATTTACGTGTTTGTTGAAGTCATTGTACTTGTCAGTCCCATTGTTGTGATGTCGGAGCTGCATTTTCTTTCTCAAGACCAAGCTCTCTCTTCTCCTCACGTACGCTTTGTACCGAGAGAAGGGGAGGAGAGGAGGAAGAAGAGTGGTGGGCCCACCACGGGGGCAAAATTTTCTTTTCAGATGGAGTTTTACTATTGTTGGTTGGAAAAGCTACCAGAGTGTCATGGAGGGAATGAAAGTTGAACCCAGAGTAAAATAGGGTACGGAAATTTTTTTGAGGGCCAAGAAATGAACTAGTAGTTTTCCTATGGCCCAATAGAGAATTACTCCATATTTTACCGCAGCTGCATAGAGCCATGACAATGGAACGGGAAGAGTACTTTATGCTGCCCCGGCTCCTCAGCAACTTGTAGATGGTATTCCACTCACCAGCGATGAATTGGTGCAGACTAATTTGGGAACTGAAGATGATCGGTGTCCCACATTTATGAGTGCGACTCTCACACTAGAAGAGCGGGAGAGTTAACGAACTCTCTTGATGGAGTTTCGGGACTATTTTGCTTGGTCTTACAAGGAGATGCTAGGGCTTGACCCTCCTGTAGTCACCAACAAGCTCTCTATTGATCCTCAATTCTGTCAGTAAAGCACCATGCTCGTTGCTTCTGTCCAGAACTGCAAGATGATATTATCGCTGAAGTTGATATATTAATTGCGGTGGGTTTCACTGGTACAATATCCACAATGGCTCTCAAACATTATGCCTGTAATAAAGAAAAATGGACAAGTGCAGGTTTGTGTTGATTTTTGTGACTTAAACCATGCATGTCCTAAAGATGATTTTCCAATTCCCATCACCGAGATGGTTGTTGATTCCACTATTGGTTATGAGGCCATGTCCTTCATGGATGGGTCATCTGGTTACAATCAAATACTGATGAATGAGCCAGATGCGATTGGCGATTGATACTGCCTTTAGAACTATAGAAGGGAATTTTTATTATGTAGTCATGCCATTTGGGCTAAAGAATGCTGGCGCTCCTTACCAACAAGCTATGATTATTGTACTTCGTGATCTCATACACAAAATAGTGGAGTGCTATGTTGATGACATGGTAGTAAAAAGCTAAGACCGTCGTGATCATAGAGACGATCTTCGTGTGGTCTTCCATAGACTGCGGGAGCATCAACTTAAGATGAATCCTCTCAAGTGCGCATTTGGTGTACAATCAGGTGTGTTCCTTGGTTTCATTGTTCGCCATCGAGGCATCGAGATTGAACCGAATAAAATAAAAGCTATATTCAAAATGTGACCGCCTCAAAATTTGAGTGAGCTTTAATCTTTGCAAGGACACTTGGCGTATATACATCACTTTATCTCAAATATCTATGGACGCACTCAACCATTTACTGAATTGATGAGGAAAGGCGTGTCGTTCCATTGGGATAGCTATGCCAAAATGCACTTGAAAGCCTCAAAAGGTACTTACTTAATCCTCTTGTCTTGGCTCCTCCTCTAAAGGATGCCTTCCTATTTTTTACATTGCCGCACAACCTTCCTTGGTTGGTGCGCTTCTTGCACAACATAATGACGAAGGGAAAGAGGTGAATTGCTACTATCTAAGCCGTACATTGGTTGGTGCTGAGCAAAATTACTATCCCATGGAGAAGCTGTGCTTGGTCGTAATCTTTTCTCTAAAGAAGTTGCAACACTACATATGTTGGCGCATTCGATTCAACTCATAGCAGGAGCTGATCCTGTAAGGTATGTGTTAAACCAACCAGCCCTAATGGGACGACTTGGTAAATGGGTAGTCATTAAGATAGAATTTGATATTACTTATTTCCCATAAAAATTTGTTAAAGGTCAAGCTTTGGCTGACTTTCTTGCAGCACATCCCAGACCGGATGATTCCCGAATAGTAGTAGACTTTCCCAATGAAGAAGTTTTCACTGCTGAACTTTAGTCACAATGGGAGTTATATTTTGATGGTGCATCTCGTACGTAAAATGAACTTGACGGTGCCCCAAGAAGAAGAGTCGGAGCCGGAGTTGTTTTTAAAACTCTGCAATGCGAGACGATTTATCACTCATTCTCCCTACTTAAGGAAGGGTGTTCAAATAATGAAGCTAAATATGAGGCCCTCATTTTTTGCCTCTTACTTGCACTTTCTATGGATATACGGAATTTGCTAGTATATGGATATTCTCAGCTCATTGTTTGTCAAGTTAATGATATATACGAGGTAAACCTGAGTTGGTGCGGTATCATAATGTCGCTCAAGGGCTTACCAAAAAATTTAATCATATTCAGATCTCACATATCCCATGTAGCAAAAATGCTTCTGCTGACGCTTTAGCTAAACTTGCAGCAGCACTAGTGATCCCTAATGGGGAACCCACTCGAAAAAAAAGTTGAATAAAGGTGTCTTCTACCAGCTGTCTTAGATCTGGTGCTTGAAGAATATGAAGTTGACCACATTGTAGTTGCAAGCATTGAGGAAAATGATTGGCGAAAGCCTTTTCTTGATTATTTCAATCATGATACTCTACCAGATGATGTAGTGGAGAGGCGGCGGCTGCAGCAATGCTTACCTATATACATATGCAAGGTTGGTGTTTTGTATAGTCGATCCTTTGGGCTAGAGATACTAATATGATGTGTGTCCAGGAAAGAAGCTGATCAAATACTCCGAGAAATGCATCATGGAGCATGTGGTGGTCATCAAAGTGGGGTAAAAATGTACCATAGAATCAAGTTGGCTGGATGCTATTGGCCTGGAATCATGATAGATTGTCTCAAAATTGCAAAATCTTGTCACAATTGCCAAATTCAAGGTGACTTCAAGCATCAACCCCCTATCCCTCTACATCCTACGGTGCCATTGTGGCCATTTGATGCTTGGGGAATAGATGTGATTGGCTCCATTAAACCTCCTTCATCCAGATATCATCATTATATCCTTGCTACGAGAAGTGAAGTCTAGTGATGTCATTAATTTTCTGGAATGACATATCATATAACATTTTGGAATTCCGCAGCGAATTACCTATGATAATGTTAATTAAAGCCTTTCAGGTCCGATAAAATGCAAAGATTCATAGCGAAATGTAACATCACATGGAATTATTCCACGGCTTATTAACTATAAGCTAATGGGTTGACCAAGGTATTCAATAAGATTCTTGGACAGATACTGAAAAAGACGGTCATAAAGCACAAAAGAGATTGGAATGAATGTCAATTTGAGGTTTTATGAGCGCATCGTGTTACTACTCATACTCTGATGCAAGCCACACCATATTCTCTTGTTTTTGGGAGTGAAGAAGTCTTTCCACTTGAAGTTCAACTCCCATCGTTACGGGTAACCATCCATGAGCTTACTAATGATGAACAAATTAGACTTCAATTCTAGGAGCTTGGTGCATTGGAAGAACGTCACCTCAATGCAGGCAAGCAATGGGTTTTCCGAAAGGGTGAGCTCATTCTTGTTCTTCGATGTCCAATTGTTATTACACATAGGATGGAAGGAAAGTTCGAGCCAAAATGGGAAGGGTCATTTGTTATTGAGCAAATGTATGACGGTGGTGCATATCAACTCATGGATCATGAAGGAGTTTGTTCCATGCCACCCAGCGAGAAAATTGAAGAAATATTTTGCGTGATGAAGTGTCGTGCATTTTTTTGTTGTCTCTTTTTCTTTCTTTGAGTTTTCCTTTTTTAAAAACGTGTTTTAAAACCAATGGAGAGCATTGTCCTACAACAAAAGGCTTTTCCAATTTATGTCCCCAAGCTTAAGGCTTTCAGTAGGCTTTCATTACAAGATGTGACCTTGGACAAGGGTTCCCAACTGATCTGTCTCGTGGTAAACCAACATCCACACTGTTTGTGGGGTACGGGTACTACTGGGCCCACTACCAGGGGAGATAACAACCGACTTGGGCCCACGCCAGACAAGGTTGTGAACCGACAGGAGTTGGCCCATAAGGAATTCCCAACTTGCTGAACACGTTTGGTGAAGATCCAGAAGGCATAATGATCTACCCGGGCGGTCAAGCCCGGATATCTCAGAATGTAAAGTAGAATCTTAGTCGGATATGACCCTTAGTCATAATCTAGCCGGAGCAGATTTAAACTGACTTGTAAACCCTAGGTTGTCGGCCTATATAAGGCGGCCTAGGTCAACTCTTCAGGGGACCATCACCCTTTGTAACCACAAAGCTCGCCCTAGCTTTCTGAAGCTTAGATGAGCATATGTAATACAAGCACCACCCAACACAGGACGTAGGGTATTATATCTCTATGTAGCCCGAACCTGTTTAAACCTTTTTCCCTGTGTCACCTTCAAGCTACTCGACTCGGTGATCCTCTTCCTATAAATCTACCACCCGGGTACCCCCTGGTGGACCGCCGATCCTAAGATCCGACACCCATGTTTGAGCCTGGAGTTGAAGTGGTCATCGAACCAGAGGATAACCAAGGCAAGCCGATAAGCATCTTCCAAACCCTATTTTACAATGACTTGTTTACTATGTTGCTATGGTATTGGGCTATGTTATGTATTATGCATCTTAAGAACATATAATTTTAATTTGCCTACCTTAAATTCATTACCTTATTCCTTGTCACTCGTTAGTTGGGGTAAATGTAACTTAACTTGTTAATTGCTTAGCCATGCTTAGAGTTAAAGAAGGGTCACTTGGGTCCTTTTTGATAATGTTAGTTAATGGAATATGATGTTAAAAGTGGAATGTGAGACTTTGGCGGGTTGTAGCGTGTCGGACCTTAGGACCGGCAATCCACCTGGGGGTACCCGAGTGGTTGATTTGTAGGCGGGGCGATTGATGGACTAGTGACTTGATGGTACACAGGAGGCACTGATTTAGACAGGTTCGGGCTACCGGGAGGTATAATACCCTACGTCCTGTGTCGGTGGCGTCGTTTGTATTGTTGGGTACTCGACCGAGCTTTAGGGAGCTTGGGCGAGCGTATGGTTTACAGGATGAGATGCGTGATGTTTGTTGAGGGTACCCTAGGCTGCTTTATATAGGGTAGCGGGCTAGGGTTTACAAGTCGGTTTCCATCTAAACCTACTTGACTCCGACCAGGACTCTAGTCCGGGTCGGTTACAACTAGAATATCCCTGGATATCCGGACGAGCCGCCCGCCGGGTCGTTGTTTACTTGTCCGTCAAGTCAGGGAGCCCGTATGGGCCGCATAGGGGTCGGCTCATGGGCCTGTCAGAGGTGGGCCTTGGCCGCCGTAGTCTAGTCTGACAGTGGGCCCAGGGGTACCCATATCCCACAAGCTCCCGAGCAACGTGCAGGCGCGTGCTGAACTGCTTGACGAAGTGCCGAGGCCAATGAGGTCGGCCGAAGGTGCTTCTTCATGTAGTCGGCACAAGGGTGGGCTGTGCTCAAAAAAGAGAGAACACCCAACATCGACGCCGAGTTCTTCGAGGTAGTCGGTCGGTCCTCATGAGGGCCGCGTACAGGGCGAAGATTAGGAGCACTGTACATACAGTAGCCCCCGAGCGTTGGGTTGGTTAGTATAAGCGAGCCAAGGCTCAAAAAATTGCTAATCAACATGTGTGCCCAAGGTTTGGTGAAAGCTTGCTACCACCAAGAATATATTTCCGGGTTCGGGGACTTGACCAGTCAAGTTGGCTGAGTTATAGGTGAGAGCATGCTGCCACCAAGGAAGGGGCCAAATTTGTACTGACACCCGTGACTCAACAGTACGTTGATAAGGATGGACCGAGCCGGCCCGGTCAAAAGCTGTCGTTACTGGCTATGCGGGAATCCCGCCGCTGAGCGTGCTCAGTCAAGGGCATTGATGGTCACCTGCCCAGGGAAAAGCGAAACGCATGCGTGCCCTTCTCCAGGCGTTCCAATGGCTCACAGGCCAACAGGTCCATGACCCCAAGGTGCCTATAAATAGAGGTTCCAGCGCAGTTCGCCATCAGGGTGTTTTAGAGATGTTAGCCACCATGCGGATCCTGAAAATCCTACCTCCCAAGAAGGTTGTGGTCGGGTGTAGAGTAGGCCGAGGTTCATGCCTTGGCGTTCACCATTGATGCCAGAAGAAAATCGTCGAAGAGTGGTGCAAATGCTGCTGGAAAGGAGCCGGGCATCGCGCCTCTTGTAGGCAGGGGAGGTGCCTATTTCTTGGTGGGCCCTGGCGAGGAGGCTATGGTAAGTCATCTCTTCGTCAGGAAGCTAGTGAACGATGCCGAACTGATGGCTGACTTCGCGGGCCCATCGAGGATGAGTGGGCGCGACCTGAGCCTGGGCTCAGGGGTGCTGATGCCGAGTCCTTACTCCTCTCCAGTAATGCAGCCACGAGGTCCTTCAGTTGGTGTGATGCCACAAGAAAATCGTCGAGAAAGCTGTGGAAACTGCTTCCGGTGATTGTGCGCTGACCATCCAACTGAAAAGGTTCAAGAGCCTAATAGCAAGGGGCTCATATCTTTGTAGCTTGAAATGGCCTTTGGCCAAATGTACTTCATCTTTGTAAACTTTGCGAGTCGCAAAATGTTAATATGAACATGTTCTTTTGGTGGTGGTGAACTGTGTCCGACCACCTAGGTGGATCATCAATTGCCGTGTAGATGTATTGAAACCTGTCCGGCGCCCAGCCCCCGAGCTTGCGAGGGACATGGCCTGGTTCTCTTGGAACGCGCCGAGTCGTGGTTCGGCGCCCAGCCCCCGAGCTTGCGAGGGACTTGGCCTGGTTCTCTTGGAACGCGCCGAGTCGTAGTCCGGCGCCCAACCCCAGAGCTTGCGAGGGACTTGGCCTGGTTCTCTTGGAACGCACCGAGTCGTAGTCCGGCGCCCAGCCCCCGAGCTTGCGAGGGACTTGGCCTGGTTCTCTTGGAACGCGCCGAGTCGTAGTCGGGCGCCCAGCCCCCGAGCTTGCTAGGGACTTGGCCTGGTTCTCTTGGAACGCGCCGAGTCATTCAGTATGGAAGCTTTATCCTATCCGTCAATTTCGGATCATGCGGATCGCATATCGCCAATCCCGCGGATTCCGTCCGTTAGTTTCGGAGCCGTTAGGTCAGGGCGGTGCCTTGCTATAAATACGCGACCAAGGGCTCCGTCGTCGTTATCCCACCGTTGCGCCGCACCCTTCGCCTTCTTCTTCTTGCTTTTCTCTCACTCCGCCGTTGCGAAGCGCGGTTTCCAAGGCCATCGAGCATTTTTCGTCTCCGCCTCGTCCATTCCCTTCCTTCTTGCTCCGAGCGCAGCCATGGCCGATGATGCTGCTGAGCGCGCCGCTCTGGAGGCTCTGGCGGCGGCTGGGGTGCCGCCGGAGGCCGAGCAGGAGGCGGCCTGGGGGAAGATGAAGATGACAATGGAGCGGCTTGAAGATTTGGTGAATCGCGGTGTGCTCCCTGCGAAGGAGACCTTGGCATGGAGGCTGCCGGGGAAGGAGAAGAGGCCATTCGAGAACACCGGCGAGGTGGCTGTCTTCGCGCACTTTGTTGAGCGCGGATTCAGCACGCCATCCGGCGATTTCTTCCGCGGGCTGCTGCATTACTATGGTCTGGAGCTCTCTCATCTTAATCCCAATGGGATTTTCGATATTTCGTTCTTCATCTACCTTTGTGAGGCTTTTCTTGGAATCGCTCCCCATATTCATCTTTGGCGGTACTTGTATCGCGTCAAGCGCATTGGGTCTGGGGGTAGAGGCGATGGTCCTACTCGGATTACCGGTGGGGCGGGCATAGCACTGCGCATGGGTAGGCAGAAGGATTACTTTGATCTGCAGCTGCTGGATTGCCATAAGGAGTGGCGCCGCGACTGGTTTTACATGATGGACCAGCCACCTCTGCTGCCGAGTAGGACCGGCAAGGCGCCGAAGGAGCAGGAGTCCTGGCGAGCTCTTCCGGTTGGGGGCGAATGCGATGACATCCCTGAGCTTATGTCGATGATTTCCGGTTTGAAGCGGAGGGGATTGACCGCTATGGCTGTCACTGTATCCTTCGTTGGCCGTACGATACAGCCGATCAAAGACCGGGTTCACCCGGCGTTCGAGTTCTCGGGTCGCCTGGACCCAGCTCGGGAAACGTCGCGGGGGTTCAACTCGGACGAGGTCCTACGGCGCGTGGGGACGATGATGAAGGGCGAGGTGAATAATCTCAATGCGCCCCGTCCTTTTGCGCAAAAGAATCCTCCTCCTGCGGTAAGGTTTCCATGCTGAGTTCTTGTTCTTCCTTCGGATTATTTGTGATATTTGTACTGTTTTGTTGACTGAACTCTTTCTTCGTTCTTCGTGCTAGGAGGTGACCAAACGCTTCTTCTGCCCGGCACCGCTGCCTGAGGCGGGTCCATCATCGAGGCAGAAGGTAATGAGGCCGGAGGAGGCGAGGGACGACCAGCTGCCTATCATGAAAGACCTCGAGGACTGGGTTTCTGAGGAGCTCGGCTCTCCCCCGAGCTCAGGCGAAGCGGCTCCTGTGGAATCCGCAGCCACCGCCGCTCGGACCCGAGCTGGGGCGCGGAGATTCTCCTCTCAAGTGCAGACTGCAGCGGCCGAGTCGCGGAAGAGGTCGGCGCAGGCGCAGGTGCAATCGTCTGGTGTGCTGCGCACCAAGAGGCATAGGTCGGACCGTGCTTCGCCTGCTGGAGGGAGTGCAGAGGCCTCCCTGGACGTAGATGATGAAGATTAGGGTCCGGATGCCGTTGTGGAGACCGCGCCGGTGCAGTCTTCTACACCTGTGCGCTCACCGGGGGACGGCCGGCCGCCTCGTCCAGCTGGCTTGGTGCTCAAGCGGCCGAGCAGGAGTAACAGGTTAGAGCCCTGGCTTAGTTAAGTTGGTCCTGCTCGGGCATCCCCTTCTTGCTGACTCAAATCTTTGACTTTGCTTTCTTTGTGCTTATAACGCTTTTCAGGAGGGTGACCGTGTTGTTAGACACCTCGCGCACTCGTTCTGACAGTGGCGGTGAATTGGGGGACTCCTCGTCCCAGGATGTGCCTGCTACGGAGCAGGGTGCTCCAATGGCGGAGCTGCCTGAGTCGTCAGCAAGGGACGCCACTGCCGGGTCGGGTCCAGGGGCCTTGGTGATCGTAGAAGCGGAGGCCAGGCCGGACGCTCAAGGCCGGACGCTTAGGCCGACGAAGAGGAGCCGGCCATGCCAGAGCTCGAGGACGACGCGCTTCCGGATCAGCATGCTGAGCCGGAAGAAGAAGAAGAGGAGGAGCTGAGTCGTCAGGAGCGCTTTGAGCGCATTGCAAATGCAAACAGGGCGGCGCTCGAGCGGATACGTTGTTCGTCGAGCTCGATGCTGGAGGACATGGAGGTGAGTTAATCTAAGCCTGGGAGCAGATGTCCCGTAGCTTCTGTTTTAAACCTTAATTGGCGCAGGTGCTGATGTCCGGGACTATGGAGAGCACGCGGTTGATGCGAGTGGCTGAGGATGAGTACTTGGAGCTGCAGGAGCTCAGGACCCGGGTCCGAACTATTGCCAATGAGGCTCGAGGTGTCGCGATCCAGAAGGACACGGATGCAGAGGGCCTGGCGCAATTCAACCAAGAACTCGTCACTCAGCTGGAGGCAGCTAATGCAGGTGAATACTTGTCTTCCGAGTACTAGATGGTGCCAGCTATAGTCTTTATCTTTCTTTATTCCGGGCTCTCAGGTCATGCAAAAGAGATGGAGCGGATCCAGGGTCGGCTTGCGACGGTGGACAAGAAGTTTAAAGATGTGGCAACCACGCTGCGGGAGAGGGACGCCGAGCTAAAGCATGCCATAGAAAGTGAGCGGAAGCTTGTGCGGCGTCGTCTTGAGTTCCCCACATGTACCCGGCATGAAGCCATAACACTTGGCTGTGGTTGGCTTTATTGCCCAGGTCATGCCCGTGAGAACAAAACCTTGGAGGAGAAGGTTGCAGCCGCCGAGAAGGAGATACAAGACCTCGCCAGCGCGCACGGCCGGGCTGTGGGTGCCCACAACACCGCTATGACTGGTGAGGACTACTTCTGAGCTCTGTTGCCCTTATGGTATTCATGATACCTTAATCGTTCTAAACAACCCGTACATATATGCAGAGGCTGCTAGTCGGTATGACGCTTTGGCGCAGGCGGCCGTGTCAGCATGTGACCAGATTCAGGCTCCTGACGACCGTTTTGCGGTGCCTATCGCGGAACGGCTGCAACATTTGCCGGAGTACACCAGAGGAGTGGCCGCGGAGACCGCCAGATACGCTGTGAGGTATACACTGGCGCTTGTTCGTTCATACCACCCCAGCCTCGATCTTGAAGACATTCGCGACGGGTACCACCCCGACTTATCGGAGCAGCAGTTCGAGGATCTGGCCGAGTCCTTTGCTGGGTTGGCGGTTGACATAGTCCGTAATATTGTCGATGTAACTGGCGAGTGACCTGCTGGAGAAGAAACAGAGAGTTTATGTAGCTTTGGGCAAACATTTTGTGTAATGATGGTTGCTTCCGTGTTGACAATTTTTGATTTGAGTCAATTTTATCAACTCCTATCACTTCACCGCAATCATGACAAGCGCTAGGCACTCGGGCGAAGAACTGGCTGGAGCTCTCATGGAGGCAGCACTCCTGCATGCTACAATGCTCTACGTGGAGGCTTAGTCGTAGGCAGGGTCCCGGCCGAGTACTGTCGCGCGTGTTTAGATGTTGGATATAGTGAATCGGCCTTGCCGTGTTAGATTAGGTTACTTCGTGAGTAACTTAAATGGAGGACGAGCACGTGGTCGTCATGGGAGAATTATTGTGAATGCGTTTTTGTTGACAGACACAAGATCGGAGTGGATGAAACTTTATTGAGTAATCAAAATGGCAGGGTAAAGATACATAGCTATATTTTGGTCTAAAGGATAGAACTTAGTGAGGTGCTGGATGTTCAAACGTTGGGGACCGGGTTGCCATCAGCCCATTCTAGGCGATAAGTTCCTAGAGAGACAACTTCCTTGACGATGAACGGGCCTTCCCATGGCGCGGACAACTTGTGCTGCCCTGCTGAGCTCATGACTCGGCGTAGGGCGAGGTCGCCTACATTCAATGATCGCTCTTTGACGTTCCTGTCATGGTATCGGCGTATCTGCTGCTCGTGGCGTGCGTGCCGGGTTAAGGCGCATAGCCTATGCTCTTCTAGTGCGTCGACGTTGACCTGTCGACTTGACTCGGCTTCTCCTTCTTCGTAATTCTTGACGCGTGGTGCAGAGAAGGCGAGGTCGGCTGGTAGCACGGCTTCTGATCCATAGACCATGAAAAACGGCGAGTAGCCAGTTGCACGGCTTCTTTGTGTACGAAGGCCCCATACCACATGTGGTACTTCTTTAGCCCAGCGGCCTGCGCGTGGGTTTAAGGCGTCGTAAATTTCTTTCTTGAGGGCGTCTAGGACCATGCCGTTTGCGCGCTCGACTTGCCCGTTGCACCGTGGATGGGCTGACGATGAGTAGTACACGTCGATCTGTCTGTCCTGGCATAAATCCCAGAACTCGTGTCCCGTGAACTGCGAGCCGAGGTCGGTGATGATGCGGTTTGGGACACCGAAACGATGCGTTATCTCTTCGATGAAAGCCGCTGCTGTGGCCGACTTGGTGTCGGTAACAGCCTTGTACTCAATCCATTTGGTGAACTTGTCCACCGCGATGAGCAAGTGCTTAACTCCACCCTGAGCTGGTTTGAATGGTCCCACGTTATCGAGCCCCCATACTGCAAAGGGCCAGGATGGTGGGATGGTGCGTAGTGCCTGAGCCGGCAGGTGCTTTTGCTTTTGGAAGAACTGGCACCCGACACAACGCTGGACGAGTTCTTTTGCATCGGAGACCGCCGTGGGCCAGAAGAACCCAGATCTGTAAACCTTGCCGACCAGTGTTCTTGCTGCCGCGTGATTGCTACATGTGCCGGAGTGGACTTCATGTAGTAGTGCCAGGCCTTCGCTTCGTAGGATGCACTTCATGAGTACTCCCGAGGATGCTGACTTTCTATAGAGCTCAGACCCAATTACCACGTAATTGGCGCTTCACAGGCTGAGCTGTTCGAGAGCGACCTTGTCTTCCTCGAGTTTATTTTCTATGGTCATGCGGTCATTTTTTATGAACGCGATGAGTGGCTCTCACCAATCTTCTTCGTTTTCTGCTTCTGGGACAGTTGAAACTGCTGTGACAACCTGGTCGGCAGAGGCGGTAGGTTCGCTTTCGTTCGTCAGCTTGATTGACGGCTTCCGCAGGTCTTGTACAAATATTCCGGCGGGTACCTGAAAGCGCTTGGATCCGAGTTTGGATAGGACGTCTGCGGCAACATTTTGTTCCCGCGGGACATGGCGGCACTCTAAGCCGTAAAAGTGGGCTTCTAACTTTCGGACTTCTGCACAGTAGGCGTCCATTGTCTCTTTGGAGCATTCCCAGTTCTTGTTGACCTGCTCTATCACTACTTTTGAATCTCCGAAACACAACAAACGCTTAATGCCGAGGGTGATGGCTATTTTTAATCCATGGATCAGTGCTTCGTACTCAGCGCCGTTGTTGGTCGCCTGATAGTGTATCTGTAGCACATATTTGAGGTGCTTGCCCTCTGGTGATATGAGGAGTACTCCAGCGCCGGCTCCTTCCAGGTTGAGGGCACCGTCGAAGTACAGTGTCCAGTGCTCTGGTGGCTCGGCGGGTGTTGGCGCTTGCAACTCTGTCCATTCAGCCAAGAAGTCTACCAATACTTGGGATTTTGTAGACTGTCTCGACCTGAAGGTTATGTCAAAACTTCCAAGCTCCACTGCCCATTTTACGACTCGGCCGTTGATGTCGCGGTTGTGTAGAATTTCGCCGAGCGGGAAGTTAGACACCATATGAATGGGATGAGCCTGGAAATAATGGCGCAGCTTTCTGGAGCAGATCAAGAGTGCATAAAGTAACTTTTGAGGGTGCTGGTACCGGATTTTTGATTCAGCTAGGACTTCGCTGATGTAGTATACAGGCCTCTGGACCGGATACGCGTGTCCGTCTTCCAGGCGTTCGACGACCAGGGCTGTGCTGACCACGTTTGTGGTTGCTGCTATATATAGCAAGAGGGGTTCGTTATTCTTCGGCCCAGCAAGGACTGGCGGTGTAACAAGGAATGCTTTGAGGTCGGCCAATGCTTGATCGGCTTCCGGCGTCCACTCGAACTTGTCGACTTTCTTCAAGAGCTTGAAGAAAGGGGCGCCGCGTTCACCTAGCTTACTGATGAACCGGCTCAGGGCTGCCATCATTCCTGTCAACTTCATCACTTCCTTCTTATTCCTTGGAGGGGGCAAATCTTGGATTGCCTTGATTTTGGTTGGGTTAGCTTCTATGCCCCGCTGGCTTACTAAGAACCCCAGGAGTTTACCTGAGGGGCCTCCGAAGACGCACTTGGTCGGGTTCAACTTCCATCTGTAGCGGCGGAGATTATTAAATGTTTCCTGGAGGTCGGCGATCAAGGTGTCTTTGTCGTAGGTCTTGAACACGACATCGTCGACGTAGGCCTCAGCGTTCCTTCCTATCTGGGTGTCCAGGCAGCCCTGGATTGCCTTCTGGTAAGTTGCCCCGGCATTTTTGAGGCCGAAGGTCATTGTTTTGTAGCAGTATATGCCATGAGGCGTGATGAATGCTGTCTTATCCTGATCTGCCGGGTTCAAGGCAATCTGATGGTAGCCAGAGTAGCAGTCTAGAAATGAGAGTAGGAGGCAACCAGCCGTAGAATCGATGACCTGGTCATGTGCGGAAGAGGGAAGGAGTCCTTAGGGCAATGTTTATTGAGATCGGTATAATCAATGCACATTCTCCATTCACCGGTTTTTTTCTTAACAAGTACAGGATTTGCTAGCCATTCGGGGTGCATGCACTCCCGAATGAAACCGGCTGCTAACGGCTTATTTAATTCTACCCTAATGGCCTCCTTGCGATCTTGTGCGAACCGTCGAAGCTTCTGCTTGACCGGCTTGGCG
Source organism: Echinochloa crus-galli (assembly GCA_900205405.1). Taxonomy (NCBI): domain Eukaryota; kingdom Viridiplantae; phylum Streptophyta; class Magnoliopsida; order Poales; family Poaceae; genus Echinochloa; species Echinochloa crus-galli. The sequence goes on from OAMR01000225.1 coordinate 1,784,296, forward strand.
GTTTTTACCAAATGCAAGGAGTGCTCAGCCTTCTCCCTTGGGACCCCTGGCATGTCGGAGGGTTTCCATGCGAAAATGTCCCAGTTGTCCTGCAGGAAGGAGGTGAGCGCACTTTCCTATTTGGGAGACAGGCCTCGGCCTATCAGCGCCGTCTTGCTGGGGTCGTCGCTGAAGAGGGAAATCGCCTGGGTCTCTGCGTCTGGCTCGAGCGCTGTCATTGTCGCGTCTTGCTCCGGCACCTTGGA
>OAMR01000225.1:1801287-1814214 GCA_900205405.1 Echinochloa crus-galli
AATTATTAACTCCATTAAACAATAATAAATATCAAGTTCTAATCAAAAAGGATCCAGGCCGCTCGTGACCCTGAGCAAGGCTATCATGATAAATTATACACTCTGCAGAGGTTTCACCATTTACCCACCGGTCGCGTAAAAGTTCAAAGGAACTTTGCACCCAACCACGCACATCAACACTTCCGAGGTGTGACTACATAGGGACGATACAAGGCTTTTCACGAGACACCCTAACAAAACAGTAGCTGCTATGGTACAACTCAGGTACTATGGCCCAAGGCACCGAGATTGACGTACGCCTACGGAGTCCCACCATAAGGGGGTCAATGGCGTCCAAAGCGCGGCATCGCACCCAACAATGCGCAACGTGTGGAGTTCCCCATTGCAGGGACTCCCAGCACGGGACTGTCTCACGAGGACAAAGCCGATGGATCCCCCGTCCTCGGTGGATCAAACCATACACTCACGAGTGGTTATCATAGCGCCGTTGGCCCGTCGGTAATTACTATCAAGCTAGAGCCGTACATGCTACTTGTCCAAGACCAGAGCCATAAAGTTTTAGCGGTGGCGACGGGCTCCTAGGTTGTCGCTTTAAGAACTGGACCTTACGGAGAGACACTAGAACAAAGCACGAAGCACATGATCTAGCTCCCTAAACCATGTTGCTAAAAAAGCAAATTTTATCATCATGTTGAAGTGAACCATTAAGTCAAAATTAACAATTAGACAATGGTGAAAGTAGCAACACATAGCAAAGATTCTACCCATATGCATAAACCAAGGTAATCAAAGGACAGGTTGATCAAAACTAGGATCAACCTTAATGGTACATCAATCTAGACACATGCATGTATGAAATAATTTATTACAAAGTGGGTAGGTAGCAAGGATTGTCCGTGCTATAACTTGCCTCAATCCAGTATAATCACTCATAATGTTCATCTCTTGATCTTCAAACTCTTCTTCTTGACAGCACTTGAAGCGTGCTCCTTGTAGTCGCAGCAATCATTGTGCACACAAGTACCTAAACAAGATAACAAACAAGAATAACTAAGAAAATACACCAAACTATAGAAATAGAACAAAATAAGGCCTTAAAACTAATCTACGTTTCGCTACGAACACGTGAGCGCAAGAATCACTCTAATTGGAGCTAAAACGATAAAGATATTTCTAAGGTTTAGGGGCTTGCTGGTAAAGTTTTAAAACTTTCATGGGCTTATTTGTGAAAAACCGAGGACCTATACGTAATTTCGTATAAAAGTAGGAGGGCTAATGTGCAAATAAGTTAAAACAAGACCTCATACGCTAATTCTAAAAAGGTCAGGGGGTTTTCCTAAAAATTGGGACCTAAACGTAAATAGTTTTGAACTGTAGTGGACGGCTGGTTTATTTCGAAGAAAGTCAGGGGCTGTTTCGAAGAAAGTCAGGGGCTGTTTTGCAAAATGGACAAGGCTCACCGTTACTTTGAGGTTTGACTTGGGGCGACAGGCGTGTGTGGGCCATTGGATCAGGTCTGGACGGCTCAGAATAGGTCGAAGGGGGGAGGGGCTCGCCGGCGGAGGGGTTGGACGCGGCGGCGCCTCGTCGGAGCAGGGTGAATCTCGGGCTAGAAGGCTCCATTCGCGACGGGAAGTTGACAGGGAGGGAGCTGGGGTTATGCCGAGACCACGTATGTACTTCACGTCAGTGGAGAGGCGGCGCATCGGCCTGACGACGGCGGTCCGTGGCCGGCAAACAACGGCGAGGGCGGAGGCGGTGCTACGGAGCGAAAAGGAGAGGGGAAATTGGCTTGGCGGGATGCTTACCCTTGCGCAATACTCCTGGCGAGGTTGATTCGAAGGAAACAACGTGGGGGAGGGGAGTCAACGGCGGCGAATCAGGGAAGACAATGGCTGACGGCGGCGTACTCCCGTGGGGGAGCTCCTCCAGCGGCTTCCTAACGACGACGTTCAGCAGCGAAGCTACGGCTTGTCGTGGGGAAGCTCAAGGTGGCACTCTCCTTCGTCAGTGGCGCCCGCTCGTGGTGAATCGGCAGCAGTGGCGGGCGGCATGCTAGAGCTCGGGAGATCGACGGCGGAGCTAGTGCTTGCAGCTTGGAGCTTGCAGCGGTGGTGAGATGGGGATGGGAGACGGCGGAGGGGGGAGACTTAAGTAGGGCCGATGGGGTGCGGGCAGAGCTCGGTCGGCGATGCGGCACAAACGCCGAGACCGGCAGCGGTGGCGCGCAGCCCCTGGCAGGGCAGGGCGAGCAAGGCTAGGCCACCTGGGCCGCGAATGCTGGGTGGGCCGCGGAAAGAAGGATGGGCCGACACGCTGGCTTGGGCCCAAGCGGAGGCGGGAAGAGGAGCGGGGCCGGAGGCGGCATACTAGGCCGCGGGGCTGGCGGGCTGGTGCGTCGCTGGGCCGCGGTGGTGAGGGATTGGGCCGGGGAAGCGCGGGCTCGGCTGAGCGGAGCGGGTGAGGGAGTTGGGCTGGGTTGGCTCTGGAGGGGAGTAGAGGGAGCGGAAACAAACCCAAGGAATGCTCAGGGGGCGGAAACGAACTCTGGGCCAAACAACTATTCTAGAGCTCCAAACTAAGCAATTCAAACTCGAATTTAAATTGGATTTAAATTCTTATTCGAACTACCCACAACCAAAACTTAATGCAGTCAGCATGAATGCAAGGCACCCTATGTTATTTTATTTTGATTTATTTTTCTGTACTAAATTCCCTGTTAATTATATAAAGCTTGGAAAATTTTAGAAAATTAAGAAAATCATTGTATTAATTATGCTACAATTCACATCCCAAAATCCAAAAATTTTGGGTGCGACACAGTGCTTCTTTACAAATAAAACAAACAATGTCATTTTCCTGGTTTATACAACATTACTTATAACTTGGAGCTGCTCTGAACTATAATGGAATCATCTTCACAAATTGCACAAAGTTTTGATAACACGTTCTGAAATTTTTCTTCTAGTTTTTGGGATTTTTTCATGTATGGATTCCCGACATTCTTTACATGGTTTTGCAGACAGCTTGTGATGATTTAAAGGTCAGCAGATTGTTCCTGAAGCTACTTGAAGCTGTTCTGAGAACTGGGAACAGAATGAATGTTGGCACAAACCGAGGTCAGGCAAAAGCCTTCAAGCTCGATACCCTCCTAAAACTCGCAGATGTCAAAGGTACTGATGGGAAAACCACTCTGCTACATTTTGTCGTTCAAGAAATCTTCCGTTCTGAAGATGCAAAATCCGAGAAAGCTCAAGAAAGTCAAAGCAGAAATATCATGAAAGATGAGCAGTTCCGTAAGAGAGGACTAAAAGTTGTATCTGGGCTGAGCACTGAGCTAGGGAACGTGAAGAAAGCAGCTAGCATGGACTTCGATGTACTGCACGGCTATGTATCCAAGCTTGAAGCTGGTCTTGGCAAGATCAAGTCGGTCCTCCTGCTCGAGAAGCAGTGCATCCAAGGCCAGAATTTTTTCGCAACAATGCATGATTTTCTCAAGGTAGCTGAGATGGAAATCGAACAGGTCAGGAGCGAGGAGAAGAGGGCTCGTGGAAGAGTGAAAGAGATCACCGAGTACTTCCACGGGGACGCCGCGAAGGAGGAAGCTCACCCTCTGAGGATATTCATGGTGGTGAGGGACTTCCTGTCCATGTTGGACCACGTCTGCAGGGAAGTCAGCCAGCAGGACAGGACTGTTGTTGGTTCTGCAAGGTCGTTCCGTATGTCAGCAACCACAGCAACGATGCTGAATATGCACAGCCAGCATGGACGGGAGAGCAATTCTGACGATGAGAGTTCGTCGCTCTAGGAAATGTGGATCACGGAGGAAACACACCGAATTTTTGAAACAAATAGAACCACAAGAACCCTACATAGATGAATACTGTTGCATTTTATCATAAACCAAGCACATATGTAATTTTGGATAAGTACGAACATAGGCGAAATCATATTGTATAATGATCGATATATCGAATTCCTTTTTGTACAAAATAAATAAACCGTTGGGTATACCTTTGTCCTAGCTTCAAACCCATTAGGACAGAAAGCAAGTTTGTTTTGCACTCAGATCAAGCGAACTGGTAAATAGAAATTACAGCTAATTCATTGTGCAAGAGACTGTTAAGGTTTTGCCATTTGTTATCAAATCCCACTATAGATTTGGAATAGATTGACTTCCTATTATTTATATGGGCTTGTTTGTATCCACCCAACTAATCCAATAGCTGGTTAAGTAGAATTAGCTAGGTAGCATCAGCTAGTTGAATAGTTACTATTTAGCTAGCTAGAAGAATATTAGCAGAGAATTAGTTGGTTCTGTTTAGATTCATCGAGAAAAAATAGCTAGCCAGCAATTAGCCGCTGGATGCAAAGAGGCCCATATGTGTGTTATTGACAACTCTCACTACCATACGCTTTAGTTTGTGGATAATGAATGCATTAGCCTGTGAAATTTATGCAAAAGTGCAGCGAACTGAAAAAGGGGTGATACGAAACGATCAAACGAAGAATAACTCCCAGCGACGCAACGCGATCAATATCATCATGTTCTGCTCCTTTATGCTGGCTGGACTAATCATTCTCGGAGTTCCTTCTTTATCTTCGCAAGCGATACTCTGTTACCCATCTTTGCGTAGAGATAAAGGAACCAAGTCATGATTACAGACAAGGTATGCAGTGCTTGGCTTTGTTTCTGCAGAAAACTTCATTGCATCTTTCTTTTTTATCCCAAAGAGATACAGATATCATAGAGCCATCCCTGCTGGGACTGGGATTGATGAACTGATATCAAGTTTTCACAAACTTCGCTCTCGAGAAGAAGTTGGAGGGAAAGGAAGAACTTGGAGGCATCGGCCTCTAGCAATCCAAGGTACAATTGTACAAAGGATGTATTTTCACCTACCATGGAGGCATGGAGGCTCAAGTTGGTGATGTTCTTCGCCTTCCCCGTCCTCTCCGCGTTCGCCGTCTCTGGACGCTTGTGCGTCTCCGTGTCAAGCTTCTTCACGTTGACTACACCACGTGTTAAAAATTTAGATGATCACAATATTAAATTCTAAAATATTACTTTGTGGCAGCTAATAGCATAAAATTCTATATTACACTAGTAAGAACCAACAATAATATCATAAACTCAGAAAATATGATGAAAAAGCAAATTGGATCATCACTACCAGAATGATCAACATCTGCACCGGGTGGGAAAGGCCTTTAGCACCGGGTTTCCCACCCGGTGCCACTAATCCGAGGCTAAAGGGGTAACCCTTTAGCACCGGGTTCAATAACCGGTGCTAAAGGGTCCCTTTAGCACCAGTTGCAGACAGCAACCGGTGCTAAAGGGCCTGCCCCCGCAGCGCCTTTAGCAGGGCCTTTAGCACCGGTTGCTGTCTACGCCCGGTGCTAAAGGCCCCGGGTTTTGTTTCTTTTTTTGCTTTTTTCAGTAGCCATGCATGCACGTTTATATATATATATACATATTCTAATACGTATTCAGCCGACTCTGTATTCATATTAGTTGTATATCAAATATAAGACATATATATTACAAATATAAGACATATATATTACAAATATAAGACATATATATTACAAATATAAGACATATATATTACAAATATAAGACATATATATTACAAATATAAGACATATATATTACAAATATAAGACATATATATTACAAATATAAGACATATATATTACAAATATAAGACATATATATTACAAATATAAGACATATATATTACAAATATAAGACATATATATTACAAATATAAGACATATATATTACAAATATAAGACATATATATTACAAATATAAGACAGATGCTTGTGCCTACGCCGCGCGTCCGTCCAGGATAGTGTTTCATGGTCAATACCAGGGTGATCTTTACGAAATTGAACCCACACTCTGCGAACAAAAAAATTGAGTTAAGTCATTGCAAGTGTAAGGGGTGAATTAATTAGGGGAAAATATACATCACCTTGTCATCATGTCAATGATGTTCTGTAGTTTATATTTTGGAGTGTGCAACGAATCAAAGACGTTGACGACACCCCGGTCAGGACACAATACGAGTAGGAACCAGTGGAATCTGTGCACATGTATACATTATAATCAGAAATGAAATAGTACAAAGACAGTATAAGAAGAAGCGTGTGTATGTACTCACTCGATGTTGTACGGTATTAGTATGGACTCGCAATAATGTTGTTTGTCAATAAACTTGTATAGGTTTCCATATGTAGGTTGATGGAGGTTTTCTACTTGGTTATGGTACTAACGAACATGCCTATCGGGTTTTCAACAAAGCCTCCGGTTGTGTTGAGATCACGGTAGACGTGAAATTTGATGAATCAAACGGCTCTCAAGTAGAGCAAGTTGTAAATGACCTTGTAGATGAAGAACCGCCAAGTCAAGCAATTAAGAAGCTAAGTCTTGGAGAAGTGAAACCTCAAGAATCTCAAGAGGATGATGAAGAGCAAGACCAAGTCTCGGAAACCATGTTCAATCATGATCCCGTCTCCCTTGCCAAACACCACGTGTAGGTCCTTCACCATATCAAATAGCTCTTCTCCACTCCGGTGTCTCGGCTTTGTACGGCGGTCAGCATTCCCGCCAAAATGCGCACATTTCTTTCGTAGCTCATGCTTCGCCGGAAGGAATCGACGGTGACCCATGTACACAACTTTACGACAATGTTTCAAATACATGCTTTCGGTTTCCTCTAAACAGTGAGTGCATGCTTTATATCCTTTGTTTGATTGTCCTGATAGGTTACTTAGTGCAGGCCAGTCGTTGATGCTTATGAAAAGCAGTGCTCGAAGGTCAAACTGCTCCTGCTTGTCCTCATCCCACACGCTAACACCTTCATTCTTCCACAGCTGCAAAAGTTCGTCAATCAATGGTCTTAGGTACACATCAATGTCGTTGCCAGGTTGCTTTGGGCCTTCGATGAGCACTGGCATCATAATGAACTTCCGCTTCATGCAGAGCCAGGGGGGTAGGTTGTAGATACAAACAGTCACGGGCCAAGTGCTATGACTACTGCTCATTTCACCAAAAGGGTTCATGCCATCGGTACTTAAACCAAGCCTAACATTCCTCGCATCAGCATCAAACTCTGGGAATGCTCTGTCGATGTTCCTCCACTGGGATCCATCGGCGGGGTGTCTCAACATGCCATCCTGCTTACGTTCTTCTTTGTGCCAGCGCATCAGTTTGGCATGGTCTTTGTTCCTGAACAAACGCTTCAGACGGGGTATCAGAGGGAAATACCACATCACCTTCGCAGGGATTTTTTTCTTAGAACGCTCTCCCCCAACATCACCAGGGTCGTCCCGCCTGATCTTGTATCGCGCGCAGGTGCAAACCGGACAACGATCCAAGTGTTCGTGCTGTCCGCGATAGAGGATACAGTCATTAGGACACGCATGTATCTTCTGCACCTCCAAACCGAGAGGGCAAACAACACGTTTTGCTTGATACGTCGTCGATGGCAATTTGTTACCCTCTGGAAGAATCTTCTTTACGAGTTTCAGTAGCTCCTCGAAACCCTTATCAGTAACACCATTTGCTGCCTTCCACTGCAGAAGTTCATGTGTGCTACCCAACTTCTTTAGCCCCTCTTTGCAATCTGGGTACAGGTCAGTCTTGTGGTCCTGCAACATGCGCTGTATCTTTTTTAGTTCCTTATCATTGCCGCAGTCTTTCTCGGCATCACGCAACATTTGCCCGAGCCCATCAGTAGGTTCATTTTCCTGAGCAACATCTTCCTGAGCATCGCCTTCCCGAGCAACATCTTCCTCATCGGCATCACCCATTGCAGCATATGCAAAGGAACCGTAGTATTGAGCCAATAACGGAATGTCGTCATCGGCCTCGTCTTCTTCATCTTCATCCATTAGAATTCCTCTTTCACCGTGCTTCGTCCAAACAGAATAATTCCTCATGAAACCGTGCCTCATCAAATGCACTTGAAGACAACAATATAGTTTTTAATGTATAGTTATTAATACTTGTTTTAATTCAGTTATTAATACCTATTAAAAATATATATTAATAACTGAATTAATATATATTTTTAATAGGTATTAATAACTGAATTAAAACAAGTATTAATAACTATATATTAAAAACTATATTTATAAGATTCCCAAATAGTAGCCACCGATGCTAAAGGCCGGTTTGGAAACTATGCTTGAACAGTATCAAGGTTCCGTCTGGCTACTCCTCCAATATTAAGGGAATAATAAATATGAAAGAGAAGAAGTTCACAAACCTGAAGTCTGGTGCTGATGGGGCTTCAGCACCGGGTCCAACGGCTAGGAGCGGGGGCGGCGCGGAGGTGTGTCTGGGCGGACACATTAGCACCGGGTCGTGGCACGACCCGGTGCTAATGTTCACCCTTTAGCACCGGGTGCAGCCACGACCCGGTGCTAAAGGCCTCGGGCACATTAGCCCCGGGTCGTGGCTGCACCCGGTGCTAAAGGGTGCGCATTAGCACCGGGTCTTGCCACGACCCGGTGCTAATGTCTTCGCCCTGGCACCCCGCAGCGCCGCCCCCGCTCCTAGCCGTTGGACCCGGTGCTGAAGCCCCATCAGCACCGGGTCCAAAAATGGCCGAGGCGGAGGGGGCGAGCGGATGTTGAAGTTTCTGGTAGTGAATGGCTTACGTACTGAGCGAATACAGATGCAGAAGCCGTGACGACAAGAGGTGCAGACAAGATAACAACGGTGTTGCGAATGGAGCGCAGCAGATGAAGTTGGAGACGATGATGCGCCGCGGCGCCTGACTTAGATGGAGGATGAGCCGTGGTGAAGATCTTGAGTATTCGCGCTGAGCATTTTTCAAAAACCTTATTCGTCCTCTCCCGGTGAAGGATCACGAGGACGAGTGGTTTCGAAGACCTACTCTACCGTTCACCGAAGCACACCGACACAACAAAATGGTGTAGATAATAGCGGTGGAGAAGCGAGAAAGATGCAAATTCTAACTCAAATGGAGTTCCTTGAACATTCACAAACCTAGGGGCCCCTTCGTATATAGTAGTCTGCGGTACATTTTTTTGGTGAGGAGTTGGTCCGTATTTATGGAAGGAAAACCCCCACACCCTTGTCTATTAGCAACAAAGTACTAATAGAAGCTGTATTCCTTCAATGAATATAATGGACCTTTGAGATTCATTAAGAATCATTTATATAGGCCAGCCCATATTTCTAACAATCCTCCATGCGATCTCAATTGTCCATTTAGAAATTTGCATGTTCCTCATTGCTGTTTCATATACCAGTGTTTCGGGAAGGACTGTTAAGTTGAACTCTCACCTAGAACGTCAAGCTACACTCATTCACAACTTGAAAATGGACTATGCCTTGAATTGCAAGTTTCACATGAATAAGGTTCACTCAAAGTCATACCAGTACTTGACCACCACCAGCCTACCTCGTGGGTGGAGCATATACATACGTTGTGCTCCCTGGCCTCTTGGAGAGCTTGCTAGAGATCACCCATGTCGTATAGATTGCGAGGTTTAACAACCGGGCTCATATAAGTGTGTTCTTTCAAGAATGCTCTGTAGGACAACATCTTTGCTTATCAGAGCCAATAGAACAACACTAAAGCATATGGCTAAGTTTTTGATAGTATTGCATCTTCATGTACAGAAGGTTCATAAAGAAAACTCTCCTCAGTCAACCAATAATTTGTTCTTCCCAGGTCCTAATTAACGGGATCTCCAATCACATAGGTTGGGTTATAACTATGGCAACTCACGTGGACCTCATACCCATATCCCTCGATGCACTTTCTATCACAATCCGTAATAGCCCTTTTGTAAAGAGGTCTATGAGGTTTTTGTTTGTTTGAATATAAGTCACACTTATTACTCCGGAGTTTCTCAACTTTCTATCTCTTGACATGTCTTGATGACTTCGTATTATCTTTGACACTGTTCACTTCGACTATCATTGTTTGATTGTCACGGTTCATAAGGATTGTCGGCACTAGTTTTTCAACCACAGGCAAGTCCGCCAAGAGCTCACGTAGCCACTATGCCTCAACAGTGGCTATGTCCAAAGCAGTAAGTTCTTCTTCCATAGTTGACCTTTTCAAAATGGTCTGTTTGCAAGACCTCCATGATATTGCACCACCTCCAGGAGTAAACACATACCCACTCATGGCATAAAGTTCATCAACATCAGAAATCCAATTTGGACCACTGTAGCCCTCCAACACAGTAGGGTGTCTAGAATAGTGAATTCCATCACTTATAGCACCAACAAAGTAGCGCATAACGCGCTCAAGTGCATGCTAATGCTCAGAACCCTGGTTTGAGATGAACCTGCCCAATTTTCTCATAGCAAAGGAAAAGTAATTTGCCTTGAATATGTCATGAGTGAACCAATAATCTGAGAATATCTCAATTGAATCTTAGCAATTTTCTTATTCTTTCGGAGTATCACAGTAGGATCATAAGGTGTTAGAGAAGGCTTGCTGTCCAAATAGCCAAAACGGCTCAGGATATTTTCCACATAATGACACTAAAAAATAGTAAATAACAACAGAGAGACGTCCTAAGTACTCTCTCTGATATTCTAGTTCTTTCTTGTCGGGAGGTTGATCCTTTTGCTCTACACGTTGTTCCAATGGGAAACTTGTTGCACTCCTGATGTCATCGAATAGATCATTGTCAAAATCATAGGGAGTGGTGTAGAGTGGATAATCCTACTGGTTAGAATAAGGTTGAGGTTTGAAATGAGCATCAGGTTCTAATGGAATGGAAGAGCTGATAGATTTGGATTGTATGCATGAGGGCTCTTCAGGTTCAGGTTAAGGCTGCTTCTCTTCTTCATCGGGGTGTTCGTCATAGATTCCAGTGTTGGAAGTGTCGTCCAAGATTACCCTTGCTCCACTAGGGATCAAATGAGAGAACAACCCTCCTAAAGCGGAGTTCAAGAAAGTGGTGGCTACGGGACAGAGGCCAAGGCTGAAATGTTGTAGAATGATTGGTTCTGATAAGCCTAGGTCTGGTCCGGATGCCAAAATTTCCTTGAAACGAGCCCAGGCAGCTCCTAACGACTCTCCTTCTAATTGCTTAAAGGTAAGGATTTTGACTCAGAGGCTGGCTACCTTTGAAATTTGGAAGAAATTGAGGCAGAATATCTCTCTAAGTATTTCCCAGCCCCCTTCCATATTTCTAACAGACAGAGAGTACCATCTCTTTGCTCCACCCATTAATGAAAATGGGAATAGCTTCCATTTGAGCGTCTCTTGTGTCATGCCCTCTATGGTCAGGCACGAACATAGTTGACATAAGGTAAGAGTGGAATCCATATGGTGGATGGTGGGAGACATGGACAACTTGGGTTCGGAATTAGAACAGCTACCGTTCCCCGGCAACGGTGCCAGAAAGCTTGTTGGCACTCCTTACAGCCTACAGATAAATCCGCAAGTGGACGGATACCGATGTAGCTTTCACTAGGGAGTATTCCTAGGTATCGATTTCCATGAGGAACGAGAAGTGAACTGATTCTAAACTAAATTGTTCAGGGGTGGTAGAATGGAGTTTATGACGACGAAGAGAGGCAAAGAAAATCAATAGGAGGGTAGAGAAGGTACGAGTCTGATATCTTTGTCCTCTTGATTAACTAAGCTAATCAGGTAGTACAGATAGATACTTGCGTTAGGAAACATAACCTACAACACCCAGAAAGGGGTGTTGCCAATAACCACAGAAGGCTCCTACTGTCCAAGCCGGACGTGGTGGACTACGTAGGCCGTATAGGGCTATCACCACTTAATGGCTACCACCTTCATAGATTCGGATGTAATCCAAGCTAACCTGAAGTCTAGGCACCACGCCTACAATAGTCAGTTAATACATATCTCATATACAAAGAGAAGCACCCAAGCAAAGCAACCAGTATACAATTATACCAAGCAACTAAGCATTGAACGAGGAACCAATAAGCATATACAAGTAAGAACTGATGCTCAATTAATCAGAAAGAGATATAAGAGTTCCCAGACATGACCCGGATGTTACGCGAAGTGGAGCCGCATCCATAGAGGTACATGTGGAAGAGGGACCGACACTCAGGCTCCTCTCCCACACGCTCACCACTCCTCTCTCCCTATCTTCTAAGTATGAAAGTGGCAGCGCTTCCCTAGGGAGCCTTTTTTCTCTTCTCTCTTGCATGTCTAAAACACGTGCTAGGGGGCTCCAATTTATAGTGGACAAGGGCGGTGGAAGGAGGAGTGGCAGCCATGGCACCGTAGGGCGGTGCCCGGCTGATTCGGCCGAAGATTCCGATTCGGCCGAATCTCCCAATTCGGCCGAACTGGCACGTTGCACCGCCTCGGTGCCAATGGCGGCAGCGCTCACGTTTAGGTGGCGGCAGCGACTTCGAGGGCTAGGGTTTGAGTGCGGGCTGGAGGGGAAAAAGGAGAACGCGACGGCCGAATTGGGAGAAAGCTTTATAACGCGGAGGGCGGCTCGGAGGACACGGGCAGGTGGCCCCGTCCATCCTTGGCATGCTCGCCCGAGTTGGACGTGAGCCAGAGTTCAGCTTGGCGAGGGAGACAAACCCGACGGGCAGGGGCCACAGGACAAAGAGAGAGGGTCGGGAGGCGGCTGTTGACTGGGCCGACGAGAAGGGTTGGGCCGGTGCTGTGGGATTGGGCCGAGGGGTGCAGAGTGGGCCGAGCGGAGAGCTGGTGGGCGAGGGGGTGGGGGTTTGCTGGGCCGCTGCTGGGTCTGCAGGGGAGAGGGGCGGGGAGAAAAGGAAAGCTGGGCCAGCTGAACAAGTTAAAGGAGCAAAGGTGGTTGGGCCAAGAGATGGAGGGGCAAAACTGAACTCTAACCTAAAGAACTTTTCTAGAGCAAAAACAAAAGCACTTCAAACGCAAATTTAAATTGTATTTAAAT
>OAMR01000225.1:1841481-1858472 GCA_900205405.1 Echinochloa crus-galli
GCTATGCGGGAATCCCGCAGCTGAGCATGCTCAGTCAAGGGCATTGATTGTCACCCACCCAGGAAAAAGGCGAAATGCATGCGCATCCGTTCCCAGGCGTCTTGATGGCTCACGGACGAACAGGTTCGTGACCCTGCGGGGCCTATAAATAGAGGCTCCAGCGCAGTTCCCCACCAAGGTGTTTTTAGAGGCAGTAGCCACCATGTGGTTCCTGAAGGTCTTTCTTCCTGAGAGAGTTGCAGCCGAGGGTAGAGGAGGCCAGGGTACATGCCTTGGCGTTCGCCATTGATGCCAGAAGAAAATCGTCGAAGAGTGGTGCAAATGCTACGGGAAAGGAGCCGGGCGGCGCGCCTACCATAGGCAGGAGAGGTGCCTATTTCTTGATGGGTCCGGGCGAAGAGGCTATGGTAAGTGCTTTTTCCGCCAGGATGCTTGCGAATGATGCCGAATTGATGGCTGATTTCGTAAGCGCGTCAAGGACGAGCTTCACGGATGGGGGCTAGGCACCCGCCGTGGTAGTGCCTGGTCCTCACCCTTCTCCAGCAATGCAGCCACGAGGTTCTTTAGTTGGTGGATGCCACAAGAAAATCGTCGAGAAAGCTGTGGAAACTGCTTCCGGCGATCGTGTGCCAGCCGACCAACTGAAGTGGTCCAAGAGTCCTGTAGTTGGGGACTCATATCTTTGTACCTTGAAATGGCCGTTGGCCAGATGTACTTTGTCTTTGTAAACCTTGCGAGTCGCAAGTTGTTTAATATGAACATGTTCATTCTGGTGGTGGACTGTGCCCTGCCGTCTAGGTGGATGTACTGATTGCCATGTAGTCATAGTGAAACCTGCCCAGTGCCCAGTCACGGGGCGTGCGAGGAACTTGGCCTTGATTCTTTTGGAACACGCCGGGTCCTGTTGCGGTGCCCAGCCCCCGAGCTTGCGAGGGACTTGGCCTGGTTCTCTGAGAACGTTTGACGACAACAAGGAAGGAAGAGAAGAGATAGGGCTTGCGAGGGACTTGGCTTGGTTCTCTTGGAACGCGCCGAGTCGTAGTCCGGCGCCCAGCCCTCGAGCTTGCGAGGGACTTGGCTTGGTTCTCTTGGAACGCGCCGAGTCGTAGTCCGGCGCCCAGCCCTCGAGCTTGCGAGGGACTTGGCTTGGTTCTCTTGGAACGCGCCGAGTCGTAGTCCGGCGCCCAGCCCTCGAGCTTGCGAGGGACTTGGCTTGGTTCTCTTGGAACGCGCCGAGTCGTAGTCCGGCGCCCAGCCCTCGAGCTTGCGAGGGACTTGGCTTGGTTCTCTTGGAACGCGCCGAGTCGTAGTCCGGCGCCCAGCCCCCGAGCTTGCGAGGGACTTGGCCTGGTTCTCTTGGAACGCGCTGAGTCATAGTCCGGCGCCCAGCCCCCGAGCTTGCGAGGGACTTGGCCTGGTTCTCTTGGAACGCGCCGAGTCGCTTGATATGGAAGCCTTATCCTGTCCGTCAATTTCGGATCCTGCGGATCGCATATCGACGATCTCGCGGATTCCGTCCGTTAGTTTCGGAGCCGTTAGGTCAGGGCGGCGCCTTGCTATAAATACGCGACCGGAGACGCCGTCGTTGCCATCCCACCGTTGCGCCGCACCCTTCGCCTTCTTCCTCCTCTTTTCTCCCACTCCGCCGTTTGCGAAGCGCGGTTTCCAAGGCCACCGAGCGTTCGCCTCCCACCTCCTCCATTCCTTCCATCTTGCCTCGATCAGCGATGGCCGACGAAGCTGCTGACCGCGCCGCTCTTGAGGCTCTGGCGGCGGCTGGGGTGCCGTCGGAGGCCGAGCAGGAGGCGGCTTGGAGGAAGACGAAGATGATGATGGAGCGCCTTGAAGACTTGGCGAACCGCGGCGTGCTCCCGGCGAAGGAGACCTTGTCATGGAGGCTGCCGGGGAAGGAGAAGAGGCCGTTCGAGAACACCGGCGAGGTGGCTGTCTTCGCGCACTTCATTGAGCGTGGGTTCAGCACACCATCCGGCGATTTCTTCCGCGGGCTGCTGCATTACTACGGTCTGGAGCTCTCTCATCTCAATCCCAATGGGATTTTCAACATTTTGTTCTTCATCTACCTCTGTGAAGCCTTTCTTGGAATTGCTCCCCATTTTCATCTGTGGCGATACTTGTATCGCGTCAAGCGCATTGGGTTGGGGCCTAGGGGTGATGGTCCCACCCGGATTACCGGCGGGGCGGGTATAGCACTGCGCATGGGTAGGCAGAGGGATTTCTTTGACCTGCAGCTGCTAGATTGCCACAAGGAATGGCGCTGCGACTGGTTTTATATGGTTGACCAGCCGCCGTTGCTGCCGAGTAGAACCGGCAAGGCGCCGAAGGAGCAGGAGTCCTGGCGAGCTCAACCTGTTGGGGGAGAGTGCGACGACATCCCGGAACTCATGTCGATGATTTCTGGCCTGAAGCAGAGGGGGTTGACCGCTATGGCCGTTACCGTGTCCTTCGTTGGTCGTACGATTCAGCCGATCAACGACCGGGTTCAACCGGCGTTCGAGTTCTCGGGGCGCTTGGACCCGGCTCGGGAAACGTCTCGGGGTTTCGACTCGGATGAGGTCTTGCGGCGCGTGGGGACGATGATGAAGGGCGAGGTGAACAATCTCAATGCGCCGCGTCCTTATGCACTAAAGAACCCTCCTCCTGCGGTAAGGTTGCCATGCCGAGTTCTTGTTCTTATTTCAGATTGTTCTTGATGTCTTGCTTTTTGTTTGACTGAACTCTTTATTCTTCGTGCTAGGAGGTGACCAAGCGCTTCTTCTGCCCGGCGCCGCTTCCTGTGGCGGGGCCAGCGTCGAGGCAGAAGGTGATGCGACCGGAGGAGGCGAGGAACGACTTGCTGCCGATCATGAAGGATCTTGAGGACTGGGTTTCGGAGGAGCTCGGTTCTCCCCCAGGGTCAGGTGAAGCGGCTCCCGTGGAATCTGCGGCTACCGCCGTTCGGACCCGGGCTGGTGTGCGGAGGTTGTCATCCGCGGCGGCCGAGTCGCGGAAGAGGTCGGCGCAGGCGTAGGAGCTATCGTCTGGTGCACTGCGCACCAAGAGGCAGAGGTCGGACCGTGCTTCTCCTGCTGGAGGGAGTACGGGGGCCTCCCCGGACGCGGATGATGAAGAGCGGGGTCCGGACGCCGCTGTGGAAACCGCGTTGGTGCCGTCTTCCACGCTAGTGCGCTCACCAGGGGACGGCCGGCCGCCTCGTCCGGCTGGCTTGGTGCTCAAGCGGCCGAGCAGGAGTAACAGGTTAGAGCCTTAGCTTGGTTAAGTTGGTGCTGCTCGGACGTTTCCTCTTTGCTAGCTTAAACTTTTTGCCTTTGCTTTCTTTGTGCTTGCAACGCTTTTCAGAAGGGTGGCCGTGCTGTCGGACACCTCACGTACTCGGTCTGACGGCGGCGGCGATCTAGGGGACTCCTCGTCTCAGAATGCGCCGGCTTCGGAGCAGGGTGCACCAACGGCGGAGGTGCCCGAGTCGTCAGCGAGGGGTGCTGCTGCTGGGTCGGGCCCAGGGGCCTTTGAGATTGTGGTGGCGGAGGTAAGGCCGGATGCTGAGGTCGGCGAAGTGGAGCCGGTCATGCCAGAGCTCGAGGACGACGCGCTTCCAGATCAGCATGCCGAGCCGGAGGAGGAAGAGGAAGAGGAGCTAACCCGTCAAGAGCGCTTTGAGCGCATTGCGAATGCGAACAAGGCGGCGCTTGAGCGGATTCGTAATTCGTCGAGCTCGATGTTGGAGGACATGGAGGTGAGCTAATCTGGCTCTCGTAACGTGTTCTCCATAGCTTCTGTTCTGAACCTTGATTGGCGCAGGTGCTGATGTCTGGGACTATGGAGAGCACGCGCTTGTTGCTGTTAACACCAAAATTTGGCACCAGGAAGAGACTGACATGTGGGCCGGAATTGGTAGAAAATATCGTTCAGAAAGGAAAGCTTATCTTCAAGAGCGTTCGGCAAAGGCATTCTGCGGTCGGGAGTTTGTCGCCAATTCGGCAAGGGAGCTGCTCTATAGAAAGCATTCGGGAGCGCGTGATGACGTGGATCGAATACAAGGAAGAAGCCGATCTGATGAAGAATACAAGATGAATACGGCATTTCGACGTATTTCTTTGGAAATAAACGTTTTGTAATCGTAATCGATTAGGAATCGTGTCAAGACCAGGGTATAAATATAAACCCATGGTGATTCTAATAGGGATCGAACAATCGTACAACAAACCGGCCTTGCGCCACCTTTTCGAGTCCTTTAGTCGTGTCGTCGAAATCTTCGAGGGGAATCATCGATCCGTCGACCTCCGTAAGTATCGACAACCTTGTATCATGCTTAGTATCATGCGGTGGATTTAAGCTTGGTATGAGAAGGCTTTCTTGTTAGATCATGAGGCATGCGGTAGGCTAAGGTTTAGCTTGAGGCAAGTTATCGGCTCTATTAGATTTTGGCAAGATCTAATAGATTCATTAAGTTACCTTGTGTTGTTTGGGTTTTACTTCATGTTTAATTCATATTAACACTCTTTTGCCCAATCTAGATTGATTAGGTTCGGTTTTGATCCATCGTGAGACACGATCACGTTTCCTCGCATAGCCGAATCCGAGTCAATCTAGGTTGCCACGTGTCGCGGGTTCAAGCTTGTTGATTTTGCATGGATCTTGACAGAACCGGGTATCATGCGGTAGATGCAGGTTTTCGGGTCTTTTTCGAACTAATCATCCGGTGGATTAGAGCTCGAGATCGATTTGATAGGTCTATCATCGTTGACAAAGCTTGTTCCTTCTTCATGGAACCTGAATCGGTTATCTAGCCATGTTCGGCAGTCCCTTAACGAGTGAAACACGTTCGTAGCTTTGTTTTAAATAATGAATGCTTTTAGCCTTCTATGTTTAGAGTATGTCATGCGGTGGACTGATCTAATCTTGGTTGGTGGCGTGATTTCGAACAAATTGTATCATGCGGTGGATTAATTTGTTTGGTTTTACGCTCGACGGGTTCGAAAGTACCTAGACATGCGGTAGACTAGTGCTTTTAAACCTATGCATTCTTGTTCATTAGAAACTTACGATCTTGCTTTCATGTTTATCATGCTTAATTCTCGCTGATCGGTTGTGGTTAAGTGCTGTAACGATTACATAATTAAAAACCGATCTTTCATCACGATGACGTCATGCGGTCGGCAGTGTGCTTTCTCACGTGCTTTGCCGAATATGTGCCGAATGCTTGAATTTCTGACAGATAGCTTGTCTGTAGCTATGTGTCGATCAAGATTGGCTTTGTAAACCATAAATATGGAACTGTCTGGTATCAGCCGGCACGTTCCAGGTTGTGTATCTAAACATTTTTTCTTCTTTTGTCAGTTTCAGGGAAAATTGACTGGCACGCTTCCAGGATTCGAACGCTCGAGCCACGTGTGAAGCCAGCTGATTCGGCTTGCTGTGTGCTTGGCGTGAACTGCAGATTTTACGTCAACAGTTGCGTGTGGCGGAGGATGAGTACTTGGAGCTGCAGGAGCTCAGGACTCGGGTTCGGACTATTGCCACTGAGGCTCGAGGTGTCGCGATCCAGAGGGACACGGATGCTGAGGGCCTGGCACAGCTTAACCAAGAACTCGTCGCTCAGCTGGAGGCCGCCAACACAGGTGAGCACTTGTCTTCCGAGTACTAACTGGTGTCAACTATAGCATTTATCTTTCTTTTATTTCTGGCTCTCAGAGCATGCCAAAGAGATGGAGCGGATCCAGGGCCGACTTGCGACGGTGGACCAGAAGTTCAAGGATGTTGCATCCACGTTGCGGGAGAGGGACGCCAAGCTGAAGCGTGCCGTAGAAAGTGAGCGGAAGCCTATGCGCCGTCGTCTTGAGTTCCCCTCATGTACTCAGCATGAAGCCGTGACACTTGGCTATGGTTGGCTTTATTGCGCAGGTCACGCCCGTGAAAAGAAGATCTTGGAGGAGAAGGTTGCGGCCATGGAGAAGGAGATACAAGACCTTGCCAGCGCGCACAGCCGGGCCGTGGGTGCCCACAACACTGCCATGACAGGTGAGGATACCTTCAGAGCTCTGTCGCCTTCGTGGTATTCATGATACCTTGGTTGCTCTAAACAACTTGCGCGTTTATGCAGAGGCTGCTGGTCGGTACAATGCTTTGGAGCAGGCGGCTGTGTCGGCATGCGACCAGATCCAGGCTCCAGACGACCGTCTTGCAGTGCCGATCATGGAGCGGCTGCAACACTTGCCCGAGTACACTAGAGGAGTGGCCGCGGAGACCGCCAGATACGCTGTGAGGTACACGTTAGCGCTTGTTCGCTCATACCACCCCAGCCTCGACCTTGAAGACATTCGCGATGGGTACCACCCCGACTTGTCGGAGCAGCAATTCAAAGATCTGGCCGAGTCCTTTGCTGGCCTGGCGATCGATGTAGTCCGCAGCATTGTTGATGTAACGGGCGAGTGACCTGCTAGGGGGAGAACAGAAAGACATTATGTAGCTTTTGGTGGACATGTTATGTAATAATGATTACTAGTTTGTTGACGATTTTTGGTTGAGTCGATTTTATCAACCCCTATCACTTCACCGCAATCATGACAAGCGTTAGGCACTCGGGCGAAGAACTGGCTGGAGCTCTCGTGGAGGCAGCACTCCTACATGCTACGATGCTCTGCGTGGAGGCTTAGTCGTAGGCAGGGTCCCGTCCGAGTACTTTCACGTGTGTTTAGATTTTGGATATAGTGAATTGGACTTGCCGTGTTAGATTTTGGTTACTTCGTGAGTAACTTAAATGGAGGACGAGCGTGTGGTCGTCATAGGAGAGTTATTTGTGAATGCATTTGGTTGACAGACACAAGATTGGGGCAAATGAAACTTTATTGAATAATCAGGATGACAGGGTAAAGATACATAGCTGTATTTTGGTTTATGGATAGAACTTAGTGAGGTGCTGGATGTTCCAAACATTGGAAACCGGGTTGCCATCAGCCCATTCTAGGCGGTAGGTTCCTGGAGAGACAACTTCCTTGACGATGAACGGGCCTTCCCATGGGGCAGACAACTTGTGCTGGCCTGCTGAGCTCATGACTCGGCGTAGGGCGAGGTCGCCTACATTCAGGGATCGTTCTTTGACGTTCCTGTCATGGTACCGGCGTATCTGCTGCTCATGGCGCGCGTGCCGGGTTAAGGCGCATAGCCTGTGCTCTTCCAGTGCGTCTACGTCGACCTGTCGACTCGACTCGGCCTCTCCTTCTTCGTAGTTCTTGATGCATGGTGCGGCAAAGGCGAGGTCGGCTGGCAACACAGCTTCTGATCCGTAGACCATGAAGAACGGAGAATAACCAGTTGCGCGGCTCCGCTGAGTACGGAGGCCCCATACCACATGTGGTACTTCTTTAGCCCAGCGGCCTGCGCGTGGGTTTAAGGCGTCGTAGATTTCCTTCTTGGTGAACTTGTCCACCGCGATGAGCAACTGCTTAACTCCCCCCTGAGCTGGTTTGAATGGTCCCACGTTATCGAGCCCCCATACTGCGAAGGGCCAGGATGGTGGGATGGTGCGTAGTGCCTGAGCCGGCAGGTGCTTTTGCTTTTGGAAGAACTGGCATCCGGCACAACGCTGAACGAGCTCTTTTGCGTCGGAGACCGCCGCGGGCCAAAAGAACCCGGATCTGTAGACCTTTCCGACCAGTGTTTTTGCTGCCGCGTGGTTGCTGCATGTGCTAGAGTGGACTTCATGGAGTAGTGCCAGCCCTTCGCTTCGTAGGATGCATTTCATGAGTACCCCTGAGGATGCTGACTTTCTGTAGAGCTCGGCTCCAATCACTACGTAGTTGGCGCTGCGCCGGCTGAGCTGCTCGAAGGCGACCTTGTCTTCCTCGAGTTTATTGTCTATGGTCATGCGGTCATTTTTAATGAATGCGATGAGTGGCTCTCGCCAATCTTCTTCGTTGTTTACTTCTGGGGTAGTTGAAACTGCTGCGACAACCTGGTCGGCATGGGCGGTAGGATCGCTTTCGTTCGTCAGCTTGATCGACGGCTTTCGCAGGTCTTGTACAAATATTCCGGCGGGCACCTGCGAGCGCTTGGATCCGAGCTTGGACAAGACGTCTGCAGCGACATTTTCTTCCCGCGGGACATGGCGGCACTCCAAGCCGTAGAAGTGGGCTTCTAACTTTCGGACCTCTGCGCAGTAGGCGTCCATGGTTTCTTTGGAGCATTCCCAGTTCTTGTTGACCTGCTCTAGCACCACCTTTGAATCTCTGAAGCACAGCAGACGCTTGATGTCGAGGGTGATAGCTATTCTTAATCCGTGGATTAATGCCTCGTACTCGGCGCCATTGTTGGTCGCCTGGTAGTGTATCTGCAGCACATACTTGAGGTGCTTGCCCTCTGGCGATATGAGAAGTACTCCAGCGCCGGCTCCTTCTAGGTTGAGGGCGCCATCGAAGTACAGTGTCCAGTGCTCCGGGGGCTCGGCGGGTGTAGGCGCTTGCAATTCTGTCCACTCAGCCAAGAAGTCTACTAATACTTGGGATTTTATAGACTGCCTTGACCTGAAGGTTATATCAAAACTTCCGAGTTCTACTGCCCATTTGACGACTCGGCCATTGATGTCGCGGTTGTGTAGAATCTCGCCGAGCGGAA
This sequence comes from Echinochloa crus-galli, assembly GCA_900205405.1. NCBI lineage: Eukaryota > Viridiplantae > Streptophyta > Magnoliopsida > Poales > Poaceae > Echinochloa > Echinochloa crus-galli. The sequence continues at coordinate 1,850,110 of OAMR01000225.1, forward strand.
AGTTGGACACCACATGAATAGGATGAGCCTGAAAGTAATGGCGCAGCTTTCTGGAGCAGATTAAGAGTGCATAAAGTAATTTTTGTGGGTGCTGATACCGGATTTTTGACTCGCCAAGTACTTCGCTGATGTAGTATACTGGCCTCTGCACCGGATAGGAATGTCCATCTTCTTGGCGCTCAACGACCAGTGCTGTGCTGACCACATTTGTGGTGGCTGCTATGTATAGCAGAAGGGGTTCGTTTCTTTTCGGCCCGGCGAGGACTGGTGGGGTGATGAGGAATGCTTTCAGGTCGGCCAATGCTTGATCGGCTTCTGGCATCCATTCGAACTTGTCGGCTTTCCTCAAGATCTTGAAGAAAGGAGCTCCGCGTTCCCCCAGCTTGCTGATGAACCGGCTTAGGGCTGCCATCATTCCTGTCAGCTTCATCACCTCTTTCTTGTTTTTGGGAGGAGGTAGGTCTTGAATTGCCTTGATCTTGGTTGGGTTAGCTTCTATTCCCCGCTGGCTTACTAGGAACCCCAGGAGCTTGCCTGAAGGTACCCCGAAGACGCACTTGGTCGGGTTCAGTTTCCATCTGTAGCGGTGAAGGTTGTTGAACGTTTCTTGGAGGTCGGCGATCAAGGCGTCTGGGTCGTAGGTCTTGACCACGACATCATCAACGTAGGCTTCGGCGTTTCTTCCAATCTGAGTGTCCAGACAGCCTTGTATTGCCTTCTGGTACGTCGCTCCAGCATTTTGAGGCCGAAGGTCATTGTTTTGTAGCAGTATATGCCATGAGGCGTGATGAAAGCTGTCTTGTCCTGATCGGCTGGGTTCAAGGCTATCTGATTGTAGCCAGAATAGCAATCTAGGAAGGAGAGTAGGAGGCAACCAGCCGTAGAATCGACGACCTGGTCGATGCGAGGAAGAGGGAAGGAGTCCTTAGGGCAATGCTTATTGAGATCTGTATAATCAATGCACATTCTCCATTCACCGGTTTTTTTCTTAACAAGTACAGGATTTGCTAGCCATTCGGGGTGCATGCACTCCCGAATGAAACCGGCTGCTAAGAGCTTATTTAATTCTACCCTAATGGCCTCCTTGCGATCTTGTGCGAACCGTCGAAGCTTCTCCTTGACCGGCTTGGCGTTTTTACCAAATGCAAGGAGTGCTCAGCCTTCTCCCTTGGGACCCCTGGCATGTCAGAGGGTTTCCATGCGAAAATATCCCAGTTGTCCCGCAGGAAGGAGGTGAGCGCGCTTTCCTATTTGGGAGACAGGCCTTGGCCTATCAGCGCCGTCTTGCAGGCGTCGTCGCTGAAGAGGGAGATTGCCTTGGTCTTCGAGTCCGGCTCGAGCGCTGTCATGGTAGCATCTTGCTCTGGTATCTTTGAGTCGATAGGTGGGTTGGTCTTGGCCTCGGTCGCGAGGAGGGCGCTGTTGCCGAGTTGCCGTGAGAGCTCGGCAAGGCGTACTGCTTCTCCGTCACATTCGTACGACATCTTGACGTCGCCCCTAATGCTGATGACCCCGTTCGGGGCCGGCATTTTCATCACCAAGTAGGTGTGATTGGGGATGGCCATGAAGCGAGCCAGCATGGGCCGCCCGAAGATCACGTGGTACGAGCTGCCAAAGTCAGCGACCTCGAAGTGCAGGTACTCGGTGCGGTAGTTGGAGGGAGTGCCGAATGTGACCGGCAGGGTCACTCTTCCTACTGGGTAGGCCGCCTTGCCTGGGACGACACCATAGAACGGGTGGTGGGAGTCTCTGAGCCTGCTGTAGTCGAACCCCATATCGTTCAGGGTTCTTGTGAAGATGATGTTGAGCGCGCTTCCTCCGTCGATTAGTACTTTGGTGAGGAGGGCCTTGTCAACGACTGGGCTGACAATCAAGGGGTACGAGCCTGGCTCGGGTAGGTGGACCCAGTGGTCATTCCTGCTGAAGGTGATCGGAGTTTCCGACCACCTAAGGTACTCGACACTCTTGGTGCCTACGAGATTTATCTCGCGGCTGTGGAGTTTGGTCTTCCTTTTGTCGCGGAACGCGTCAGGGCCTCCACGATCACATTGACTTAGCGGTCGGCACGCTGGAAATTGTCGTGCTGGGCGGCGGGCGCCGCCACCCGGCGCTCTGTTGTCATGGCGAAGATCGTTGCGGCGATCGGGGCGACGCTCGTTGCGGGTTCGCCGTCCCTTCTGTCGCCGCGGTTGTTGGTGTTGTAGCGCGGCTTCTTTGGTGGAGGTGGGATGCCCAGCTCTTTCTTTAATGTCCAGCATTCTCTGAACGAGTGCTTTGCGTCCTTGTGGTGGGGACACGGCTCATCTAGACGGGGGAGCTGATCAGGTTGGAGTCTTGACTCCACGCGGCCTTCGCCTTCCGCAACTGTCGCGACGTCAGGCCTGCTGCGTCTGTTGCGTGCTGGTTCCGGCTTCTTGTGGTCTGCCGGAGGGCGATCGTGGTCTTTGTCGCGCCTGTCCGTTGTTCTGAACTGAGCTAGCTCGGCGGCGTCGGCTTGGGCCTCCTCCTCAACCACCTTCATCATTTCGCTGACCGTCTTGGGGTCTTTCTTGAACAGGTTGCGGAAGACGTCCTTGTCGTACAATCCGCGGCGGAAGGCATCTATAACGTCTCTTTCTTCAACGTCCGTAAGCTTGTTACGGTTGTCGAAGAAACGATTGGTGTAGTCTCGGAGACTTTCACCCCTCTTCTGGCGTACTAGATCCAGATCGAATCTAGTACCTGGCCGAGTGTATGTGGGTTGGTAGTTCTCGGTGAAGACCTTGCAGAGCTGCGCCCAGCTGTCGATGGACTGTGGCGGCAACCCGGAGAGCCACAGGAGTGCCGCCTTTCCCAGCATGACCGGGAAGTAGGCCGCCGCTTGGTCAGTGCTGCTGCGTGCGGCCTTGACTACGGTGATGTAGGTCTGGATCCACAGCTTGGGGTCGGAACGGCCGTCGAACTTCTCGACCATGGCTGGCTTGAAGGTATCTGGCCAGGCGACCTAACGGAGGCGCTTGGTGAACGCCTGGAAGCCTTCAATCTCGAAGTCGTTGTCACCGAAGTCTTCGTCGTCGGCGTTGTGGCGACGTCCCTGCGCTCTTGGTGAGCCATAATGGCGATCGTATCGATCGCGTTCGTTGAGTTCGCGACGTGCGCGGTGGTCGCCGGCCTCAGAGTACTCGGAGTAGCTGGCTCGGCGCTCGGGTCGGCCGTAGTCCCGGTCGTACCGTTCACGGCGTTCCATCTCGGTAGCATTATGCTCGCGATGTCTTCTATCGAGGTCGTTTCTTACGTCACGTCCTCGTGCGCGAAGCTTGTCGCGGAGGTCGCCGTCGTGGCGACGGGGATGTGGGCGCCTGTCGCCGTCGTTGCGGCGGTTTCGAGGGTGCCTGCCCTCGGATTCGTCGGGCTGGTGGTCGCCCGTGCGCTCTAGGTCGTCCTCTTCTAAGATGGGGCGTAGAGTTGGGGATCCATGGCGGCGCCTGTCTCAGCCAGATCTGCTGTACCCGGTCCTGCGGGAACTTGATCTGCTCGAGCGCGATCGGCTAGATCTTGATCTAGCCTCTCTGTCCTTCTGGTGGAGGTTCTGTGCGACTGCCAGGCGAGCTCGTAGCCGGGCCGCCTCCGGGGTGGCTTCCATGTGGTCTAACTCGGCGATGCATGCTGCCATGGCCGCTGAAGGAGTTTGGAAGTTGGCCCGAGCCCGTTCGAACTCGCGTGCCAGGTTACGCGGGTCCAGCGGGTCTACACCCTCACGGCGGGATCCTTCGTCTTCTTCCCGGTCGGCTTCCTCAGCCTGCCGGCGCTGGGCTCGAAGGGTGTTTGCGTTAACACGACGTTGTCGTGCGGACGCGGTCTCACCGTCTTGGGTCGGCTGGTCTTCAGAGACGAGTACCTCACGGTCTGGTCGTGAGATGCGGTCTTGGGACGGGTCGCCCGAGTTATCGGGAGCCTCCAGTATGGTCCTGGCGATCTGGAACTCACCGCAATCTGGAATCTGGGTGGGTTCGGGCGGGTTTCCAGATTGGATCTGGGCCTAACGCTGCGGGAGCCGATCAGAGTAGTCGGCAGCCGCGTTCTTCAGTCCGTGGGGGAACGTGTTCCCCGAGCGGTCCAGGACTCGCTCAGACATGGCGATGCATTCAGCGAGCGTGTCGTTGATGCGGTCGAGCCCGTCGATGATCTCGTCGGGTTAAGGTACTCGGCGGCGCGGGAGTAGATCTGGGATCTGCTCACGGACACTGAGCTGCTCGATCTGCTGTATGAGCTGATCGGGCACGTGGGGAGGAGTCCCCGTGGTTGTCGAAGTTGAGTCCGCCGGCGTCAGGCCGGCGTCGGTGGAGCTGGAGTCGCTGGTGTCGGCGAAGAAGCTGCATCCCGCAAGGTACTTGGGGGTTGCCATCATGCTCGCCGGGAAAACGACGTCGGATCGATCTGCCATCAAGCCAACGGTGCAATCTCCCCCTACCTGGTGCGCCAACTGTCGGACCTTAGGACCAGCAATCCAGCTGGGGGTACCCGAGTGGTTGATTTGTAGGCGGGGCGATTGATGAACTAGTGACTTGATGGTACACAGGAGGCACTGATTTAAACAGGTTTGGGCTACCCGGAGGTATAATACCCTACGTGCTGTGTCGGTGGCGTCGTTTGTATTGCTGGCTACTCGACCGAGCTTCAGGGAGCTTGGGCGAGCGTATGGTTTACAGGATGGGATGCGTGATCTTGCGTTGTGTTGCGTGATCCCCGTTGAGGGTACCCTAGGCCACTTTATATAGGGTAGCGGGCTAGGGTTTACAAGTCGGTTTCCATCTAAACCTACTTGACTCCGACTAGGACTCTAGTCCTGGTCGGTTGCAACTAGAATATCCCTGGATATCCGGATGAGCCGCCCATCGGGTTGTTGTTATCTTGTCCGCCAAGTCAGGGAGCCCGTATGGGCCGCATAGGGGTCGGCTCATGGGCCTGTCAGAGGTGGACCTTGACCGCCGTAATCTGGTCTAACAGTGGGCCCAGGGGTACCCATATCCCACACATATATACTCACCTTGGTGGGAGATGGCAGCCAACTCTTGGAACCCTAGTTCATTTCCTTTCTTTCTCTCTAGGCTAGCCAAGTGCTTCATGTTGTGAGGAAGAGAGAAGGGGACCTCTCCACTTCGATTTTCCTCCACTTTCAAGTGGGTAGGATGAAGGGAGGAGGCTAGCCCTCTTGTAAAGATGTTGCCCTCGTGATGCAATAGAGAATCCCTAGTTTGTTCATCTTGTTCTTGAGCTCTTCCTCGTTTTTCTTTTTCGGGTGATTTTTTTGGCGATCTTGTGTCCATCGCGTTTGATGCCGTTTCTTTGGGGGATTTCGTGGGGGATTCACTCTTGGGTCTCTTGTGATCCTTTTCTAGTGATTTGCCTTCCTAATCCTCGGGAAGTTCCTCGAATTTGGTGAATTTCGTTTGAACCCGGGAAAGAGGAAGCCATGTCTTAGATGTGCGATTACTCTTGATTTAGTGCGAGATTTGGGACGATTTTGGAGCCATGACTAGTTCATGATGTATCCCACCTTTCCCCAAAGTTTCGTTTGAATCCGTGGAGCCAATCGTGAGAAATTCGTGAGAAGTTTCGTTTGAATTTTCTGTTTCTGTCTGGGGAAAACCAGGATGACCGGTTTGGAAAACCGGTGTGACCGGTTTTAGTGAACGGTGGAATTTTGAGGAGATCTTTGGTAGACATGATGTCTATGACCTAAGAAATCTAGGGTTAAAATTTCATCAAGTTTCGAGTCCGTTTGCTCAAGTTTCGGATTTCTTCTTGGAGCTTTCTGGGTAAAACGGTGTGACCGGTTTGGAAAACCGGGGTGACCGGTTTTGGTCTGAGTGCTGAATTTTGCCTCGGGTATTGATTTCCACTGTGCATTTCGTGTTGTATTGCTTTGATACTTGCTCCTAGGTCCAAAAGCACTCCAGTGGCTTTGTGGACTTGGCAAGGAAGCGAGCTGGACTCATCGGAAGTGAAATTGGGACATAGGCCGGGTTTGCTCTTTTGAGAGAATTTTATCGGCTCCCATTCACTCCCCCCCTCTCTGGTCGCCATATCGATCCTTCAATTGGTATCAGAGCCGGTTACGGATCTTCGTGATTCTAACCAGTCTTAAGGTCCAAAGAAGATGGCGTACGCCGGAAAGAGTTTGGGTCCTCCTCTCTTCGATGGGAAGAACTATAGGATGTGGTCGGTTCGCATGGGAGCTTTCCTCCGAAGCAAGGGACAGTTGATATGGGATATCGCTCTTGATACTACCTATGTCATCCCTGCTATTCAGGAGGCTAAGGACAAGTTTGAGGAAAATGCAAAAGCTGTTGATTTCTTGTTCAAAGCGCTCGACGAGCATGAATTCAATCGTGTGATCGAAGAGCATCTTGCTTGTAAGATCTGGGAGAAGTTAGCAATCGCTCATGGTGGTGATAGTGGGGTAAAGGCTCCGCTCTTTTCGACTTACCGGAGGGAATATGAGAACTTCACTCATTTGACCGGTGAGTCGATAGATGCCATGTTCCAGAGGTTCACCGTGATTGTGAACAACATGAGAGCCAATATCGCCGAACTTCCGTCCACAGACCACGATATGGCCATCAAGCTGTTACATTGCTTGGATAGGTGTCACACCCAAAAATTTTTGGATTTTGGGATGTGATTTAATAGCATAATTAATATAATAATTTTCTCAATTTTCTAAAATTTTTTAAGCTTTATTTAATTTACAGGGAATTTATTATAGAAAAATAAAACAAAATGTTTGCAAAATATAAATAACATATTGTGTATGTTCCATTCATGCTGGCACGAGCCGAAGCTCCGCCGCCGCTCCTCGTCGCCGGATTGTTGCCGGAGAAGCATGTCCACGGGAGCTCCACGTCGCCGAGCGCCGTCATCGCCATTGCCGGCGATTCGCCGCATCCGCTGCCCGTTGACGCACGCCGAGGCCACCGTGGGAATCCCCTCATCGAGGCGAAGCTCTTCGGCCGGTCCTCGTCGCCTTTCGGCCACCGGAGGACCTTCTCCGCGGGAGCACGCCGACGCCAGCCTCTGTCTCCGCTGCGGGCGAGATTCCTGCCGCCACCTTGCATCCCTGCCGACGGTGAGCCCCTCTACAGACTCCCCTCACCCTCCTATACGCCCTGCGCTAGCTCACCGCCACCGAAGGTCGCCGGAGCACCGGCACCACCGCTGGTCAGAGCCGCCGGACGGTATCATATTTGTTAGCTGTATGTGTTCTGTGGACATCCTGGGCACACATATAGCAGCACTTCGGGCTTATATAAAACCCGGGTGTGACAAACCCTGAGCTTTACTCCTTTTGCGGGCACTATTCTCTGAGTCTCTGTAATCTTTCCCGCTAGCCCCTGAAGTCTACGGTTAATTACGCAAAGGTCCTTGCAACCTTGTTTTGTGCACGTTTTAACTCCGATTCGATCCATTCTTGTTGCGTTAAATTTGTATCAACTTAAACTACTCGTTAGCACTGTTAATTGACATCTAATTTGTTTCTGAATTTTATTTAATATTAATTTGACTAAAAATTATTTAAGTGTGTTTTCTAACTAAAATCCAATTAAGGTTCATACTTGGCTTTATATATTAAATGTTAAAATTAACTAATAAATTATTCAATTTATTTCTGAATAAAATATAATTAAGTTTCATATCGGTTCTTGTAAAGTGAAATTAATTTGATTAATGTTTATTTAACTAGCTTTTTCAATTTAAAAGAGAATTAAGGATTAAACTTCGAGTTTTCATGAATAATTCCTAATATTGATTAATATCAACATAAATGTGTTGTGAATAATAATATGACTAAGTTTACTCCATTTTTTCTGAAAGTTAAAATATAATTTGTATTCATCATTTATACACGGTTTTTATTAAATTAAAATAAATGAAGCTTATTGTCTTTCATTAAATACAAACCTTCCGATAGTTGTATCTTTCCAACCGTTGCTCCGTTTTCAGCGATTCTTGCGCTCACGTATTCGTAGCGAAGCGTAGAATAGTTTCAAAGCCTCCTTTTGTTCTGTTTCTACTGTTTGGTGTATTGTTCTTAGTTTTTCTTGTTTGTTTTCTTGTATGTTGTGCTCAATGATTGCTGCGAGTAGAAGAAGGACGTTCGAGGGATTCAAGATCAAGAATAGAAGAAGTATGAGCAAGTTGTATACCGGATTTGAGGCAAGTTATAGCACGGACAATCCTTGCTACCTATTCACCCTTTAATCATTTATTTCATACATGCATGTGTCTAAATTGATGTACCTTTAAGGTTGTCCTAGTTTGATGTATCATATCCTTGAATTACCTTGGGTTTATGCATATGGGTAGAATATTTGCTATGCGCA
>OAMR01000225.1:1883922-1895837 GCA_900205405.1 Echinochloa crus-galli
TTCTACCCATATGCATAAACCCGGGGAAATCAAGGACATGATAAATAACTAGGTACAACCTTAAAGGGATACATCAAATTAGACACATGCATGTATGAAATAAATGATTAAAGGGTGTGTAGGTAGCAAGGATTGTCCGTGCTATAACTTGCCTCAAATCCAGTATAATTACTCTTAATCTTCAGCTCTTTGATCTTCAAGCTCTTCTCCTTGATAGCACTCGAACACGTTTCTTCTAGTCGCAGCAATCATCGAGCACAACAAGCAGCTATACAAGCAAACAAACAATATACAACTAAGAACAATACACCAATCAAAGGGAAAGCTTTAAAAGAACGCACTAAGCGGAAGGGCTCGATTCTATGGTCGCGTGGGCGCAAGAATGGCTGAAAACGAAGTTATGGTTGAAATGGTAAAACTAGCAGAAGATTTGTATTAAAAGAACACACTACATGCTTGATTAATTTTAATTAAATAAAATCATAGTTAAAGGTTAATTTAGATCATTTAATTACATTTTGAGATTTTAAAATAGTGGTAGAACTTAATCACATTTTATTTGTAATTGTTTATGCATAAATTATATCATCTGCATACCATGGTGAGGACAAGCAGAAATATAGTCCTGGAGGCGATCCCATGCCTCCAGGACTGTTTCATCTTTTAACTGCTGGAAACTACCAATTTTGTTCCGGAGGGCGTTGGTTTTCCCAACCGGAAAGAATTTTAGCAGAAAAGCGCTAGTGCAGTTATCCCAAGAGTCTATAGTGCAAGCACTTGCATAAAACCATTGCTTCGCCTTGCCTAATAATGAGAATGGGAATAAACGAAGGCGAATGGCATCGATACTTACTCCGCGGATGGTGAAGGTGTTGCAGATCTCCAGGAAATGCTGGAGATGGGCATTGGCATCCTCGTGTGGCTTGCCGCAGAACGGACTAGCCTGAACCATGTTGATGAGGGCTGGCTTGAGCTCGAAGTTGCCATCTCCGACTGGCGGAGCTGGTCCGACACGTACGTTCTCGCTCGATGGAGCCGAGAACTCACGGATCGTCTTGCTGGCCATCCTCGATGTAGCCTGGTCAACGACGGGAAGGACTGGGTTCGTCGGAAGGAGTTGCTTCTGAGGAGGCACAACACGGGGTCGTACTTTCCTCACAAGTGACTCCGGATTTTCTTGGAAGTTTGACGGTAGTTGGAAACCAGTCATGCACTGCTCTGTTCCACAAAGACCAACGAACAGAGCAAGGATAAACCCGCTTGAGTAGCGGTACTCAACTAAGATAGCTCAAGATAAAAATTCAAAAGTAATCTAGCCAAATGCTTCCCCGGCAACGGCGCCAGAAATGCTTGTTGGCACTTCTTACGATCCAATATCAGAATTGAGAATCCTGGTACTGGGGTAAGGAGTGTTTCAGTGGTTCTCCTTATGGCTTAGTAAAATATAGAAATATTCTGCAAGCGCACAGAATCACCGCTGTAGCACTTCACCTGGGAGTATCCCGAGGTATCGTAATTTATATTTCCACAGGGAAGATTTGGCAAGATTACTAGTGAACAGATATTCGAGACTATCAGAGAAGGGTACACGACTAGACAAGACAGGGGATAACGGTATTGGATAGGAGTGGATATACCGGACACACAGCTCAAGGGATACTCAGGTAAGGGAGAGAAGAGATAGATAGCTGGGAGGACAACGAGAAGAGATAGAGGACTCCTGGATACTTTATCTACCTATGTCACTCTAGCTTAGAGATACAGCGGCTACAGAGCCAGCACTAGGAGATCTGGGATAACTCTAATGTCTTAGCTTCGGGACAAGGGAACCGGTGAACACACAGAAAGGGATGAGAAGGGGTGCCACTATTTCCCAGCAAAAAGAAGATCCAAAGCCTAAACAAAAAGAAGATCCGAAGCCAAAGCCAGTCCGCTACCACTGTGGTTTTTGTGGTAGGGATGGTCACCAAGAGAGTTTCTGCTTCAGGAAGAAGAGAAAGGTAAGGCGTGAGAAGGAAATGGGAAACCGGGACCGGTACCGCTCTTCCCATAGCGTGCCTGAGCCTCGTGCTCCTTTGCCCAGAGGTGATGGGTTTGTGCGCTCTATTCCAAGAAAGGGTGCTCGTGGCTTTGCTCCTCGTGGAGGAGGTCCTCAGGGACGTGGTGGTTTTGCTAGGCGTCCTCCTCCTCGTGGTCAGTACGAGTTCGGGAGGGACGACCATAGCTTTGGTTACCGGAGGGAGCCTGGACCGCGTTTTCCCCCGCGTGGTGTTCCTCCGGCTAGGCGTGGAAGGTTTCCACAAGGTTGATAGGTTTGGTAGAGTGGATTTTGCTAACCCTTCTTTTGAGGAGATGGCTCAGCACTGGTTTAACTTTTTCTGTTCTAATCCCAGTGTTGAGTCGTTTTCTCATTCTCGATCTCGTTTTTGATTTTGCAGGTGGGATGCTTGAGGAGCTTGTGGTTGATTGACTCCGGTTGCTCTCGTCACATGACCGGAGATCAAAGGTGGTTCTCAAGCCTCACCCCGGTGATGACAAGGGAGTACATCACTTTTGGGGATAATGGTAAGGGTAGAGTGCTTTCAGAAGGTGATATTCAGGTGAGCGAGAAGTTTGTGTTGAAGCTGAGGACCATGTGTGTCCGAGGGACCGAGTGGATGGTCGCTTTCCTTGTGATGAGTGATTGACAATGTTGTGTGGACTGACATTCGCCTTGGCTCAAGTATTGCAGGTGTAGGATGCGGTTTGGTTTGCATTGGTGGAGGTGAAGAACAGGCGCGAAAGGTCTTAGCCGGAGCGGCCTCCCAGGAGCAGAGAGACAAGTAGGCTTAGTTCGAGGGACCCGGTGGCCAGTGGGATCAAGTGCGGTTCACATGGTGCAAGAACAAGCGAGGCAACGTGGATGAAGGTGATCGAGCCGGTACATTGGGCGCAGCCGAGTCAAGGAACGAGGCAAGACCGAGTAGACCGTCCGGGAGCCGGAGGTGAAACGCTTGGTGTGCTCGAGGCTTGGCGTGGAGGCTGGACCAAGTACGCGGGGTTTGGTGGTGCTACCAGAAAACCATCAACCGAAGGCTCGGCGTGACGGAGACGGTATCCGGGTGCGTTGGGAAGCTTCGAAGCGAGGGACACGCGGCGTGATCGAGGAGCTTGCGTCGGAGGTAAGCAAGGCCCGATGGATGCGTGTCCGCTCGATGGGTCTATTCATGTATTGACCAAAACGCCCCTGCATGGGCTTGAGTTGTAACTCCTAGTGTAGGGGCACTTCGGTCATTTGTCCGGAGGGCTCTATATATAGGAGTGGCTGGTTGGGCAGCTATCTTTTGAGGCTTAGTTGGGTGGGAGTGCTCTTTCTTTTTGGGGTGCTCTTGGTGAGAGGAAGAGAGGAGAGAGTTGGATCTTTGAGTGATCTTTTTGCCATCTTAGCTTTGATTATTGCTAGGAGTGGCTTGTAACGGAACCTCATGTGGTAATCCAAAGATCAATTTCGTGCTCAAGTTTGTGTCCCTTGCAAGATCTGAAATTTATCTTTTTCGTGATTTTTGGAGCCTTTTTGTGGGATTTTCGTTCGTCGGATTTGAGAGGGTTTTCTCCGGGATTTCTTTGAGGGAATCATATATGGGTACCTGGTGACCCTTTGCTTGGTGATCTCTCCCTCCGGAACTCCTTGAATCACTCTCGATTTGATGAACTTTGGATGAACTCTTGGTTGTGGTGTTTGGTTCGTAGATCCGCAATTACTCTTGATTCGGTGCATCTTTGGGTGTGATTTCGGAGCCATGACTAGTTCATGATGTATCCCACCTGTCCCCAAAGTCTCACTTGAATCCATGGAGCGAATCGGGAGATCGATTGAGGATTAGATCGAGTTCCTCCCGCGGGCTGACTTGTTCCCGTGTCTGCCTGTGTAACCGAAAGTTCCGGCTTTGTGAAACCGGAAGTTCCGGGTTGGTGAATCCGGAGGTTCCGGGTTTGGCAAACCGGAGGTTCCGGGTTTGGTCTGTGTGTTGAGCTGAGCTTCCAAGTTTTGTTTCCGTTGTGTTCTTTGAGTTGTGTTGGTTGATTCTTGTTCCTAGGGCCAGAAGCACTCCAGTGGCTTCGTGGTTTTGGCAAGAAAGAGAGTTAGACTCGATCGGAAGTGATTTTGGGACATAGGCCGGATTTGCTATCGAGAGAGAAATTTTTATCGGCTCCCATTCACTCCCCCCCTCTCTGGTCGCCGTATCGATCCTTCAGAAGCGTGTTGCACTCGTCAAGTCGCTTGGTTTTAATTTGCTTTCGGTTTCTCAGCTGCTTGACGAGGGCTTTGAGGTTCGGTTTGTTAGTGGTGCTTCTCGGATTCTTGATTCTCGAGGTGACCTTGTTTGCATGATCATTCCCAAGAGTCAAGTTTTTGTTGCTGATTTCTCGTGGTCTTTTGGTGCTGCTCGTTGTCTTGTTGCTGGTTCCTCTTCTAAGCTTTGGAAGTGGCATAGGAGGTTGGGTCATTTGAGCTTCGACTTGTTCTCTCGTTTGAGCAGTCTTGACCGTATCCGAGGATTGCCCAAGCTTTGATTTGAGAAGGATTTGGTTTGTGCACCTTGTAGGCATGGCAAGATGATCGCTACTTCTCACCCACCTTTGACTGAGGTGATGACTGAGCGTCCCGGGGAGCTTTTACATATGGACTTGGTTGGTCCAGCTCGCGTTCGCTCAGTCGGTGGGAAGTGGTATGTCCTTGTGATAGTGGACGACTATTCTCGCTATACCTGGGTGTACTTCTTGGCGGCTAAGGATGAGACGTTTGGCTTTGTTCAAGATCTGGTCTTGAGGTTGAAAAATGAGCGAATTGGTGATGCCATATGAGCTATATGCAGTGACAATGGCACGGAATTTAAGAATGCTCATTTTGAGGCTTTTTGTCGTGACCTTGGTCTTGAGCATCAGTTCTCTTCGCCTTATGTTGCTTGTCAGAATGGTGTTGTGGAAAGAAAGAATCGGACCATTTGTACAATGGCCAGGACGATGCTCGATGAGCATAGGACTCCTAGGAAGTATTGGGCCGAGGCGGTGAGCACTCCTTGTTATGTGTCTAATCGGATTTTCATTCGTGCAAGTCTGCCCTATGCAGAATTCTCGTACATAACAGCTACCAGAAGAGTCTGCAGATGGCACCATTCGAGGCTTGTATGGTAGGAAGTGCAGAACACCATTGTTCTGGAGATCAGACTGGAGAAAGTCAGGTTTTTGGCTGAAATACTCAGAGAAGCAGAGCGCCAAGTGCAAGTAATCAGGCAGAATTTGAAGGTGGCACAGTCTCGGCAGAAGAGCTATGCTGATGTCAGAAGGGGGGATCTCAGCTTCAAGGTTGATGACTTCGTGTATCTCAAAGTGTCACCGATGAGAGGGGTGAAGAGGTTCAATGTCAAGGGCAAGTTGGCACCTCGTTTCATTGGACCCTTCAAGATACTGGAACGGATGGGCGAAGTGGCATACCGGCTAGAGTTACCTGAGAAACTGGCCGGAGTACACGATGTGTTCCATGTATCTCAGCTGAAGAAATGTTTGCGGGTACCTGAAGAGTCTGAGAGGTGATCCGATAGAAAGGGCGTGAGGGTGCAAGAGGATCTCACCTATGAGGAGCATCCAGTCAAGATTCTGGAGGAGTCTGAGAGGGTGACAAGAAACAGGGTCATCCGGATGTGCAAGGTTCAGTGGAGCCGATGTTCAGAGGATGAAGCGACTTGGGAGAGAGAAGAAGACCTCAAGGCCGCTTATCCACAACTCTTCGCATCCACATCCGAATCTCGAGGACGAGATTCATCTTAAGGGGGGTAGGTTTGTAACACCCAAAAATAGCCTATTTAAAATTTTTAGTAATTAATTGATTATTTAATGTTTGTTCATAATTAATATAGGTTAAATAAGTAATTTCTGGAAATTAAAATCAAATATAAGGTATAGAAACATTTTTGTTGCATTCATGCTGCTGCATTTATTTTTGTATTGCTTGTGGTTCAAACAAGAATTTAAATTTATTTAAATTCGAATTTGAACCACTCTGTTTGGAGCTCTAGAAAAGTTGTTAGGCCGAGTCTATTTTTGCCCCCTGAACTAAATTCCCAAGCCCACCTTTGCTCCCTCCCTCCTTTTCTCTACCAGCCCAGCCCGCCAACGCCGCTCTCCCTCGCGCGCCAGCCCAGCCCGACACACTGCCTCGGCCCACTCCACCGCACCGCGCGCTCCGGCCCAGCGCCACCAGCTCCCCTCCCCGCTCCTGGGCCGCACCTCAGAATCGGCCTAGCTGCGCCCGACCGCCAGCCCAGCTCGCCCTCACCTGTTTTTCCCTTCGCGGCCCAGCCACGGCCCCGCTCCCCTTCCACTTCCTGCCCACTAGCCGGCCCAGTTACCACCCCCTTCCCCTCCACTGTGCATCTTCCTCCTCACGACCGGCCGAGCCGGGAGGAGCGCCACCGCCTCGGCCCAAGGCCTGGACCCCGCTCCCGCATTGTAGGTCCGTCCGAAGCTTCCCCGAAGCTTCCCCTGCCCACCCTTCCTTCCTTGCGCTGCTCCCCGCTTGGAAGCCATCTCCCGGAAAGGAAAGGGGAGGCCGCCACGCCGTCGCCAAGCCATGGCCTCGGTTTATGCCACCTCGCCGCTCTACCCCATCCTTCATCTCCCTGGCCCTATAAATGCCGAACCTCGCCGCCCCAACCCTCATCAACCCAACCCGAGCTCGCATCACCCCTTTCTCCTCTGCCTCGCACCGCCGCCATTGGCCGCCGCGGCCAATTCTCACCGGCCGCCGCCCTTTGCTCGACGAAGAGCCATCCAGGAGCTCCGCCCTGAGGTAACGCAGCTATCCACGCCCTCCAGCCCCTTCTGTTCCCCTTGATTTGGGGCTAATCGCCACCGCCCCCTTTTCCAGACTCGCCGGAGCCGCCCCTCCCCGACGGACCGCTGCCCCAATGCCGCTTCAAGCCGACCGACCACACTGGAGGTTTTGCGTTAAGGTGATGAAGCTTCTGCGCCCCCTCTCGGTCGCCTTCCCGTCCCGTAGCCCGGTCCCCCTCTCTCACCGCCGTCCGCCTCCTCTGTTCGCCGCCGTCAGCCCGCACCGCCGCCCTTCCCTCGACTTGATCACCCCTGTCACATTCGCCACTTTTCCCCGAACCCGTAGCACCAAACCGCGCAGCAAACCGAGGACCCTAGCTCGACTTCGAGCTTCGCCGGCGAGCTCCGCCGCCACGCGGTGCAGCGCCGCTGTGTCCTCGTGCCGCCGCCTCCGTTGCGTTTTAGAGTCCAGGTGAACTCGATGTTCCACCCCGAAGCTTTAGGACCAAACCCGTGGCAAATAGTGGCCGGGAGCTCTAGTTCGGCACCGCTCCGGCGATGCGCCGCCGCCGCCCGAGCAGCGCCGCCGCGTCTCCTTCCCCACCGGTGACCCCTGCTTCCCGATTCGTTCCTAGCCCTTGGATCCAGAGCCAACGGCCCAGATCCGGTCCAACCCCGGGTCAAACCAACCATACCGGTCAACCGCGGTCAGCCGTGGTTATTTTGCTAAAGAACCCTCCTGTTTCCTAAAAATCAACCCGCCGTCCACAGCAGTTCAAAAGAAATTAGATCTAGGTCCCTGTCTTTATGAAAAACCCCCTGCGTTTTCAAATAATAGATCCCGCGGTCCTATCAGTCGCTTTTTACGCGTTAGCCCTTCAGTTTGTACGCATAATTACGTATAGGTCCTCATTTTCTTACAGATTAGTCCCTGAATCTTCAAAACACCATAACTTCTTCGTTTTAGCTCCGATTAGTGTGTTTTTCGCGCTCATGTGTTCGTAGCGAAGCATAGAATAGATTTAAACCCTTCTTTTGTTCTGTTTCTACTGTTTGATGTACTGTTTCTAATAGAATGCCTTTGTTTGCATGTATTGTCTTGTATGGATGCTTGGGTGGTGATTCGTGTGCAGTCGGTGAGCCGTTGCCGTTGGAGTTCGAGTACGTTGAGGATTTTCAGGAGCCGGACTCACAGCAGCAGCAGCAGCACTTTGAGGAAGGCAAGTTATAGCACGGACAATCCTTGCTACCTATCCACTATGAATTACATTATTTACATTCATGCATTTAAATTGATGTACCCTAAGGTTGTACCTAGTCTTGTTTATCCTATTCCTTTGATACCTTGGGTTTATTGCATTATGGGTAGACTTTTTGCTAGGCGCAGCTACTGTCACTTTTAATTACTACGTTAATCTTGATATAATGGTTCACTGCAACTATAAATGTTAAAACATGCCTTTTAGCAACATGGTTAAGGGAACTAGGGCGTCAGCTGCGTGCCAGGCCCTAGTGTCTCTCCGTAAGGACCGTTTCTTAAAGCGGAAACCCAGGAGCCTGTTGCCACCGCCAGAACTATAATGGCTCTGGTCTTGGACAAGTAGCTTGTACGGCTCTAGCTTAACAGTAGTTACTGACGGGTCGACGCGTTATGGGAAGCACTCGTGAGAGTATGGTTTGATCCACCAAGGACGGGGGTACCGTCGGCTATGCCTCGTTAGGCACAGTCCCGTGTTGGGAGCCACCGTGAGTGCGGGAGCTCGACACGTTGTGCTTCTTTATTTTGCTGTTGGCACGCGTTGCCGCGCTCTGGACGCCATTGACCCTCCTATCGCTGCGCCCTGGGAGTCTGTCGATCTTGGTGCCTTAGATCATGCTGCCTGTGTTGTACCATAACGGCTACTATTTTGTTAGGGTGTCTTGTGAAAAGCCTCATAGCGTCCCTATGCGATCACACCTCGGAAGTGTGGTTTAAGAGGTTTGGCCACCTCGGCATGGTTGGGTTTAAAGTTCTTTGAACTTTTACGCGACTGGTGGGTAAAGGGTGAAACCTCTGCAGAGTGTACAATCTATCATGATAGCCTTGCTCAAGGTCATGAGCGGCCTGGCGTTCCTTTTCGAATAGAAATTGATGGTTATAATGACTTACACTATAAAATTTGGGTTACAACTGGGAGTCCTTTCACTTGTAGTAATTTGGAATAAGTTAAAATGAATCAACTAAAAATACTAATGCAGTCAAACCGAGTCAAACCTTTTTGGCCTCATACCCCGTGCTATACTTGCTAAGTAACTCTGTTACCTACACTTACTATATTTTTGACATTTTGCTGCAAAATCCCGGATGGGTAACAGAATGGGCTGTGCATGAGTCTGCTGCTGAGTTTCCCGAAGATCTGCCGTTCTTCTGAGTGGTTTCCCCAGTCAGAGTCCCTGTGGAGTACGACCTCGTTTAGAGAGAGTTGTTATTAGTCTTCCGTTGTATTGGTTAGTTTATTTATGAAGCAACTCTAATGTAAACTCTCTCATTAATAAAGCATTTATTTTCAGCATTTGTGTTTCTGTTATCATATTTGTTGACTATATGTGTTTTATGGACTTCCTGGGCACACATATAGTAGCATTCGAGTTTCTGTGTAGATCCGGGTGTGACAGATTGGTACCAGAGCCGTGCTGACTGTAGGAACGCAGCTTAGCTAGAACGGTTGAAGAAATCTTAGGAGACCACCATAATTCAATGATCGTGCAGTTTTTCAAAAAGAAAAGGAAAAGAAAAATCAATCTGCTGTCGAGTCTTGTGTGAATTATGTCTCTAGGTGCTTGATTTTGTTGTTATTATGCTCATGCTTGATTTGGATTTTTGTAATGATTGTGATGGGAGTAGACGCGAGTCTACGACCATCTAGATATTGGATTAAGGTTTAAGGACATTAGTGCTTACATAGAGGGGGGATTATTTGCTTTCCTTTACCCTTTATCGGTTAAAATCCTCCATCGCCAGACTCATGACCTGACACAAATTATTTGGGCGTGCTTCCACTGTGGGGAAACTGGGCATTATGCTCACTTTTGCCCCAAGAAGACCCAGAACCCCGCCGGACAGAACCAGCAGGCCGGGCAGAGGCAGGCTCCGGCAAACCGAGGGCAGCAGAACCTTGTCAGAGGGAAGCTCAACCACACGGGTGCAGAGACCGTAGAAGGAGCTATGGATGTGGTCGTGGGTACGTTCCTTGTCAACTCAACCCCTGCCACTGTTTTGTTCGATTCTGGAGCTTCGCATGCTTTCATATCTGCTGCATTTGTAAAGAGGAACTTAATAGCTTTGAAGCCCATGATGAGCACTATGCTAGTAAGCTCACCAGGGGGGGAACAACGAGCCACTCTACGTTGCCCCCATATCACCATCACTATAAGGGGGGTAGACTTCGAGGCACGGCCCATCGTCTTGGAAACCCTTGGGTTTGACTTAATATTGGGTATGAGCTGGTTAGGCAGATATGATGCAGTGATCCAATGTTCCAAAAGAGCAGTGCAGCTGACAGCCAAGACTGGTGAGAAGGTGGAATATCAAGCAGCCAGTTCCTTGGAGCACAGTCAAGTCAATCAAGCTGAGGGTACAGCTCTTGAGGACATTCGAGTAGTGTGCGACTACCCGGATGTGTTCCCAGATGAACTGCCAGGTATGCCCCCGGAACGCGAAGTTGAATTTATTACTGAACTTAAACCTGGCACTGCACCAATTGCTAAGAGGCCATATAGGATGGGAGTAAAGGAGCTAGAAAAACTCAAGGAAGAATTAAATGCCTTGCTAGCCAAAGGGTATATCCGTCCTAGTTCTTCACCATGGGGAGCACCGGTGGTGTTCGTGGACAAGAAAGATGGGACACAGAGGTTGTGTGTGGACTATCGAGCCCTCAACGAAGTGACCATCAAAAACAAGTACCCGCTGCCAAGGATTGATGATCTGTTCGATCAGCTAAAGGGAGCCTGTGTGTTCTCCAAGATCGACCTCCGATCAGGCTATTACCAGATGAAGATCCGGCTATCAGATATTCCCAAGACCGCGTTCACTACTCGGTACGGGTTGTACGAGTTCACCGTCATGTCTTTTGGACTGACTAATGCTCCTGCATACTTCATGTACCTGATGAACAGCGTGTTCATGGACTATCTTGATAAGTTTGTGGTGGTGTTCATTGATGATATTCTGGTCTTCTCTAAGAATGAGGAAAAACATGAGGAACACTTGAGATTGGTGATGCAGAGACTTCGGGAACATCAACTGTATGCCAAGTTGAGCAAGTGTGAGTTCTGGCTGAAGGAAGTGGCATTCCTGGGACACGTGTTGTCCAATGGAGGAGTGGCAGTCGATCCGAGGAAGGTCAGCGATGTGCTAAGCTGGAATCCGCCTCGGGATGTGAGCGAAATCAGGAGTTTCCTTGGGATGGCCGGATACTACAGATTAAATAAACACTCACGCACACACAGGTTAAGCCACGTCTGGCCGCACAACCCGGCCAACACTCCCGTGGCTTAGCACTTACTCCACTCACCTACATGCAAGGCACTAATCGCTGCATGCAGACCATCACCAACGGCCACATGCGCGCATGAGTTATCTGATCCACTCTTCTCGCCATAACTCGTTCACTTGACTTGGCCACAACTCCAAGCCAACGTGCAGCTGCATGACTGATCAAACTAACAAACACATGTACCACCCGACACATGACACGATTGAAAATACACAAAAACATCTAAACAACAAGATTACTCTAACAATCACCTCCTAATCTTGTTGCCTTTATTTTGCACCTTCACATTGGGCTTCACAGTAGCGCCGGCTCGTAGTCGGCGTCCGCAATGGCAAGCTGCGCCACCGCCTTGGTCACCTTCTTCCCTGTAGGACACTCGTCGGCGAAGTGTCCGAACTCACCACAGTTGCGGCAATCGATCTTCGACTTATCGAACTTGCCGCGGTACTTCTTCTCACCACCGCTGCTGGAGCCACCTCCGCTCCTCTTCTCTTCAGCAACTGGAGCCCACGCTCGAGCATGAGATCCGGAGAGGTCAGCTGCAGGATGAGAAGATCCGAGAGATTG
>OAMR01001316.1:8041-31705 GCA_900205405.1 Echinochloa crus-galli
GATCAATTAGTTGTACAACCTTATACGCGTACGTACTATACGTTGGCATATGAATAACCAATATATATACATATATATTCAATGATATTCATATATATTTAGAGCTCTCATATATGCATGGTAGCTAGCCAGTGTCTTTCGCACCTTGTGCTGAGGTCTCTCTAAATATGCCGCAATTTTAGTCCCTTTCTTGACATTCAAATAGTTTAATTGGACAAGATTGAAGACTTTTAGTGCAATCATCTCAACTATATATAATCATGGTCACAATCATTAGGCTGGTGAGCCCAAGATCTGTCGACACGTGGCAAGTTAGATCGATGATGCATGGTTCGTGAACTTGCAATGCAACGCGCCAATGCTTAATTTTGTCACTGAGAGAGGTCCCCTATATATGCATCATCATGAACCAGAATCAAATGCGGTGTACGCTTTCGGCACAAATATACATGGTGTTTGACTTGATCGAGGTTAAGATATCCTAGCCTCTATGTGTTTGATAGCATTCGTTAGAGCTTGCTTTTAGGTAAAGGAGACGGCAGATACAGGTGTGGATACAACAAAATTAACAATGCATCGATGCATGTAACTACGTATGTGCACACCGTCAATGTAAGCGGAGAGCATGTGCAACAGACCTTGTTTGCTTCAATTCACACTCCTTTTCATGGCTATGGCTCAAAAAGAACGCCAGTGCATGCACAGTTGTTTTAGCTCATATATGGCCTTAGCCTTTTGTAAGCCCCAGAAGAGAAACACGTAGAGCCATGCTAGCCATTCCCCTTGCCACTGACATGGCTAGTTTTATAACCCAGAGGACACCTCATCCATGATGCAAATTGCATAGCAAGTTGATGCAACATTAACATTAGTTGGCCAGCAGTACACAACATCTTTCTTCAAGGCTGCAACTATGGAAAGCGAGCTCATGGCCAATGGATTTCTGCAAGCCCTAGGCCAAATGGGGGCAGGGCGCTATGTCCACGTCTAGAGAAGAACCCGTGCATCAACCCAGCTGCTTAAACAACAGAACGCTTGTACTCGATCCTATATATGTAGGGCACGATGTACATTGAGAGCTCACCATGGTCGGTTACTGCCTCGGATATCCCATTGTTGATTTTTCTTAGCCTAATCGGGGCCTTAAAGCCTGTGCTGCACAGAATATAAATATTAAACCTAGCTAGGGTTTTAGCGCCGTTAATGAGTCCCAACTCCCAACATAATGCACGCGTTAAAGGTTTCGCTTCGCTTAATCAGAGCACCTTGGAGAGTGGCCCTTCGCATGATTGTCGAGAATCGCCGACCTATACGGATAGAAATTTGTTACTCCACCTAGCTTTCTATACTTGGGAACATCATTACAAAAATCATTTGGTGTTTGATTTCTAGAAGAGTGTCAGTCATCTACCAGTTAAGTATATGGTTCCTAGGTGGGTATATGGGCTCAATGCATGTTGAATTTTTATGACTTTTTGAACAATTGATTTGTCACTTGGAAGAGTGGGTTTGCTTCAGTGCTCCTCCTTGATAAAACAATGAATCTTAAGTAAAAGGCAGTTATTAATGAGTAGTTGCAATTTTACTCTGGTACTACTATACTCCCTCCGTCCTGTAATACAAGGCATCCTGGCTTTTTCAGATAAACAACAGAAGCTCTGCACCTAGAAAAGCTAGGATACATTGTATTACAGGACAGGAGTATTAGTTTAATATCACACAACTTCCCCTTTGCACGACAAAATAAAAGAAACAAAATTTCTCACTAGTAAATTCCAATAAAACTTGTGACAAGTCCATAGGTTCTGCGTGGCAATGCATTTACTTGTTTTATGTGGTTAATTTTTTTCTCATGGACATGAAGGCTAAGGTGGTGCAGTATGTACACTCCTCCCATGCTCCAACAAAAAATCCTGCTTCTATCTGATTCGCTTCCACCGGTGTGTGTCCAAGTAAGGAGATTGGTATGATCATAAGCTTCTTTGCGCCTTCACACCTTTCTAAGGCGCTTGCTACGTGCTTGCCCTAGTATGGTTATGAGATTAGCTCAAAAGTGTACAATCACCTATGAAAGAGCCATTTTGAATAAAAAATACTATATTCCATGGCCTTTACATTGCCAAGCTTAAAAGTACAATCACCAAAAATTTTCTTTATAAACTTCGTGATATGCATTTATTATTTGTTTATGAGATGCTAATCCCACAGGCTTTTTGAATATAGGTTGTTTAAGCCTTGCTCAATATTCAGTGGGGGCATTTGCTCAATATTCAGTGGGGGCATACAAGAGAAAAGTACGTATGATTGCACATCACTCATAATTAGAGAGGAGCCCTTTTATGAAGGGAGTAATGCAAAGACTATGTAGAAGGACGTCCCGGCCAGTTTCGCCTTTGGGATTTATGGAGAAGAAAGGTCCTTGCCTTCGCAATATTTGATACATTTTATAAGGAAAAAATAGTTTCCGGACATTAGAATAATTTTTCTAATTATGATTGGAATTAGCGACTCCTATACTTCATTCGTTGTATGTAATATAGACGCAGCCAAAATGTTTTGGACAGAAAATAAACTTCACTCGTGATGTAATATAGATGCAAACCAAAAGAAACTAATCTAGTTTCCTTCCTCTGTCTGTATGCTTGTAACTTTCTCATTACCTGTCTAAATGTAATTTTATAATATCCTTTCCCATTTTTCTTAATGTTTAAACCATTTTAAATTTTCTGATTTTTTAAATTTATTTGACTTTTACCGATATGCATGACGTAAATATTAATTTAAAATCAACATATTTAATATATATTATTTTTCCTGTAATTTGTGAGTGCTTTGAGTTGATTTATGATATTATTGGACAAAGAAAAATAAGAAAGTTAATTTGGATGTTTGGGAGATATTTTTCTCTCCAAAAATTAATATGAAACAGTTCCAGTGTGCTGTGACAAATGACACCATTTTTAAGAGTCTCTTCTAGGTAAACCATGGCGAGTGTACTCCAGCAACAGCAAAAAATTTCCACTGTCACCAATTTTAATTTAATATTACTCTCTGAATTTTTCAATACATGGGGCCCTGAGACATCTTAGACTTAGGGTTGGGAAAACTCCTTATGGAAAAGCATGATCTTATATATAAGTTCTGCAGATAAGCAAAGCATTGCGCGCCATGCATCAAGCCACATGTATCTCTAGGCTCTTGAGTCATATACAAGTGCACAACACAAGCTGAACAGCTCTTCTAGAATCAACTAGTCCCAAAAAAAATGAACCAACTAACTAGTCCTTAATGGGCTAAATACTCGGCCATATGATAACCAACTTTGAGCTCTTGATCGACGCCGCCATGTGATCTTCTAACGTACGCACATATATTCCAATAATTGGCATGTACAAATGATTGAGTCAACCAGCTAATTGCATGATCATGCATGAACATGGCAGGGAGCTTTGTGATGATCACAACCAAGATATCCAATGGCTGCATTATCATGCATGCATCCAACTTGGTCTGAGATATAGGTCGCATTTGGGTCATACGCCCCTTGTGCATATACTTTAGCCTGGTATATCTACTCGGGTCACATCAGATCTTAAGATATTAGAATAGACAAGACAAGACAAGGCAAGACAGATAAGCCATGTATCATCCCTACTTGTAAACTCTCCTCAATAGTGATTGTCTTCCGTGGTTTTTTCCCGCAAGGGTTTTTCCACGTTAAATCGTGTCTCGTGTTCGATCTTGTTTTCTGCATTATTTGCTAACAATAGGTTAGACTAAAACAAATATATGCACCTGTCCCTACCAAATGATTTTGATGCCCTGTTTGATCATTTGGAATGTTGTTATCGGTGGTTTAGATTCTAAAGGGCAAATGGCCAATTATGGGTATATGTACAATATGTCTTCTCGCCTATTTGATCTCTCCCATTACCTGTACCACGGTTAATCTCAAATTTTGCTCACTAAACTTGAATTCTTCCTGTAATACATATTCAACCATATTGAAAATATGTATGAATTAATTTGCAATGAATTAGTCTATCAATGGTATCACGAAAAAGTATTCACACATGCAAAAATTCAGACAAAATATTCAATCTGTATATAGATTGGGTACTTGAGAATCACATAAGTAGATTTACTATACAAATATTGTTATTTTTAGAAAAGGGAATATACAAATATTGTTATAAGCCCATTACCAATATTTTTATGCATACTCATCGTCGAAGTAATTAGCATGTACACAGTGTATGATTTATTTGTTTGCTCAACAAGGAGTGTAATCGTTACTAATTTTATTTTTTCAATTTTTCCTTCTTTAGTGTTACGTATATAGGTTAGAACATAAAAATATGAAAACAGAGTGAAGATAAATCGTAAAGTAAACTGTGAATTAGCAAGTAAATAAAACTGGACATGATTTTCTTGAAAACAACCATATGCGCTTGATAACCAAAAATCGATGAACTTACAGAAAAATAAAGGTAAGTCTCTGAAATCTTTGTAATATAGATCAGTACAGTAGAATGCAGGAACTTTTTTTAGATTAAAATGTGATAAAAAGTTAAAAGGACATTCTTCAGATCCCAAAAATTTTGAGACTATCTAATTTACAGTAGTATAGTTGCATGGACTTTAGTTAATTACCGGAACTAATTAACAATATTTAATTTTTCTTTAAGTTCAAAGGATAAAGAAACAATCACATGATTTGACATATTTGAAACTAAACTTAATTGGTCAACAATTGACACACTAGCTCAGGTTGTTCTCTCTTTTTCAACTAATACAACCTTTAAGGGAATAGAAGTTGTTATATTCTTATTTGAGTTAAGAAAATGAATTTATGCAAGAATTTCATACTCCTCATCTTAACTTTGAGAAAAACTATAGACCATCAAATTGCACCTAAAACTCAACAGATACATAGTAACAACTAACAACTAAGGAGAGATAGCGTGCTGCAGTCTGAGCTCCTCTCTCTTAAGAAAAGAAGATGGGCGTTCGAGAACAACACCTTGAAAGCACATGGCATCACAGAATCCTAAGAATTATTTCATTTGAAAGCACATTCATGCATAGTTCACAAGCCCAATCCCCAACATGTAAGTAAAGCCTCCCCCAAATATACAAGAGACCAGGCCGTTCATGCTCGGTTTAGTATACTGCCCTGTATATTACTATATGTTCATCTATATATATCAACCTATATGCGGCTGCTTGTTTTCTTGCCTTAGTTTTCTTTTTTGAAATTAGGTGAATGTGGGGCTGACCTCATCTTAGCTTGACTGAAACTTGTCTCTTTCCCCGAGGAGTTTGACCTCACACCAACTGTTTCCTTGGTCGGTTGTAACGGTTTAACTACCATGTGGTTGCTACATTATATAAATATATGCCTGGTTATTCTGCAGGTAATTTTTCCCCTTGTTTATCAGTTTGAACTAACCACTACGCTTAGAAGATTCTTGAATTATTTTAGGGCCTGACACATATTTAGTTCAGTTTGGCTAGGGGAGTTTTTAGTTTATGAGCAGAATCTCAGTCAGACGGTGGAGGGTGCATGCAGTGGCAGGTTTCTCATGTGGCAGCCTCATGCATGACCCATGAGCTATCACTGATAGCGTGCCATGTAAACAATCATATTTTCCCCAGAGTGTTAACTTCAACTTACAAAAATAGCTACTGAGGAAAAGATACAAAACTTGAACTTCACCACCTTTTTTCATCCACAAACTGATAGGTACTTGTTGGTGATATTCTGAATACTTTCGATCTAATTAAATAGCATACATGTCAAGCGATAGAATCTTTTTAGAAGAAAGAAGGATAGCAATGGTAGTAATTTGTACAGATCAATATGTGTTCCACTGGAAGTGGAAACAAATTCGCATTCCTGTACTTCGGTTGTGGAATGATAACAACTGATCCTAGGTGCACCACATGGTCAGGGAAGATATTATGGGCACATTTAGTTTAGTACGCAGACACATAGGAGTTATATTATTTTATTGTGGATAATAATCCCCATTCCACACGTTATCTGTTGTCTTTGATTTTATACAAGTGTTTGTTTAAGTTGGTCAATGAAATTGATAGGATTCTCATGTGCTTGGTGCATTCCCTCTTTCTCTAATGGGGAAATGTACAAGCTGTCCTGTAATACAAACTCATTGAGTTTCAGAAGCAAGAAGATGTATCTGGGGACGGTAAAGAATGAAGATCCAACACCAGATCTATGAGAAAAATGAATTGCAATTTGCATAGCTTTCAGGCTCCAAAGTCCACACCTAGTGCTAAGAGAAGATTAACACTGTCACTTTGCGGACCCAAATCTATCAGCAGATTGTGCTTGAATTCAATTCACGCCACTCATTGTACATGTTGGTCTCCATGAAAAGAGTTGAAGTTTCAGATTTCAGATTAAATAGCGGATGGTAGCACCAGTAGATTGTATTTAGTACTAAAAAACAAAGCCCCTCAAACTGAAAACACAGAGCTCATGTCAAACTATATCTCTGAACTTCCTTGTTGGCAAACTAGAGATTATTAATTAATTCGTATTGGCAACTTAATGACTTTAATGTTTTTATATGGATGCCAAACAATATCTTTGGATTGTCCAAATAAATTCAGAGGTTTGTCAAACTATTTCAGGCACCATACTACAAGACATTGATCTGCCTCATGGCTAATCTAGAGCATCAATTTTTCGTCTGACACAACCTTGAATGAGTGTGTGCACTGTGCAGTAACCACTATACCTGATCCTCACTTCTTCAAAGGGATCTTTTATCCTAGTACATCTTGGATCCATCTTACATCAGCTACCCATTAGGCATTAGCAGGGATACACAAATGACAGGTAAGATTTGAGTGATATACACTTACACGCAGGATTGACTGATGAACATATCGAGAAACAAATCGACAATACCGATGGGACTGATGCCAAAACATTGGCCACTGGATACCACTATTGTGACAAAGGTTATTTAGCATATTTGGAAGTGGGGCATGCAATATCATTGTACGTCCTTAGTGGCCCTGTTCTATCTAGCGAATGAAACTGAGCAGACAGCTAGCGCGCCACGCTGATCTGACAGTTTGTGGGCTCAAATAGTCAAGAACCTATCGCATATTCCATAGTCGCCATATTGCCCTCGAATGTAATTGTAAGGTGAGAAGAAGCTGTGTCTCTACAAGTAGTGGAAGAATATAAGGTGACAAGATATGCTCGCATGCAATGGTCTCCAAATTGGGGCAAACCATGATTGCGAGGCCACTTCGTGCAATTGCATTTGCCCAGGCTTTTTTCTGACAAAGTCGACATCAGCTGGCATCCCAGGTTGATGCAATGCTTGCAGTAAAAGTGTCTAGAACCATGCTAAACCAGTTTGGCCCAGAACTGGCATGACATGGACCACTCACAAACACCGGTTTAACTGTCATAGTTGTTGGATATGTTCCAAATTCACATCCACGATATAGGCCATGCTTGGGCCGGAGCGAAGCGGTATCAGAGCTTGGCACGAGATCGTGAGAAAAAAAAATTAAGGTTTCAGTTTTCTTCGTCGCGCCGTCAGTCGGATCAAATTTGTTGACGTGGAGTTCAGGACGGAATCTGATTCCGTATTGCAGCAGTGGCAGGTATTGCGGCCGTGCGCAGGGGTATGCGTCCAGAAGAAAAAAGATTGCTGTCGAAGATTGCTGCCGTTTGCTATTGCACGCGGATCAAAGAGGACAGAGCGCTGGTTTCTTCGTGCTGTTTAGTGGAAAAAGATTAGAAGCGAATTGTGCTAGGCGCACACATAAAGATATACAAGAAGATTTCCAGAGTTGCTCGCTGGACGTATACACGAAGTGTACCAGGCTGCAGGTTATTGCTAGAGTTACACAGTAACGTTTCTAGATTATTTACTGCAGATTATTTTCTTCTGGTTATTTCTTTCACATGGCTTCTTTGAAATATGATTTCCGCTGCTGAGATATTGAGATTTTGAGGAGATATTGTGATTACTATTTGATCACTTTGAGTTAATTCATCTGATGTTTTGACAATATCGTTCATGTCAGCCTAGTGGTTTCCTTTACTCCTATGGAGTTGGTTAATTGAATGTGAAGGTTTTGCTTTGAATTGAGTTCGAGGTGGAGGATTCAAGTGCAACAGAGGAGTTTTGTTTGACTAAATACTACAGTGTTTTGTATTGCGGGAGCAGTACGTTTATTGCTGTCTTTGCTCATGTTGAGGGATTAGTCAAAGTTCTGCATAGATACTACAACGTTTTGTATACTAGCATTCAGTACGTTTGTTGTTCAAGGTGGAGACGTCCGCTCAGGTCTATTGCAGAAGTTTATACCGTTGGTTGCACATTTATGCCTACATCTGAACCGTGTTTGAATGGAGCAGTAATTGAGTTCTTCACTGGATATTTATTTAATACCACAGGTGATATTGCGACTTTATGTCGTTTAATGATTGAGCATTATTGCCATTTATTTTACAAGGCCAGTTGCACAGACTCAGACTTTTGCTGGGATTATGAATTTGGTTGAAGGCCCAGATTGTTCGTCTGCTTTGTTGATAGTTGTGTGTTTGAACCTATTGGTTATTTGCTCAAGTGTTGGGAGAATACTCAAGTGATCTATTTGTCCGATGGACATTGGTATTCAAGATTTGAATATGGAGGTTTATTATTCGTCTACATGATGGAATTTGTCTCAAGGTGGAGTTTGTTGGATATGTTCCAAATTCACATCCACGATATAGGCCATGCTTGGGCCGGAGCGAAGCGGGGCCCATCGCGCTGTGGTTTCTCTCAGAAAGTGCACAGTTTAGTCCCACCTTGGTAACGCAACCAAGTACGGGCGCGTGATCTGCCTATATATATGTAAGCCTATGTAGACGATAAGACAAGACAAGACAAGGCAAGACAGATAAGCCATGTATTATCCCTACTTGTAAACTCTCCTCAATAGTGATTGTCTTCCGTGGTTTTTTCCCGCAAGGGTTTTTCCACGTTAAATCGTGTCTCGTGTTCGATCTTGTTTTCTGCATTATTTGCTAACAATAGGTTAGACTAAAACAAATATATGCACCTGTCCCTACCAAATGATTTTGACGAGGATAAGAGATTCAACTGATGGATTCTTGCACTCAGCCTGTCCAGATGGTTAGTGTGGTTTCATGTTCATGCCACTCCTTTTTTTAGTGCTCCGTGCATTACGCGCGATGCATGATAGCTTGTTTACTGCATTCAGATTTGGCCAGATTCTTCAGGCCTGCTCAATTTCCCTGAATATTCTTGAAATAAAAAAATGGTGAGATTAATCCTGGTGGACAAGAAATTGGCGCTAGTTTAAATAGTTGTCTTTAAGTAACAGAGTGCCGACAACTCGACATAGATGAAAAAAAAAACACCAAAAGGCATAATATGCAGAAATTAATCGGGTGCTAAAATGGGTTCATATTCGAAACATATCAAATCCATGACAGAGTGCCCTGGATTGGTTCCCTTTGACTAGCACAAACCCATGTGACAAGAAGTGATACCCAGTACTGATGCAAGTGACCCAGCTCGATGGATGGGTGCCACGCGCACCGGCAACAAGTGGACGGTCGAGATGAAGAGGAAGATTCCATCTGTGCATATATATACTAACTACCACTAGTTTTCCATGTGAAGTAGGCGGCTACAAGAATCTGCTGATTCTCTCCTCTTTCTGTCGTTACTCATTACAATATACTTTCTCAGTACACAGATTTGTGCGAGCATACATATATGTAACAAGATCAGAAGTGGTATATATCCTTATGCATAAACATACATGAGTGAATCTTTGACTGGTAAAAATTCCGAGACAAATGTTTGTTTGACTGAAACCAGAAACGCCAGAAAACGGTCTATGCGCGGCCGACCCATGCGCACTGTCAGCCAGCCATGAAAGCGTATCTACAATATTCTCTCTATTTTTAGAACAAATCGCCAAAGGCATGGCCTGAATGATTCTTAAGGAAATAAAAGGTTCTGAAATCTGCATACGTGTCACGAATACCAGAAAACAGTGTGTCGTCCAAATGTTGACGGTCTCAGGATCTGAATTAGTAGATGTATGACTATGACCGGAATGTGCCACTTGTTATGCTGCCGGCTGAAGATGTTTGATGGCATATCGGCAGAGCACGTTTGTGTGTGAAAAAAGTAAAATACTTTGTACTGTATGGCAATCTTATCAAAACTAAAGCCCATCGAAATACCTCTTATTCAGCTGTATGGCATGTTTGATCCCTCGTCTGCTTCACCTAGCGTTGTGCCGCCTTCTTGGTCTCCCTCCGCCGTGTGTTCGTGCAGGAGGGCCCTCCTTGGGCCTTGGCGGAAGCGGAACTGCGGAGGCCGCGTGGGGAGGAAAATACTGGAGAGGCTGTGCGTGCAGACGCCTTCCCCGCATGCGCCGTCTTCTATTGCCTCTAGTGCCGCACTGCCGCTGAACGGGGTGACATGGAGATCATCACAAGGGGGATATGATTGAGCCAATTGATGCTTATACTTGCCGACCAGGTTACTCCAGATGCAGGTGACGATTGGTTCCCCTGCTTAATTTATTTTCATATTCATCTATTGAACTCTCCCAGTACAGCGGCTCCCTCTATTATTAAACTCCAGTTCCTCTCAAGTCCATTCCTAAAGCACGTTCAAATCCATTCCTAAAGCACGTTCCATTCTCCTCCACTGGGCTGCTAGGATTTTATCGCATTAAAACTGACTCAAAGTTTAGCATTGCTCTCTTGGGGTCCGCCCCTCTTATTTGGTCAGGCTTCTATTTGAGCATGGATTTAAGTAGATATAGACAAACAAAATTTGGGTAGCAGTGTCAGCACAAAATCAAGATATGTTGATTTTTTTTTGTCCTTTCTGAATAGTCATGAATATTCCTTGCAACAATCTTTGTTGGATGTGAACATAAGATCAATTTGTTCATGTTGGCCTTCTGGTTTTACTTGGAAATTTGACATATTGTATGAGTAATCCATATCAGCTAATGCCAAATATGTGGAAACTGCTGCTGGTAGTTTGTTTCACGATGGTAACGGTGTACTGCCCTTACATGCCTTTTGTGTTGACGTTTGGTAGTTTAGTTCTTTTGCCTGCCGTCATATTTCAACACAGCTTTGTCCATGTTATGGTATATATATAACAAGGAAAGATAGTAGATAGCAATAGTGTGTTTCATAGTAGTTACTTACTTTGATATGGAGAACACAGAGCCAGTAGGAATTCATAGTGACAGTTACTTCAAAAGGTACTAATTTGTACCAATGCAACAATAAAAGGATTGCCTATTTTTATATTTCAAATAAGCCTGTCACTGTTTGGATGAGGACATTTATTAGTAGCTCCGGGATCAAGCATCTAACCACAAATAATTTATTCTCATATATGAACATGTCTGGTTACAAAATTATTATCTCTCATATTGTCACTCCATACATGTTATTATCTCTCATATTGTCAAATTTGTTTGTGCTGTATGCATATGACAATGTCTCGAAACAGTTCATATTTAGGCTCAAGAGTTGGAGGTATGGAACTTACTCTACGTACAGCTTCCATCACTCTGCCTTGAGGTTCTACAGCTATATAGTTTCTCTGTAAGTATATTGAAGTGAGCAGAACGATTGCTTTGCTTATAAGTTATAACATGCAGTTTCGTATGCTATGCCTGTTTTATTACATCTTTACTTTTTCTCAGTTCACTATAGACTCTGGCCGCGAACTACAAAGGTGTTTCACGTGCTAGAAGTCAGCTGTTTTTCCCTTATATATGCTGTTTGAACTCATGAAACATTATATTATTGTGTTATAAATTCTCCAAACTATAGACTCTGGCCGCGAACTACAAAGGGAGTGGAACATGTGTTAATTGAGCTATCGACACATGTATCAAGGTGTCTTAACAGCTCACACTAACATAATTGCATTTGAACCATTCATATGCATATTCCCACTGCTCGGTTATACTCCGTGTACATACCACCAAAATATCTTAGCATTACAAGTCCTTTCCTGCTCCCAGAACTGCTTCTTTCACAAGCTTGGAGACAGCTTCCCCAGACCAGGATAACGAGATGAGCTGCTAGACTACATCGAATAATGAATTCAATGGATAACAGTGACCAGGTGACCACCACTATGCTGTGAACTACATATTTCTAATTATAGCTGCATGTCTTTTTCTTAGTTTGTAAATTATCTATTCGAATTTATCCTGCACTGAACAATTGTATATGTATGTACCGTACATTCAATTTGCTTTCGGTGTAATCGCTACTAATTACGGAACAAAAATGCACGCCTGGGCGCGCGCCAGTCTTATATTACAGAGGAAAATGCATTGTACCAGAGGATAGCGCATGTTTTTTTTCTATTTAGCGGCTTACTGACTGGCCATAAGATCATGTATGTGTTGTTGCTGGTGAAGACGATCTATCTTAGAATCATTTCATAATATCTTGGTAAGTAATAAGCTTTCTCTCTACCTCTCTTTTCTTATGTGTTTTGTAATATACCGTATGTATACTATGATATTCTTTTCTAAGGAGCATGGTAATATACTCTGATAGATGATGCATTATCCTGCTCGGGACATAGTGCAATTATTTTCTTCCATCTTTCGTTATTACTGGCTTTTATGTAATATCTTTTTGTTGCAATATGATGTGAGAGTGTGTTGAGTTTTAACTAAGCATGCACATTTAATTGTTTATATCTTCCTTGGGATGCATGTTGTACTTCTTAGAACATCACCATGCTTCAAGCAATTCTATTATTAACTTCTCTTTACTACATTTATACCAAGCTTTCCTACACAACTTGGTAAAGTAATTTTCTCTTGGTCCTTTTCTTCCCATTGTGAAACCATACATGTTTTTGTATAGATAAGTTACGTGACTTTTATTTTGCCCCATGCTACATATACATGATATGTCATTCAACTTAAATACAAAAAAGTTAACATCGCTTCTAATTGCAAATGCTTCTTATCTGCAAAGTCCTTTGATGTTAGGACATAGCACAGCTAGAAGAAAACAAGATTTATTCTTTAATTTGTGCAGCTATATTCTACCTTCTTCATTTGAAAGATTTGGCTTTGTCAATAGCTACAAGTTGGTCATCAAAAAGTGATTAATAATTTTTATGTCCCTTGTATAAGGACTCCTTATGCCATCCTTAATGTTTCTTATCTGCAGAGTCCTTTGATGTTAGGACATAGCAGAGCTATAGGAAAACAAGATTTATGCTTTAATTTGTGCAGCTATATTCACCTTCTTCATTTGAAAGATTTGGCTTTGTCAATAGCTACAAGTTGTTCATCAAAAAGGGATTAACAATTTTTATGTCCCTTGTGGATTCCTTATGCCATCCTTTTGAAGACAGCTTCAAAAGAAGATAGGACCAACTACCTTTGCCTGCCACTTCGAACTTATGTATATAATTACAAAGCCTTCGAAATAGCTAAATATGTGACATTTGTATTTGATGTCTTTGTCATATCACCATGTATCAATGTGCTACATGGTTGTATAATAGATTAACGTGCTACATGGTTGTATAATTGTATGGTTATTTACGCGCGCGCTGGGCGCGCGCCAATCACTAGTTATCTATATTGTGGATCAAGCCAAATTGCATCAAGTTTTGAGTAATATCATCTCATCTATAATCTAGACCGTGTTTCAATGGTTCCGGCCAAAAATTTCTAAAAGGAATCTTTTCTACATGAAGTACTAAATGAAGTCTATTTACAAAACCTTTTTAGGGATGTGTGTAACTTTACACGACGAATCTAATGAGCCTAGTTAATCCAAGTAATGCTACAGTAATCATTCTCTAATCGTGCGATCAAAGGCCTCATTAGATAGGTCTCGCGAAATAGTCCAATGTTGTGAAAGTAGTTTTGTAAATTGACTTTATTTAATACCCTTAATTATTGGTCAAAGGGGATGGCAAAATTTTGCCCCTCCCAAAGAAACAATGCCATATTGTTCATATACTCAAACAAAAGTTAGTTTGTTCCATGAGGGGAGCACACTGTTGACGTGAAAAGGCGTCACACCAAATACTCGAGCACATAACGTGCAGAGGAGCTCTCTTCAGAAAGTTTGAACTTCTGGCTTTTGAAAACCGGAACTTCTGATTTCATCAAGGAGCCCACTAAAAACCAATGAACACTCGCCCCAGATGGACCCCGTTGGGGCAAGCGCACCTTAGGTTGTTCTAGCACCGGCAAACCACCTAGGACATCCTCAATCACCGTCGAGACAACAGAAGAATAGTAAGATAGGGCCCGGAAAATATTAGGGTTTGAGAGGTACAAGGGTAAATTGCATTATATATACTTGATTAATTGGATAAACCCTCAATCGAATGAGTCTCTTTTGCTTTAATGAAATAGAAACCGAGGCTTTAGGCCGACGTTACACCAATTCTGAACCAAGAGAACATCCAGCCCTTCATATTTATAAGAGGGATGCCCTGCCCCATAGAGAGTCATAGTTACTAGTAGAAAAACTCATATTCATCCACTTATATTTAGTACCGGACATAAAAGACCCGGTACTAAATGTGGCACGGAACCATTTTAATACCGGATCTAAACTTGAAAGTCCCCCAGACCCATTATGGACCTCCGCGGGTTACTTCAAATGGAAAGCATCCTCCACTCAGTCATAAATGATGTATATGTAGGATGGTAAGGAAGCAACGCGCATTTACGTGTGAAAAAAATCACGTGACTTGTGACTCCCTGTGTATTGTATATTTTTTTCTTTTTTTTGGCCTCCCGACTGACCGGTACTAAATGGCATCGTTTACTAAAATGGCTTGCACGTTAGTGCCGGCCATCCAGTAACGGCTGGGGATGACCGGTACTGATGAGAAATTTTATAGTAGTGAGTATATTACAAAACGCGCTTCAAACCTACTCCAATCCGAATTTCTTAGTAAAAACTGTAACTTCCTATTTTCAAAAACTGAATCTTCTAGTTTTCCGGTGTAAATTTTACAATAAGCATAACTTTCTTATCCAGAGTCTAAATTTGACGATCTATATATGCATTTCAATGGTGTCGATGAGAGCAATGCAATGGTGAAGTCCAATTTGTGATTTGAGACTTCTCTAATACTAGAAGTTGGTAAACCGGAACCCAGAGATGCTAATTTTGGTTGTCAACACACACTTCTCAGTTATAATTGAACTACATCTCGAAAGTTTTGAAGCAGTTCCCGGACCTCGGAATGTTTCCCTTGGAAATTCATCTCGCCCCATGAGAGCTCAATCTGTAATGTTAGCATGTTCATTCCTAGTCTTGGGTAATACATTTTCCTAGGGAAACGCCTATACTCTGCATACCAAAGCGTTTTACAGTAAACATATTTCGACCATCAGATGGGAATCCAATGGTGGTTGGATGTTCTTCAACCTTCGGGCTCTATTGTTCTGGATCTCGACGTTTCTTCGTTTTGCTTGCTGCCGCCTGCGCTCCTCTTCCATTCCATCTCTGGCATCTCTTCCACCAGTCCACCACCACCCTCTTCCTCATCTCTCGGCAGCTCTTCAAGAAGCAATGTAACCTTCCTTTCTTCTCTTAATGAAATACCTGCCAACCGCCATGTAAATTCTCTAAAAAAAACCAAAATAATTGCTGGCTAGGGAAGGCATCGATTGTAAAGTTCTTAGTTTCAGGCAACGGGGATTTAGCAAGTTTGTTTTTCTTAATATTATTGTGATATTTCGATCCAGACTAAGGTTTTCTTAGAGGAGAATCTCTGAACCATTTTGGGTACTAATTATTTTAGGGGAAGATTGGTGCCCTGTTCATATATGCCTGATGACTCGAGGCCCAAAACATATGCCAGATGGGTCAAGTACAAGGCCTAAGCCCAACTCGACACTGCATAATTTTTATTTTTATTTTTTGAGAAAGACACTGCATAAAGTTGGTGGATGAGAATTGTGAGCTCTTATGCCACCGCGGATGGCAGAGTATATCAGAACAGCCAAAAAAGAATGTACACTCAATTACAAATCAGTAAATCTGTCTTTCTTTTTAAGAATACGCAAGAGAATTGCGTATATTTACAACTAAATGTAGACGATAGAAAGATTCTCATACAAAAAAATGAATTTTGACAACAGGAAACAAATTACATTCCAGTTCCGCTTTCCAGTATTCAAATCATCATAGGCGTAAACAACAAGCAGAAACTGCAGGTGTCACAACACAATAAATTCAACATCCTTTGGTTTCACTTTTGACGGCAAATCTTCTACTCAACCCTGCATGCATAGAACCGGTAATAGAACCTTTAGATGAAGTGAATGGTGAATGATGATGAATCGTGCAGAGGATTTTTGCTAATTGTTAGTAGATCAAAGATGGCAGATTTTCTCTGTGCATTCATTAAAGATGTTTCTTCTTTTAACTTAAGAAATTGTGATGTCACAAGGTCTCATGGCCACGCTCCAACCTTCGAAAACAAGTAATTGGCGCCAGATGGTTCAGCCGCACAATATTAACAGAACCAACTAGCTTTCATGTAGTTTCAATGCATGAAGCAGACAAGCCTGGCAAAATAGAAGTACTGTTTCTTCTTTCTTTCCACTTTTCCTTTTTTGGGTACCAAGGGAAAATGCAAAACCTTGCTAATCAATAATTGTGCGGGGTAACTCCACGTAAATCCAATATTTCCCATTGTTCAACAGATGCATTTACCAGTACCGGCCTTGGTATTGACAGCAAAGACTAGTTCTAAGGAACTATTGCCCCCTCATAGAGGTAAAAAATTAAATCTGCTGTTTCTAGGGTAAAGAAAGGGAAAGAAAGGTGCTGACCTGATTGAGATGTGAAGATAAAAGATCACCAGGAACATTGAAATAATTAGCAACACATTTCCAAGTAGAACGTGCATCTGAACCTATGCTACTTTTATAGGCTCAAGCTCAATTTCAGCTTCAGCGTTGTAATCTGGAAGACTCTGTAGTGCCTAATAAAGAGTAGAAATGGTCATCAAAATCAGGTTACAAGATATGAAAATCAATCATTGAGAGAGAGTAAGTTGATCAGTACCTCATACAAGTACCACGAGATGTAAGCATCTGTAGCAGCATACTGAAGTTGCTGCTTGGTGAGAACATAAGCCTCCCAATTTCCCATCCTTATGTTGTTTGGCTTCGGCAACTATAAGAAAGTTGCAGTTGGTAAGGAACATTTCAACATTTGAAGTCCGTGGTAACAAACAAAGCATGCGTCAATAACAAAAAAAAATGAGTTTCACATTTATTGTCAGAAATGTTTGTATTTAATATGAAACTGGGGGTTCTGTACTTCAGGCTACCAAATAATAAATTTGGCAATCGGGGGGGGGGCCTTAATACTGTCAAAATACCTCTTTACATGTGATCATTTTAGTCAAAGAAGCAAGACTCCATCTTTTAGGAGGCCC
Organism: Echinochloa crus-galli; assembly: GCA_900205405.1. Taxonomy (NCBI): domain Eukaryota; kingdom Viridiplantae; phylum Streptophyta; class Magnoliopsida; order Poales; family Poaceae; genus Echinochloa; species Echinochloa crus-galli. The sequence continues at coordinate 25,549 of OAMR01001316.1, forward strand.
GGCTAATTTGACATTTGTCAGGACTGACAAATCCATCAATGGCTGTACACAGACATTATAGTCTTTCAACATTTTTCTTGCATCATTGTCTATGCATATTCCAACCTGAGAGGACACAAAGAAGTGACTTGACTGATCAAAGAAGGGAAAATATCTTAAACCAAAGCAAAATTACATACTTTAATGGATGAATTATCCTCCAAGAGAGATTTCAATATATCTGGTACTCCAGAGTGAGCAATATGCAGAACATAGCATAGAGTCTTTTCCATGCAGAGCTGCATTACAGCAACTTTAAATGGTGGTTCTCCTGCAAAGACCACAGTGACCATTATATTCCATCCAATAACACTACCATGTAAACTACCCTCAAGTATGGCCAAAGTACGGATAACCACCTAAACTATATTTCTGATACAACTAGGTTAATGGGTCCAATTCGCAATAGTAAACATACATACAATTTTGAATTTTTACGGTTAATTTATTATAGATGTCATAGCCTATAAAAATAATGATAAGAAATCGTAATTTTTTTAAAAAAAAATATGATGTTCTCTACCACTCTGCAAAATTTCAAATTAAAGCTACACTCGTGCATGGATAAACAAAAAAGACAAATTCTACAAGGGGTAGATTGGACCAGTTGACTTAATTGCAACATGATTTTAACCAAGAGATGTTAAAGGGTTAATCAGACTTTGTCCATACTTGATAGGAGTAATTTAGACTTTTTTCTAAAAAGAAAAAGGAAAGTCCAAATGTTGTTCCAGTTAAACACGTTGAAGATGCTACTCCAATTGCGGATAGATAGAACAACAAACCTCTACTTGCAAAGGGCCTCCATTCAAGATCAAACCCAAGAGAAACTGGACCAGAGGCCTTGATGCTCTCAATTTTGCCTAAGATGTCCATTGCAGCCTTCTCCACCTCAGAAGGTGTCCTGCAGTAAACTATCTTACCGCTGAATGAAATTGGCTGGTGTCTTGCCCTCACATTCCCTGTGGTCAGAATAAAAAGGGAATGTGAGACCCAAATTCTGAAATTTCTCATTTCGATCACAGAAGAAGCATGATGTGCATAAGCTACAACAAGGTAATGGGTATCTGATGTGCTGACTATGGAATTAAGTTGGTCTCACAGGTCAATAAAGCTCTGAGCTTTAATAGATTAGTGACAGAGAAACAATCACAGAACGGCAATTGTACTGAAAAGCTGCAGCATTTTTTTTACAAGTGATGCAACTGTAGCACCAAGAATCCTCCTCCTCCCGTACCCATTGTGCTGCAATCATCCAAATCCAGTGCGTGACGAATTGATAATTGAAGCAATTCGTACGCCCCAAAGACTCAAGGCCAAAGCCCAAAGGCATCAGGGGTTTCTTGCCCCCATTTTCAAGAACTAAGTGGGCTGTTCAATTCCGCGATGCCAAGAATGGGAAAGGGGGAGCAGAGAAGAGAGGAACCGCACCTTGGAAGGATGGGGGCGTAAGCGCCCACGACGGCGTCGATCCGCCGGAAACCGGGCTTTGGCTGTAGCGGGGACGGGATGAGGGGGATGGGGACGGGGAAGTCCAGTCGGGGAGGCGGCGGCGCTTGGCGGAGGCGGAGGCGTAGGCGGCCTCAATGGCCTGGAGCTCCGCCTCAGCCGCATCATCCCAGTGGAAGTCGTCGTACTCGTCGTTGCCGGGGAGGGACGACGAGGCGGGGTTTGCGCCGGCGCCGGGATGCAGGGCCATCGAGCTCGCCCGACCGCGGCGGACAGCCTCTTTTCTTTTCTTTTTTTTGACACGGAGAGCCTCTTTTCCGGGAGAGAAAAATGTGGGGGTTTTTTCCCGTTTTGAAACGGTGAAGAGGGGGGAACGAACGTGGTGTGCCTATTTTGTACGTAGTATAGTTAGGGGCTGTTTGGATCCGTCAAGAGCAAAAAAGTAAAACATTTACTCTAAAAAAAGATGAAAAAAGTTTTGCCATTAGGGGTTTTTGGATCCAATGGCAAAACTTTTGGCAAAAATCCATTTAAACCCCATTCTCCTTCCTTTTGCCATGGGGTGTTTGGAGGCAAATGGCAAAAGTTTTGCCCTTTTGCTCAATTTTACCACAATGTTGAGCCAAAAGATTTTTGTCATCTCATTTTTTATTTGACCTTTTGCCATGGGGGTGTTTGGAGCAAATGGCAAAAAAAAATGGCAAAATAGATGTCATTTGCTATTTGCTCATGGATCCAAACACCCCCTTAGGCCCTTTCACTCTCTTTTCACACTGAAAGACAGCACATGTAAAGGGGTACCTGTAACCCAGGAATTTAGTTCATTGTATACCCAAGATTAAATGTTAGCTATACAGTCAGTGAAATCCCCTTGCTACACTTTTGTATCTTTGATTGGGGCAACTAGATCTTTCTTTATTTTTTTGTCGTGACAGGTTAGAACATTTGTGATGCTCTGCTCAAAAGAAAAACTTGTGATGCTGAAATTGACAGCGAATAACCCAGTTCTACAAAAATTCTAATTCATCTACTAGAAGGGGCGACTTGTGCAAGCCAGATGGTCGGATTTGGCGCCTTCTTGCTCTGTATGGTGGCAACTGGGAAGGCCAGTTTAGAAGTCGTGTTTGCTATGCTTATCTCTCAAATGTTACAGTTCAAAAAAAAAAGCTTTCAGATGTTAAAGAAAAGCAATTGTGAGAATGGCACGGGTTGTACGGTAGGTCAAATAAAGGTTAGCTAAATATTGTTCACTTGCTATTCAAGCTGACACGTTGTGATTTGTGATTGTTTGCGACTAATATTAAAAATAAATCAGTTAACCAAGAACTACCGTTTTAGAAACAGTTTCATTGGAGAAAAAAACTCTCTGCATAAAAACATGCACCAGATCGGCGGTAGAGTTATATACCGCAGAGATCAATGAGGGATATCCTCGTCCATCAAACTTTTCCAGGTTGGATTGACAAGTCAACAATGGCAACCATTTGAATCACAACACACGGGCACATAAAATTTGTTAATGATCTGAAAAGGTTGGCATTTTGGTAAAGTATGCACACAATGTCAGCAAGCGATTCAGGAAATCTGGAAATGCGACTCTACCCGCTTCAGGTGAACAAGGATATCAACTGGAACAGTAGTGGCAACTTAGTCTTGGAGAGAATATACAACATATGCAGGTGACAGCAAAAGTAAACAATAGATGATGCAACAGTGACATCTCCAGCTGTGACAGAGTGAGCATCACCAAACATCAACTGAGCTTCAGGTCACTTCAAGTCCAAGAGAGCTGTCAGCTGTGCCCTAAGAATGAGTATTCTCCTGTAAGTCACATTGAAGAGGACTTCATGGATGGTGTGTTGAACTGTGTTGAACGCATTTGAATCATCTAAACTTGAACCTGAGGCCCACTTGGCCTTATGTCTTTGATTGCAGGGATGTGCACAGCATTTTAACCGTATGACGTAGCACATCACCACATCTCCACTGGCATGGAAAATATCATGCAAGGAGTCATCATGAGTTCATGGTAAAAGAACTTCACAGCAGTGAAGAATGTAATTACCACAGCTACCTATGCATTACGACCGCTCCTCCGATCTTGATCTTATGAACCTCCGGCGACTCCTTGGTCTCTGAACCTCTTCATCTAGGTCATCATCTTCCTCCTCCTCATCGTCGTATTGGAGACCTAACAAATTCTCTCCCCACAGATAGCGTCGCCTCTGCCTTCTCAGGCCCCTTGATGCGCCTCTTGGCTCATCAGCTGATCCAAACGGACTACTGCTCAGCATATGAAATAGAAAGAATGTTGTCAGCAGAGATCCACTTGGTTCGCTTGGGCCACTGGTTTCCCGATCATGCGAAACAATTTCACCGCCTTCAATAGCATAATCACCAAACACAACTGCCCCAGGCATCGCAGACCTAATTGCACTCACTATGTCACCATACTCCCGCTGATGCTCCAGGCGGTGCCACGCACGTCGTCTTGATGGGTCCACATCAGCAGGCCTTGTTGTAGGGTGCACCCTTCTGGCATGTCTACGGATCTCCCTGTAGTTACCAGAAAATGTGCAGCCTTCCCGTGAGCAAGCCCTCGATTTCAAGTCCAAATACTGTCTGGCTTCTTTGATAATCTTCCAGCCACTAACGGTGCCTCTGCATAGTGGGCACAGCAATTGGTTTGAGCTTGACGCGTCATTTGACTCCAAAGGGCTGATCTCAACCTCCTGAGTTTCCAATGTCAAATCTGTGTCTTCATTGTAGTTATTTTCTTCCTGTTCTCCAGCTATGGCATCCTGATTGGAAGCTTCGTCAGGCCCAGATATGCCTATGAGTAGCCTGGGGCTCTCTCTAGTACCAAAACGAGATCTCTGGACAACATTTTGGTTTCTTGTACCCCCAGGCATGGATGAGATTGGTTGTGAAGAACTGTCCCCATCATTCAATTTCATTTTCTTGAACCTGTCTAGGCAATTTGAATGCCTATAGCTTGTATCACATATGTAGGATCGGCATCCTTTGTCATGGGAGCTGCACAACAGAAGAACAGCATTATGCGGATGGTCCATGCATATCGGGCAGCAAGCATCATCCCATTCCTTGTGCAGTGCAGCAGTATCAGTATCAGTATCTGCATTTGCCATCTTGAACAAGTTCTCTACATTTTCCATCTTCAACAAACTGTACAGGAATCAGTGAAAGATATGGAAAGAATTAGTAACAGGAGACTACACATTCATAGCAATTGCTATCTGCGTTCAGCAATATAATCTAATGGTTGTTATTTTGCTGCATGAGTACATTTTAATACACTACAAGCAGGCAAAACAATAGAAGATATTATCTTAAGCAGCTATAACAGTGGAAAAGCTTATAGCTGTTTTAAAATTCTTCAATGAAGTATCTTAATCATCTTTATTGCTATAAAAAGCATAGGCAACTTTCAGGTGTAATCAGTGCAAATCTCAACTAGCAACGCATCTTCCAATAAAATTTATGAACAACTAATCCTTCAAATTAGGATCGGATCATTAGTTTGCATTTTGTTGGTCCATCCAGTGTCAGCACCAATTCATTAAAATAGGGATACCAACTTTGACTAAACATCTCAAGCACTCAAAAGCATGTCGCTGCAATCATGCTGTTTGTGTTTATTTTTCTTAATGTATGATACAAAGCTCTGAGAAAAATACAATATTTTAGAAGAACAGAAACCAGAAAATGTGATTGCAACAGAGATCTCCCTATATATATAATAACAAAAACATTCTGGATTTGCAGAAATGACTGCCAATTTTTCATCGATCCATCTCTGTCCAGCCAGGTTCCTTCCGATTGCAGACATTAGAAATACAATAATTGACATACCAGGGGCAAGCCAAGCTAACGTGGTGATTCAGTTGGAAAAAAAAGACCCAAGAAAACAAAAGGAAAATGGGGAAATTAATTGTTGCAGTACTTCACCATGCACCAAACGGAATGGGGGCACAAACGGGAGGGGAAATCAGTCTGTTTGGATCCATAGGCAGAGTTGGTGGATTCGAATGCCTAGGGTCAATTACTAAGCGCCTGAGACACATTATTCATGCCAACAAAAGAATTACCTAACTGACCTAATGTGTTTGTGTATCATTCTTTTTTATAATTATCACCTTTTGTGGTGTTACTAATGTTTGGATCCATTTGATCAATTGGTATATGAATGAAAACATGTGCGTGCCTTCTTCTTTGTTAGTACAAGATGTGGCCTAAATATAAATACATAATCAGATTTCAATCGGATAAATGATTCAAGGACTTTATTAAAGCCTGGGGCGCAGAGGCGGAACTGATTCTTACTTGGGGTAGTCCTGGCCAACTTTCCAACATTTAATTCAGTATAATCCCCAATACACAATATGTAAGTAAAAATTATGCAAATAAATTCGGTACACAAACATAAAGAATAACTAAAATCACGTTACACATAACACAATCATATTTAGAAGAAAGTTTCATAATATCTTGAATGTAACACACTCAGTCCCAAACTTGTATACATTACAATAGGTTATTAGTGAGTCTAAGTTCCATTCCAAACTTGTTACCTGTTACCGGTCTTCGTGCCTCCACCAAGTCCCAACACTAGCAGTAGCAGAAACATCCAATTCACATATCGGGGGGG
>OAMR01001316.1:45277-64486 GCA_900205405.1 Echinochloa crus-galli
TCAAACAAAAGAAACAAGCTTGGCTGTACAAAACCTTATCACTAGTAAGAAAACAGCTGGGCTTGAATTCCCACATGGAGTTGTGCATTTGTCTAGCGATTATTTTGTTATCAATAAATGCCAACTCTCGTCTGGAAAAAATTCATCCAATCAAAATGATGAAGACCATGGCGTTGGAGGCAAAGAGGAGACATTAACATGTCGTGACTTAGTAATTTCCAGCGAACCTGGAAAAACCGGTCTGACCGATTTTACAATCCGGCCAGACCGGTTCCAAAGCGGTCAGACCGGTTGCTTAACCCGGTCAGACCGGTTGCTTCGGACAGTAGCTGCTGTTGGCTGCCACCGGGAGAATTACGATGGCCTCTCCAAAAATTTCAGCAAGGTATGCTTTGCAAGTAACTCCCAATCAGATCATGCATTTTTAATTAATTCATCTACTAGTGGTGATGCTATGAATATTTCTAAAAGATCGCTTGAGGATGGTAATTTACTTGCTAGTAGTGTCATACCTTCAGATTGTGTCGGCCATTGTAATATAAAAATTAGGAAGGCCGATAAGAGCAAGATTTTGACATTTAAAATTTCTCCATCATCATTGCCAAATTTTTTCTCTACATGGTTTACTTATGGTCAATCTGGGATTAAAAATAAGAAACCAAAACCGAAAAGCATTGTGAAATCCGATGATGATGTAGTGATGAACTCTAAAGCATCGGATGTGAGAAGGACACAAAGAAGCATAGCCGAATGGGTTAATGAAAAATTTGAACCATTCGTTTGCTTGGCTTTAAAACCTTCTCCACAAAAGCATCGATTAGAGAAAATAAAATATACTTTCGATTTGACTTTGTGTGATGATTTATTTGATATATTGCTGGAGAAAAATTTTATTAAACCTTTTGGTCACAAAATCTTGCTGTCATCTCTTGATGCAAAGGAGCGAAATTATCTATCTGATCACAAAGTTATTCCATCACCTCTTGAATTAGAAAAGCAGAAGTATTGCAAGTGGCATAATTCTTTTGATCATAGTACAAGTGATTGCAATATGTTTCGCCAATTTATCCAATCGGCCATTAATATCGGACGATTGAGATTTTCTCAAACACAAGAGGATAACCAATTGCCTACAATTGGTTTTGATGCCAAAGGATCATTAAATCGGTTAGCATTGACCGATTTGTCTAAAGATCCAAATTTAATTGCCAAAGAGGAAGATTCTGAGCCCTCAAGTGGTATAGAAGACATCGTCCAAATTAAAGATGTGTCGGAGGACGATAAGCTTAATCTGGAAAATACTGGGGGGCAAATAGGTTCTTCACAATCGGAACAAGAACCGATTACTTCTGCTGTGCTGACGAGACCGATCAGACCGGTTTGCTCAACCGGTCAGACCGGTACGAAAGCGGTTAGACCGGTTGCTCAAACCGGTCAGACCGGTTCTGATCAGGGTCGCCCAGAAATATTAAAGTCAGGGCGTCCTAAGATGGATGGAGGTAAAGACCGTGTTAAGCACAATAGTAAAAGGCCAAAGCTCACTTTTGATGAACTTCTGGCTAAATATCAAAAAGAAAATGAGGCCAAGCGTGCTAATCGGTCAAATGGAGATAAATCATCAAGATCACCTCCTAAACATAATTCTGGGAATTGGAATTGGCGATGGAAGAATTTTAATTCAGCAGCACCATATTCTTCTTTTGGTCCATCAATGCCAGTTCCATGTGCTCCACATCCCACTAATTTTCATTCTTACTCATCATGGGGGTGGAATGATTCATGGGCGCATACTCCTTCATGTTTTAGGCCATATTATATAGAGTATGCAGCTCCACAAGAATCATCATATGCAAGACAACCTTATGTTAAAAATGACCGTTTTGAGTATAAAGATCGGTCTAGAGTTCAAAATAAGAAAAAGGTTGTCAAGCAGATTTATATAGTGAAAAAAGATGATCGCAAAGCTACAAGTTCAGATCTGAATACAATTGCTGAAAAGCCGATTAATGTGTTAAAGACTTCGGCTATTAATGGCAATGAAGAGAAAAATTTAGCTATTGATATTCCAAATACTAAATCTGGGCAAAAGAAGTTAAAGGAGCCAAAAATCAAGAAAGAATCGTCGCTGTCCAAAACTCAAGCACAGCCGAGGCATTTACTCGGTTCGTCAAGTTGGCAAAAGAAGAAGCTCCAGAGACTTAGTGCCCAAGAGCTAAAAGAAAAAGGCATGGCGTGGGTTCCAATTCAAAAGCCGAAATATTTAGTTTTTGGAGATGGTTTTTATTCTAGATTTATATATCTCTCTACACTATTTCGGCTATACATATTCTTATGGATGAATTTACTGTAGATGATAATTTATGTCATTCTTGGCAACATATATGGCCGATGAATGTCTTTGATCATCGTCCTAAAGTGTTAAAATTCCTGATAAGATATCACCTAATTATTTTAATGCCCGGAGGGGTAAGAAAATTCATCAAGAGAGAGAGTCGATCAGCTGATCAGGCGAAACCGGTCTGACCGGTTTCCCAAACCGGTCAGACCGGTTTGTACCAGGATTATTAGTACAATGAGCATTTTTCCTTATGGATTTGGTACTTTATTTGGATCGGCTTGAGAGAGTGCTGAAGGTACTGGTGCTGATTTTTGTTACATCAAATAATGCTATTTTGAGACATAGCTGGTTCAAATATTTTACATCAATATTTAGGCTTGAATTTCAACCCGGGGGTGTTTAGTTCCCGGAAAGAGGTAAAAAAGTCACATCGGACACTGTAGAGATGTGTATAAGAGACAGATATTGATAGGTGCAGCAAATACTTGATCTGAATTTGGTGCATAGATGCTTTGCATTGTATTAGTGCAAGTTAACTCTTGACAACAATCTAATCTTGGCCATTTGCATCGTGATTGTGGCATATTCATTTATGAGGCCGGTTAGAATATTTTGCACTAATAAACAAGCTGGATATGGTTTTTCTACTTTGGCTAGGGGTTTATGATCCAAAGATATGAGGCTAGTGGATGTTTATTACACACTCTCAGTTGTGATTATAAAAGATAAAAGACCAATTGCTATTCATTGTAATTGAGTCAATTGTGCATCCATGGTCAATTAAAGTGTGATATTGGCTTTGAACTAAATTCCAGACAATCATAGCCGAAGTGGTGTATATTCAGGTTCATATCTCATGGAGATGCAGGAATATGAGCAACACAGTGAATCCATCATCTTGAAGACCAAGATATGTGGACAATTGGGTTTCTTCATCATTAGAGACAAGATGTGACTGATATACGGGTGCTTATCTTTGTTTCAGTGCAGTTTTTGGCTTGGAGAAATGTTTCTTGCTACGCAAGCTTTACCAAGAAACAGGGGGGCATGTGTTGACACCCAAAAGTGGCACAACAATGCAAACCGGTCTGACCGGTGTGCACAAACCGGTCAGACCGGTTTTGGTAAAAGTGTCAAAATGCCAATTGGACTTCACCATTGCGTAGCTCTCATCGAGACGATCAAGATGCATATGTAGAACGCCTAATTTGAAATCCGGATGAGAGAGATATGATTTCAGCAAGATCTGTACCCGGACAAACCGGTCTGACCGGTTTGTCAAACCGGTCAGACCGGTTTGAGTCTGTAATTCGAGTAGGTTTAGGATTTCGAGTTTGATCCCATATTGTAACCGACTTGGAAGGGGTAAGACTTCCTCGGCCTATAAATATAAAGGCTAGAAGGCCGATTGAGAGAGATCCAATCGAATCAAACATTACTTTACCTTTTTACCTCTCAAACCCTAATCTCTCCCAACCTCATGCTGTTCATCCTCTGATCTTCACGGTCATAGATGGCGTCCTAAGGCTCGCTGGTCGATCTAGGACACGCCGGCGACGTCCACGCCCTGACGGTGTCCCTCCCGGGCGAGAGCTTCGACGGCCTTTGCTAGTTTGCTCGTAAACTAGTCGTTCTTCGCCACGTAAGTGCGTTGATTATCTCTTTACTGGTTTGCTCGTAAACCTAGTCGTTCTCCAGCACGTAAGCTTGGTAGTTATCCTCACAAACAATCGATCCGGCAAAACCCTAGGAAACCGGTCTGACCGGATTTCCAAACCGGTCTGACCGGTTTGGGCGACACGCTGCTGTTTGGTCTGTTCGCGACCCGCGTGTCCAGCACTCTCGTGTGTTGACCGAGATTTACGTCAACACGGGTTAATCTTTTTACACGAAAGGACCGAGCCGTAAGCAAATTTTGGACACGGAGTGTTACAGTCGCTCGCTCCCTCACTTCTCCTTTCTCGCTCTTCCCAGTCCGTCGCCTTATTCAACTTGAACCATCTGTGATACTATTTGCTATTATCCGGCATGCCTTATCATCAAGTAAAACCCTCGTTCCGTTACTGAATTGTTTCCCTAGAAAAAACCAATGTAACAATGACCCTTTCTCAACCTTACAGTGGTCCTTCAAAGCTCCTGTAACCTTAGGACACTCGATGTAAGACATTGCTTTTGAACCACCAAGATACTGAAGTTGTTTCCCATCATTGATAAACTCCACGAGAAAATGGAACCTAACCAGAAGTGTGCCTAGAAAATCCATTGTTCCAGTACCTACAACAAATTCAAAACTAATCCACTTGAAATAAAATCAAGCCTAAATTCAAACACATCTATCTCCATGAAAAACAACCAATTTTAAATAAAAATTGTTTAATCGTACCTATTTATTTAACTATAGTTTAGGAACAAAACATTTGCTTACTCTAAGGTGACCCAACACGTCAGCTATTCAGATCTGCATCCATCCCCGCAAGATCTACCCAAATCATAGTTGTTGCTGCTGCGCTCGGTTGTAGAGAGGGGAGAGAGCTAGAAAACAAAGGCCGGGCAGTGGCAGCGACGGCGGCGTCCGTGATGACGGCGACGACGATGGATGTATGGGAAGAGCTAGAGAGAAGTGAGGGAGCAAACGGTAAGGGGACATTTTTGTTGAGCCAGGCTGGACCATGAGCTGACATGGCGAGGGTTGACATGTACTGTGTATAGTTTGTAAATGTGAGGTGCCAAATATTAATGGTATCTAACTTGACTAGCAAACATGGCCGTGCGTTGGAACGGGTAATGTCGGTGTCGGAAATGGCCGACACTCCCTACACTGTGCAGAAATGCGCTGTGTCTCGTCCCTTGATGGTCAATGCGGAAGCTAACACAAGGACACGGGTTTATCCTTGTTCCAGCCGCGGGGCCGTACGTCCAGCAGGGGCGTGCTCGCGCATTCGTATTAGCTTTGCACCGGGGTGCTTATAGAGAGGGGGGCTATAAGTGGATGCAAGAGAGGAGAGGCGGTCTCCAAGTCCCTGTCGTCAGTGGAGATGATTGAGGCGAATGCCAATATCGGATGTGTGTGTCTGTGCGAGCGAGAGCCAAGGCGATGAATCTCGTGCTGTTGCTCTGTTGTGCTTGTCCCGTACGGGACTCCTCTCTCTCCCTTTTATAGTTCAAGGGAGAGAAGGGTTACAGTTCGCGTGTACAATACGTGCTACAGTGTGAGTCGTACGGCGTATCCGTGCCTTGCAAGCCTCGTCAAGATTGCTTCCTGGTCTTGGCTGCTGACGCGGTGTTTCCTAGCTTCCTCTTCGACGGGGTCTCGAGGGGTCGCTTAGTCGTCGAGGTGGCCTGGACGTTTACTCGAGGACCCCCTCGAGTGGGCCTCTGACCGCTTCGGGGGCTAGCCCGCTAAGAGGCACGGGGCTAGCATGGCGTAGGCTATCGCCTCAGCGTCAGACTGTCAGGTGTGGTGACAGGATGGACTCGACCTGCCCTACTGTGCCGGTACGACCGGCTTTTGCCCTGGCGAAGGGAGCAGGCCATATTCGTACGGGGCGGCCGCTGCCGGGGTGGCTCAGAGATTTCCCCGTATCCGCCGCGGAGGCCCCCCCTCCGTTGGAGGACAGGCGGGGGTGATGTAGGTGAGGCGCCATCCTACTCCACAGTGCACATCCTGCCGCACGGAGACATGGTGGGCAAGGGTCAAGGGATCCGTTCCTTGCCTTTCCGGACCAGTAATCTTTATTTGACTGTGGTGAGCCCCCTGTGCTTGGCCATCTTCTATTGGTGGGGCCCCCATTGCCCGTTCTTGGACGTTTCAGCGCGGGAGGCGAAGGGGGGCCTCCAGTAGAACTGTGCGAAGGTACGGCCGGGGTCAGCGGTGTCGGGGGCATAGTGCCGCGCAGGCCCTGCACAGCTTCCACCTGTCCGTGCCGCAGAGGGCACAGTGCACCGGATTCTGTCAGGGGCGGCGTGCGGGGGAGATCTTCCCTTTGACTCCGGCGCCTGGTGCGGGAGTTGAGACCGTTAGTGCCTGTGCTGTAGACGTGGCGTTCGTTTCGAGGGGTCGTAGCGAGTCCCGGCGAGGCGGAGCGGAGGTTTGTAGCTCGAGGGGGGAGCGAGGGACCCCCGAGCGAGGCGGAGTTTAGGTGTGAGGGCGACGTGTCTTCGTGGGCCGTTGTTTGGGCCCTGCCGGCTGGTAGTGGGCTTCGCGGTTTCGCTGGTATGGGCTCATAGGCTTATGGGTAATAGCCTTGTGTTGCGTTTTTTGAGGGTGATTACCCTGGTAGTTAAGGGACCCCTAATTATGGTCCCCGACAGTAGCCCCCGATCCTTTATGGGAGTGATTGCTCCCGTAATGGATCAAGACCGAAACGGTTTCTCGTGGGTGCTCCTTGTCGGGGTTTGATTCGGCATGCGTATGGCTTCCGTGGGGGCGCGCTAGCGCACCCGCGGGTGTAGCCCCCGAGCCTTCGCAGGAGTGGTTTCACTCGTGCAAAGGCTATACCCTCGTGCGTTGGGCCTTGGGTTTCGAGGTAACGCTACGCGTGGGTCCGAGCTTCGCGCTCGAGGGGCGTTGTGTCGTGGTGCGGGGAGCCCCCAAGCCCTCTGGCCTGGGAGGGACGCTCGTGTTAAGTTCCCCGTCTTTTCGTATTGCGACCCTCGCTTCCCCTTCGAGGGGCTGAGGGGTGAGACGCTCTGTGCTACCCTCGAGCGGGTTCGCGAACGCGGCTGCCTCGTTTGAGCTTTTAGCGGGTAGTCCGAGTGGGCGTGCGTGCCCCGTTCGTTGGGGGTCGGCTCGTGGTCCGGAGACGCGTCCATCGATGAGCACTCGCAAAGGTCTGCTAGGCAGGGGCTTGGTCCCGTCCGACCGGGGCCAAGGGCGCAGAAGCACTCCCTCGATGGGATCCCTCAACTAGCTGCCTTTGTCTGGCCTCGAACACAACAGGGGCGTCCCCAAACTCCGCGTTCGGGGTAAAGTCATGATGAGCATGCCCGAATCATCCCTGACTCTGTCGATCTGGAGCGCCTGTCGAACCCGTTCGAGGGACAGGCCTCGAACTCCTGATCAGTAAGGCCACGGAGAGGACATGCGAGCCTCTCCGCTCGAGGGTCGGGCTAGTTGCCCTATCCCCGTTCGTTTCCGATTCGGCCGGGGCGTCCGCTTGAACCCATTCGAGGGTCGGACTTCGAACCCTGGCCTCTGCGGAACGCCTCGAGGCGATTTGGCTTACCAGGGAAGCCATCGTCGTTTCTTGGCTCTTTTGACCGGGGAAGGTTGTCCGCATCTTGCGCGAGTCGTGGCTAACGTGGCGGTGCATCGGCCCGTCGACCGGAATCAGCCATTCGTATTCACACGATCTCGGCTGACGTGGTGCGGCACTCCGCGTGGGAGTAGTGGGCGCGCCTTTTTAGGCAGAGTGGTGTCTGCGGGTGGTGGTTGAGGTGACGGGGTGCCCAGAGTTACTGCGGCGTCGGTTCGTTTTACCGCGTCGCAGTTAATGCGGCCGCCCACGCCGGGGCGGTTTTCCGCTAATGGGGCCCATGCGTCAGAGGTTCAACCAAATGCCGTGCTTGACGCGTGCCCCCCGGTCCAGGCGGCCCAGCCGTTCCTGGTGGAGTGGTTTCTGATTTATATATAAAAGAAATGGGAGGGGATCGAGGGAGACTTACCTTAGCCGTCCCACTCTTGCCTTCCCCGCCGTGGTCCTTCTCGAGTTCCTCGCGTCGCTCGTGGGTAGCGCGTTCGTGGCGTGTAAGGAATAAATCCTGTTTGTGTCTAACCTTTTCGTGGGTTAGCACAATCTTGTATTTGTATTGAAGGATTTCTGTGAAATTGCGCCTTTTCTCGTGATTCTGGAATGACTTTCACAAAGGAGTTCATTTTCGTGAGCAACTTGAGCGTTGTGCGGCGAGGGGGATGTCGTAGCCCTTCGAGGGCGTAAGCAGTCCCGCGACCCGGCCAACTGTCCTCTGTAGTAACCCACGCCTTGGTTTCGTCTTCCTCGATCCTCGAGGAGAAAGGACCAACAATGCTTTCTAGGTTTCGACCGAAGGAAAGTCGGACCCTTCTCGCAATCTTTGGGATGCCGAATCCGTTTCCGTGAGTTCCTGCAGTAATTCCGGGCGTTTGGTCCCGTATTTTCGTGGTTAGTTATGTGACAAATGAGGGTGTACGAACTTAATTTAGGCGTTGTTTTACGATCTTGCGACCGGATTTGCGTTTGTTTGTCATACGACGTGTTGTGCCTTTCTCTTAGTTCGAGATCGATTTCGGCGGAGGAACACAAGTAACCTTGGCGTCGAGTGGTGAGGGAGGTGCCGTAGCTTTTCTGGGGCGTAGGCGGTCCCTCGACTCGGCCGACTCCCAGCCGCGGTAGGCTTGCGCCTCGCTTACGTCTTTCTGAACTGTTGAGAAAAGGCTTGGCAGCACGTTTTTGAAAAAAGCGGTTTGCGTTTGTTTGTCGTTCGATGTGTCGCGCCTTTCTCTTAGCTCGAGATCGATTTCGGCGGAGGAACACAAGTAACCTTGGCGTCGAGTGGTGAGGGGGATGCCGTAGCCTTTCGGGGGCGTAGGCGGTCCCTTGACTCGACCGACTCTCAGCCACGGTAGGCTTGCGCCTCGCTTACGTCTTTCTGAACTGTCGAGAAAAGGCTTGGCAACACATTTTTGAAAAAACGCATGGAAAAAAGTTAGGACTGTTGGGGGGTTAGTCCCCCAGTAGCCCCCGAGGGAGGCTCGGCTTTGCCTCGAGTTCGCTTCGAGGGTAAAGGCGAGTCACCCTATTTCATTGTTGTTAGTAACAATGTTTCCATGCTGTTATGAACTTTTGTTATTATCATCGTGCGATAAAACAAGATTACGGAAAGTACAGGAGGTTCTATGGGTAGAAACGACGTAGCTCTTGGATGTTCCAAGCGTTGGGGAAGACCTCGCCCTTCTCGTTCGCCAGCTTGTAGGTGCCGGGCTTGAGAACCTTGGCGACGATGAAAGGTCCCTCCCACGGTGGCGTGGGCTTGTGTCGGCCTCGGTTGTCTTGTCGTAGCCTCAGCACCAGGTCGCCCTCGTTCAGGTCTCGACGGCGCACCTCGCGCTCCTGCTGTGGTCTCAGGGACTGCTGGTACCACGCCGAGTGCAGGGTGGCCACATCTCGAGCCTCGTCCACTTGGTCCAGCGAGTCTTCGCGTGCTTATTGGTTCTGTTCCTTCTGGTATGCCTTGAGTCTCGGGGATCCGTACTCGAGGTCGGTCGACAGGATGGCCTCGGCGCCGTAGACGAGGAAGAATGGGCTGAAACCCGTGGCCCTGCTCGGAGTGGTTCTCAGGCTCCAAATTACCGAGGGTAGTTCGACTAACCGCCTTCGGCCGTAGCTGTTCAGCTTGTTGAAAATCCTCGGCTTCAGCCCCTACAGAATCATGCCGTTGGCGCGCTCCACTTGGCCGTTGCATTGGGGGTGTGCCACGGCTGACCAGTCCACCCGGATATGGTGGTCATCGCAGAATTCCAGGAACTTCTTACCTGTGAACTGGGTGTCGTTGTCGGTGATGATCGAGCTGGGCACGCCGAACCGGTGTATGATGTCGGTGAAGAACAACACGGCTTGCTCCGATTTGATGTTGGTGATGGCTCGAACCTCAATCCACTTTGAGAACTTGTCGATGGCCACCAGTATGTGCGTGAAGCCCCCGGGCGCTTGTCGAAAAGGTCCTACGAGATCCAGACCCCAGACCGCGAAAGGCCATGTGACGGGGATGGTCTGCAGAGCATGCGCTGGGAGATGGGTCTGGCGTGCGTAGAACTGGCACCCCTTGCAGGTGCGCACGGTTTCTTTGGCATCAGCTATGGTCGTGGCCAGTAGAAGCCTTGTCGGAAGGCGTTACCCACGAGGGTTCGTGGCGCCGCGTGATGCCCGCAGATGCCCTCATGGATGTCATGTATCAGCTGCTGACCCTCGGGGAGGGGTACGCATCGCTGCAGGATCCCCGAGGCGCTGCGCTTGTACAGCTCTCCGTCGATCAAGACAAAAGACTTGGCCTTTCTTGCGATGCGTCAGGCCTCGGTTCGGTCCGAGGGTAAGCGTCCCTGGTCTAGCCACTCGGGGTACGGGGTCCGCCAGTCTCGAGGTGGTGGTGGGTCGGCGTCGATCTCCATCGCCTCCGCCTCATCCATCGAGGAGGTCTCGAAGTCGGGGACCTCGAGATTTGCTTCCGGGGAGTCCTCGTTCATGGGGTCACTGTCTCCAGCCCCCGAGGCTTTCGAGGCCTTCCGAGGGGGGTGCTCGGCACCCTCGAGATCGACAGAGGGCTTATCAAAGTCGCGGGCGAAGACGTTCGGCGGAACAGTCAGCCGTTCAGACGCGATTTTCGCCAGTTGGTCCGCTTCCTCGTTGTATTTGCGCGGGATATGGCTAAGTTCGAGGCCGTAGAACTTGTCCTCGAGCTTGCGCACCGCGTTACAATACGCCTCCATCTTGTCGTCGCGACAGCTTGAGGTCTTCATGACTTGGTCGACGACCAGCTGAGAGTCACCTCGAACGCCGAGGCGCTTCACTCCGATTTCGATGGCGATGCGGAGGCCAACATGGAGGGCTTCATATTCTGCCATATTGTTGGATGCCGGAAAGTGTAGTCGCACAATATAACGAATGTGCTCCCCTTGAGGTGAGACGAAGAGAAGGCCCGCGCCTGCCCCGGCTTTCATCACCGACCCGTCAAAGTATAGGGTCCAGCATTCAGCCTGGATACTTGGCGGGGGAAGCTGTGTGTCCATCTATTCTGCCACGAAATCCGCCAGGATTTGTGACTTTGTCGCCTTTCGAGGGGCGTAGGTGAGAGTCTCGCCCATTAGTTCCATCAACCACTTAGCTATTCTGCCAGTGACATCTGGATTACGGACTATCTCCCCAGAGGGAAAGACGAGACCACGGTCACCGGATGCGCCTCGAAGTAGTGTCGCAGCTTTCGTCGCGCGAGCACTATAGCATAGAGCAGCTTCTGGATATGGGGATACCTCATTTTGGTGTCGGATAGCACTTCGCTGATGTAATACACCGGCCTTTGTACCGGCAGGGTGTGCCCCTCCTCCGTCCTCTCGACGACGATGACCGCGCTAACTACCTGAGTAGTTGCGGCAACGTAGAGGTAGAGAGGCTCGTTGTCCTGCGGCGGCGTCAAGACGGGTGCGCGTGCTAGCGACGCTTTCAGCCCGTCGAGGGCCCTTTGTGCCTCGAGGGTCCAGGTGAAACGTTCGTGTTTCTTCAGGAGCCGATACAAGGGCAAGCCTTTCTCGCCGAGTCGCGAACCGAAACAGCTCAGCGCCGCGAGGCAGCCCAGCACCTTATGTACCCCGCGGCCCCATTCGTTCCAGGGCCAATACTTTTTCGGGGTTGGGCTCGATGCCCTACTGGGAGACGATGAAACCCAATAGCATGCCGCGTGGCACCCCGAACACGCACTTCTCCGGGTTCAATTTTACCCCATTTGCCCGGAGGCAATTGAATGTGATTCAAAGATCATTGACTAGGTCGTCCGCCTTCCTAGATTTTACAACGATATCGTCAACGTATGCCTCAATGGTCCGCCCGATGTGATCCCCGAAAACGTGTTGCATACATCGTTGGTATGTAGCCCCCGCGTTTCGGAGACCGAACGACATAGTGACGTAACAAAACATGCCAAACGGAGTGATGGAGGAAGTTGCGAGCTGGTCGGACCCTTTCATCTTGATTTGGTGATAACCGGAATAAGCATCAAGAAAGTATAGCAATTCACACCCAGCAGTTGAATCAACTATTTGATCGATACGTGGCAGATGGAAAGGAACTTTGGGACATGCTTTATTCAAACCAGTGTAATCTATGCACATGCGCCATTTTCCATTCTTTTTCTTAACTAAAACAGGATTAGCTAGCCACGTGGGGTGAAATACCTCCTTGATGAATCCGGCCTCCAGAAGCTTGCGCAGCTCCTCTCCGATCACGCGGCGCTTTTCCTCGTCGAAACGTCGCAGGCGTTGCATCACTGGTGTGGCTTGAGGCTGGATATCAAGGGAGTGCTCGGCGACCTCCCTCGGAATGCCCGGCATGTCCGAGGGACTCCACGCGAAGATGTCAGCATTGGCGCGGAGGAAGTCGATGAGCACTGCTTCCTATTTGGGGTCGAGGGTGGAGCTGACTTTGACCGCCCTACCCTCGAGATCATTTGGATCGAGGGGTACGGCCTTGGTCTGCTCCGCGGCCTCGAAGTTGCCCGCATGCTTGTTGTGGGAGCTGGCGGCCTCGTTGAGCATCTTCTCGAGGTTAGCCACCTGAGCCTCGAGGCAAGCATGGGCCTCGGCGAGTTCGATGCACTCTACGTCGCATTCGTAGACGTGCTCGAACGTCGGCCCGACCGTAATGATGCCCTTCGGCCCTGGCATCTTCATCTTAAGGTAGGTGTAATTGGGGACCGCCATGAACTTGGCGTAGGCCGGCCGTCCAAGTATGGCGTGATAGGCCCCTCGAAACCCCACCACCTCGAAGGGGAGGACCTCCTTGCGAAAGTTGCCAGGTGTGCCGAAGTAGACAGGCAGGTCTATCCGCCCGAGGGGCTGGACCTTCTTGCCCGGCGCAATGCCGTGGAATGCGGACAAACTGGGCCGCAGCTTGTCCGTGCCGATCCCCATCAGCTCTAAGGTGCTGGAGAACATGATGTTGAGGCTGCTGCCTCCATCCATCAACACCTTGGAGAATCCGGTGTTGCCGATCACAGGGTCGACAATGAGCGGATAGTGTCCCGGGTTGGGAATGTAGTCCGGGTGGTCTTCACGACCGAAAGATATGGTCTCCGTCGACCAGTCGAGGTACGAGGGTGTGGCAGGGCGCGCGGTGTAGACCTCTTGGCGTTCGCGCCATCGCCGCCGCGCGGACATGTTTGCCGTGGAGCCCCCGGTGATGAATAAGACGTTCTCCACGAACGGGAAGTCGCCGCCCGCGGTGTCGCCGCCTCCGCCGGCGTCTTTCTTCGCGACTCCCGCTTTCGCAACGAGGAGCCGGTAGTGCTTCTTGATCATCTCGCACTGCTCGAGGGTATGCGAGACTGCAGTGTTGTGGTATGGATATGACTTTTTGAGCATGTCATTGAACCGGCCTCCCGGGGGTGGCGGGGGTCGAGGTCCCCGCCGGGTTTGATCCGCGGCGAAGGCTTCGTCGGGGTCGTCCTCGCGTCGCGGGCCACGCTCGGCTCTCGGGCCTCGTTTGCCCAGGTTGCCCTGCTTGTGTTGCTTGGGCTTCTTCGCTTGCTCTTTGGGTCGGCCGCCTTCCGCAGGCGCCTCTTCTGCGCGCTTCCCCTTTTTCCCATCACAGATGGCGCGGACCGCCTCCTCCCCTGATGCAAAGCTCGATGTGATGTCGAACAGCTTGCTGACGCTAGTGGGGTGGTTGCGGCCGAGCTCGTGCACAAGCTCGTGGGACGTCGTACCTTCGAGGAAGGCATTGATGACCTCGGCGTCATCAACGTTGGGGAGCTCGGTGCAGTGCTTGGAGAAGCGACGTATGTAGTCCCTCATGGACTCGCTCGACCTTTGGCGACATCCCCGTAGGTCCCAGGAGTTTCCCGGGCGTACGTAGGTGCCTTGGAAGTTTCCCACGAACAGTTTGACCAGTTCGCCCCAATCGTGAATCTGGTTCGCAGGCAAGTGCTCGAGCCACTGCCGGGCCGAGTCGGCGAGGTGGAGGGGCAGGTTGCGGATGATCATGTAGTCGTCTGTGGCACCACCCAACTAGCAAGCCAATCGATAATTATCGATAATCATTGAGCCAAACTTCAGGGTTAGTCTCACCTGAGTACTTGGTGATGGTCGCTGGCTGTCGGAAACGAGGAGGAATGGCCGCCGTGCGGATGGCGGGGCTGAACACCCGAGTCCCCGCGGGCTCAGGCGTCGGGCTCTTGTCTTCTTCTTCGTCGAAGCGACCCCCTCGTCGTGGATGGTACCCTCGGCTCGTCGCGGTGTCATACTTCTTCTTGTTCAGGACGTTGCGTGCATCGCCGTCGTCGTCGGCGCCACGCATGTCCTGAAGCCGGTCCTTCGCGGGCCTTCGTTCACCAAGGCGACACACCACGAGCGCCCTACCGTCGTTTGTTGGAAGGTTGGGCGTCCACTTCCCCCGGCGAGGGGTGTGGATGGACTCCTCCTTGTCCTACCCGCTGGCCTCGGTTCTTGAGTTGGTTTGATGTCGAATGCGAGAGGCAGAGCTCTCGGCCTGTAGGACGGTCGCCTGCTCGATGAGGCTCCGCGCCTCGCGGTGCAAGAGCCGAGCCGATGGCTTGGAGGGCTCAGGGATGGCGCGTAGCAGCGTTGCCGCGGTGACGAGCTTTTGGCTTGCGCGCGGCAAGTCACTGTTGCCATCGTCCTCGATGCGGATGCGAGCAAGACGCCCCGCGGCCCTCGCGCGTTCGCCGCGCTGAGGCGGCTGTGCCTCCAGTGCTGCTCGCAGCTGCTGTACTTGACGACGCTCCTCCTGGAGCCTATCTTCCAACTCCTTCACCTGCGCAAGCTGGGCTTGTGCTAACGCCTCATCGCCCTGAGGCGTTGCGGCGTTGGCGTCAGTGGGCGTTGTGGCGCCCGTACCTGGAGGCCCCAGCCGCCGCCGGGGTCTTGTCTTGATCATTGTCGTCGTCGCTTCCGTCCTCGCTTCCAGTCCCGAGTTCACCGTCGATGACGAAGCATCCCAGCGCGGGGTCACTCTCCTCCTCGCTGGAGATGTCGAAGAAGTGATCGACGGAGTTCAGGAACTGTCGGAGTGCCTCGATGTCTTGGATCCCGGCGTAGTCCCACTCCTCGCTGCTGGAGCTCGGTGGGTACCACTCGTCGGGTGAGTCGGTGCAGTAGCATGTCGTGCCTTCAGACGGGAATGAATGGTCAGCGCAGTTCCGGGCCCTACGCGGGCGCGTGGGTCGCGCCGCCCTTCTCCCCCGTGGCCTTCGCTTGTATGGCACCGGTACGTCAGCCGGTATCCTCCTCTTGTCGACGCGGGTTGGTGGGTTCCCCCAATGCCGTGATGAGCGGTAGTGTGGGGAGCCCCGGGTCGCTCCGGTTGCGTCTGTCACGGCCGGCGGCTTGCCTGCCCCTGGTGGGTCGGTGGCAGTCCGGCCTACGTCGGCGCAGTGGCATCACGGCTGGCACGCATGTGAGTGCCCACCTTCGCGGAGATTGTCGCGGCGGTGTTGCGCAGCCCCATCGGGAACCGGGCCGACGTGGCTGCTGTCCTCCGGCGGTTCCCTTCCGCAGGGTTCGCCGAAGGCGTCGCGGTCCCTCCTGACTCCGTGTCAGGGGATGGCGCCCGCGGGTTGTCCACCTCTGAGAGCGTCACCCGCACGGGCTGGCGCTGCTCCACCTGCACCTGCAGGCCTCGTAGCTGGCGGCGGCTTAGGAGCCTGCCTGTCAAAGATGATGACGACGAAGTCTCTACCTCGTCGGTGCGATGGAGTTGCATGAGGTAGTTGGACCCGTCCGAGTCGAACGTCAGGCTCCCGAACTGGATCATGAATCCAGGTGGGAATCTGGCGGTGGTCCCGTCGGGGACCCCGTCGTCGGTGGCTCGTCGCTAGATGCCATCAAGGGAACTGGCGAGAAAAGAAAATCGCATAGTGCTCCCCCTACCTGGCGCGCCACTGTCGGTGTCGATGTCGGTGTCGGAAATGGTCGGCACTCCCTACACCGCGCAGAAATGCGCTGTGTCTCGTCCCTTGATGGTCGATGCGGAAGCTAACACAAGGACACGAGTTTATCCTGGTTCCGGCCGCGGGGCGGTACGTCCAGCAAGGGCGTGCTCGCGCACTCGTATTAGGTTTGCACCGGGGTGCTTGTAGAGAGGGGGCTACAAGTGGATGTGGGAGAGGAGAGACGTTCTCCAAGTCCCTGGTTTGTGGTGAGAGTGATTGAGTCTGGTGCCGATATCGGGTGTGTGTTGCTGTGTGTTCGTGTCTCAGCGTGAGCCAAGGCGTGCAAACTGTCCCCCTTTCTACAGGGCTCCTGCCTCTCCCTTTTATAGTTCAAGGGGGAGAAGGATTACAGTCGTGGGTACAGTGCGTACTACAGTGCGAGCTACAGTGCGATCTGTACGATGTATCTTGCAGAGGGGGCGTGCTTGCTTCAGGCGTATCCCTCCCCTGTAGTTTAGTTGAGAATGTCTTTAGGTCCTGTCCGTTGGTACGGCGCTTCTTTGCATCCGTCTTGTCAAAGCCTCGAGGGGTCGCTCGATGCTGCCTCGAGGCGGCAGGACTATCGCTTGGTCCCTCGCTCGAGGGGGGCTCCGTGCCGCTTTGAGGGGTCGCTTGCCGGGGGCACGGAGGCTAGCGTGGTGTAGGCCGCAGCCTAGTGTCAGACACCTTTACCAGTTATGATGACCAGGAGAATATGGCCTGCTCCATTGGGCCGGTACGGCCGGCTTTTGCCCTGGCGACGGTGTCAGGCCGTATTCGTACGGGGCGGCCACCGCTCGGGTGGCCCGATAATCTTCTGTATTCGCCATGGGGGGCCCCTTCCGTTGAGGACGGGGGCAGGTGATGTAGGTGTGCAGCCTACCGTCGCCACAGTGTACGCTCCGTCGCCCGGAGACGTGGTTGGCAAGGAGGGGTTGCACAAGGTCTTATTTATCTCCACAAGCATTCTCGGCTTAGAATTATTCATCGGGACCTGAAAGCAAGCAACATTTTGTTGGACACTGATATGAACCCTAAGATCTCGGATTTTGGAATGGCGAAAATATTTGATCCCAAAGGAACACACCCCCTCAAGCAGGCGAACCGACTCCGCCTCGCTCGAGGGCACCCCTCTACTCAGCGCGGCGCGCAACGGCGCCCTGCCCGACAACGGCATTTAATGCCCGCCCCATCAGGCGGGCGCCAAAGTCAAAAGGAAATCTTTCCCCCACGCCGCGCCGATGACACCACTGAGCTCGCTGTTTCACCTGCTCTAGTCTCTATGCGTCCTCACCGGCGCTGTGCGGACGTACGCAGCACTGCGCAAGGCCCTGTGCGGACTGGCAGGCGTCATTCCGCACCACTATTCCACCCGCTCCCGTCCTTTCCCCCCGTGACACCGCTCGAATGGGCATGAGGAACCCTCGAGCGAATATGTGAACAGCAACCGAGTACAGACCCTGATCAGGCGCAGCCTGGTGATGACGAACGCTGGGTCAAATCCACCAACTCTCGGCCATCCCCTGGTGAGCCGGGTACGCCGCGCACTGTGGTCGACAACATGGAATGTTGCATATAACCTCATTTATTCCCGAGTATTGGTGGTCGGATTTGGGCTGTAACGACCGCCAACAATTACCCTGGTAGTTAAGGGACCCCTAATTATGTTCCCCGACAGGTAAGAACTAAGACTGGCATGATAACACATTATAAAAAAAGTGTCATGTGATACCTTCATGTATGATCTACATCATTTATTTTCAAAATTGGCTCCAAATTTAATTGGAAATCTAGCTATTAATTTGAATAATCCGAGAGGAGGTACGTGAAGGTTGCGGACGATGCTTGTGCTGGTCTTTGAGCCTGCTCTTGCATGAGAGAAGCGGCATCACACGGACGTCAGCGGGCTGGCCGCTGCTATTGTTCTCGAACACAATAAAGCTAGCTAGGATCTACCGATCAGGATGATCATGCCTGCCGCATGCAACAGCGCGCGTCAACGAGTCAAGACTGCCTTCAGCCAGCCAGTCGAGCAAGAGAAACTAAAGATGCGCTCTCACACAAGTTTCCTTCGCATGAGTTGGGTAGAAACGTCATCGGTACACAACCGAAGATGCATCGCGAACCTGCTTGTCGTAGTTGTACCTGCACAAGTGTCACTCACCAAAACTCGTGGAACTTTATTAGAAATAAAATCCTAAGTACATGGAATGTTGCATATAACCTCATTTATTCCCGAGTATTGGTGGTCGGATTTGGGCTGTAACGACCGCCAACAAGCTCCCCCAAGCTTAGCTCTTTGCTCATCCTCGAGCAAAGATATAAACTTAGGCTCGGTGGATCAGGAGTTGCTACAATGTCATTTCTTTTGCAGGTAACTTATAAACAACTAGTCTTCAAAAATACTTGAATCATAGGCAAAGTTTCAAATCACCTTTTTACCTATGGGGCTTATAGCAATCTCCTTATCTTGGGCGGTTGAAAGGACGAACAGTTTAAACTTAGTTTTATTCCACTCTACTCTTTTCAGGATCCCATCTCGGAGTTTTCCATAAGTTTTGAAAACTACAAATTGTTCCTCATTGGCACACTCAATCACTCAAGTGTATTTGAATACTCACCAAAGGATTGTGCCTTCTTTTTCATCCTAACATCTAATATGGCTTTTTGTGTGGCTCAGGGACAAAGGATGAAGGCATGCATGCATCTTATATTTTGCTAAGTCAAAGACAGGATCTCAGAGGAAACAAATCACATCTTAAGATCGAGACGTGCAAGTGTGTGGATATGAATGAAGTGGAATATGGTGGAGTGGTGGAATGGAATATGGTGGAATGGAATATGGTGGAACTATTGGATACGAGTGGATATACCAGACACACAGCTCAAGGGATACTCAGGTAAGGGATAGAAGAGATAGATAGCTGGGAGGACAACGAGAAGAGATAGAGGACTCCTGGATACTTTATCCATAATATGTTGTTACTTTACTATTTTTTTGATCGGATACCACTCATCCTGTGTATTTAAATTGCAGGTGGTCAGCTGAGTACTCACATCAGTCGGGACCTGGCACCACCTCTGCTCTCCATGGTGTCACAAAGCCTCCTGAGTACTTACATTAGTCGGTGCTCACATGATGCGGCTCCAAAACAAATTAGTTGAGTACTCCATCTAGTCACTTGAAGCTCGGGGGGGGG
>OAMR01000221.1:0-26529 GCA_900205405.1 Echinochloa crus-galli
TTTCGAACGGGAGACGCCTAACTAGGTTAGGTGACACAGTTGTGCACAATCTTGGCCTGTTGTATTTAACTATACAGTAAAGATAAATACAAGAGACGAAAAATGTACACAACTAAAATATGGATCTACGAATTAAAAACTGAGGGCGTATGGTTTTGCATGTGCTCACCTACGGGCTCGACGGCGGGCGAGTCGGTGACGCTCGTGTCGGTGCAGACGGCGGGGAACGACGTGCGGCGTCGGGGTCCAAGTCGAAGACGGTGCAACCTCTCCCTGAAATAAAAACAAATTTTTGTCAAATAAAAAATTCGGCAGCACCTCCCCTACACGGGGAGGTTTCTGAAACCACACATCCTGAAAAAAACACGGCACGAAGGCCGACAACCACATAACCATATCCACGGCACGAAGGCCGACAACCACATACACAAGGATAATGAGGAATCAAATTTGACATGCATTTGATATTAGCATCAACCCAACCTACCAAACATTCACAAGAAAAAGAAAACATTCACCTAGCATTCAAATCATCTATCTTCAAGCATTCCTCTAAATTTGGCATGCATGACACGAGCATTCCTATAAATCCAAACCACTGCTACACGAGCATTCAAAATTACCATGCATTTGAATCATGAATAAGCTACACGAGCATTCAAAATTGACATGCATTTGAATCATGAATACGCCGCAACTAGCTTCGGAATAAAAGAACAGAGGATGGGGAGGGGAAGAAGGTCACCTGGCAGAGGCAGGTGGCTAGGGTGACGGCCTTCTTGGCCGCGATGAGCTCGGCCGCGTCAGGGCGGCGGCGACCGGGCGAGGTGGCCGGCCGGGACGGCAGCCCGGCGCGCGGTCACAGGCGCGGCCGGGACGGCAGCCCGGCGCGCGGTCACAGGCGCGGCCGGGACGGCAGCCCGGCGCGCGGTCACAGGCGCGGCCGGGACGGCAGCCCGGCGCGCGGTCACAGGCGCGGCCGGGACGGCAGCCCGGCGCGCGGTCACAGGCGCGGCCGGGACGGCAGCCCGGCGCGCGGTCACAGGCGCGGCCGGGACGGCAGCCCGGCGCGCGGTCACAGGCGCGGCCGGGACGGCAGCCCGGCGCGCGGTCACAGGCGCGGCCGGGACGGCAGCCCGGCGCGCGGTCACAGGCGCGGCCGGGACGGCAGCCCGGCGCGCGGTCACAGGCGCGGCCGGGACGGCAGCCCGGCGCGCGGTCACAGGCGCGGCCGGGACGGCAGCCCGGCGCGCGGTCACAGGCGCGGCCGGGACGGCAGCCCGGCGCGCGGTCACAGGCGCGGCCGGGACGGCAGCCCGGCGCGCGGTCACAGGCGCGGCCGGGACGGCAGCCCGGCGCGCGGTCACAGGCGCGGCCGGGACGGCAGCCCGGCGCGCGGTCACAGGCGCGGCCGGGACGGCAGCCCGGCGCGCGGTCACAGGCGCGGCCGGGACGGCAGCCCGGCGCGCGGTCACAGGCGCGGCCGGGACGGCAGCCCGGCGCGCGGTCACAGGCGCGGCCGGGACGGCAGCCCGGCGCGCGGTCACAGGCGCGGCCGGGACGGCAGCCCGGCGCGCGGTCACAGGCGCGGCCGGGACGGCAGCCCGGCGCGCGGTCACAGGCGCGGCCGGGACGGCAGCCCGGCGCGCGGTCACAGGCGCGGCCGGGACGGCAGCCCGGCGCGCGGTCACAGGCGCGGCCGGGACGGCAGCCCGGCGCGCGGTCACAGGCGCGGCCGGGACGGCAGCCCGGCGCGCGGTCACAGGCGCGGCCGGGACGGCAGCCCGGCGCGCGGTCACAGGCGCGGCCGGGACGGCAGCCCGGCGCGCGGTCACAGGCGCGGCCGGGACGGCAGCCCGGCGCGCGGTCACAGGCGCGGCCGGGACGGCAGCCCGGCGCGCGGTCACAGGCGCGGCCGGGACGGCAGCCCGGCGCGCGGTCACAGGCGCGGCCGGGACGGCAGCCCGGCGCGCGGTCACAGGCGCGGCCGGGACGGCAGCCCGGCGCGCGGTCACAGGCGCGGCCGGGACGGCAGCCCGGCGCGCGGTCACAGGCGCGGCCGGGACGGCAGCCCGGCGCGCGGTCACAGGCGCGGCCGGGACGGCAGCCCGGCGCGCGGTCACAGGCGCGGCCGGGACGGCAGCCCGGCGCGCGGTCACAGGCGCGGCCGGGACGGCAGCCCGGCGCGCGGTCACAGGCGCGGCCGGGACGGCAGCCCGGCGCGCGGTCACAGGCGCGGCCGGGACGGCAGCCCGGCGCGCGGTCACAGGCGCGGCCGGGACGGCAGCCCGGCGCGCGGTCACAGGCGCGGCCGGGACGGCAGCCCGGCGCGCGGTCACAGGCGCGGCCGGGACGGCAGCCCGGCGCGCGGTCACAGGCGCGGCCGGGACGGCAGCCCGGCGCGCGGTCACAGGCGCGGCCGGGACGGCAGCCCGGCGCGCGGTCACAGGCGCGGCCGGGACGGCAGCCCGGCGCGCGGTCACAGGCGCGGCCGGGACGGCAGCCCGGCGCGCGGTCACAGGCGCGGCCGGGACGGCAGCCCGGCGCGCGGTCACAGGCGCGGCCGGGACGGCAGCCCGGCGCGCGGTCACAGGCGCGGCCGGGACGGCAGCCCGGCGCGCGGTCACAGGCGCGGCCGGGACGGCAGCCCGGCGCGCGGTCACAGGCGCGGCCGGGACGGCAGCCCGGCGCGCGGTCACAGGCGCGGCCGGGACGGCAGCCCGGCGCGCGGTCACAGGCGCGGCCGGGACGGCAGCCCGGCGCGCGGTCACAGGCGCGGCCGGGACGGCAGCCCGGCGCGCGGTCACAGGCGCGGCCGGGACGGCAGCCCGGCGCGCGGTCACAGGCGCGGCCGGGACGGCAGCCCGGCGCGCGGTCACAGGCGCGGCCGGGACGGCAGCCCGGCGCGCGGTCACAGGCGCGGCCGGGACGGCAGCCCGGCGCGCGGTCACAGGCGCGGCCGGGACGGCAGCCCGGCGCGCGGTCACAGGCGCGGCCGGGACGGCAGCCCGGCGCGCGGTCACAGGCGCGGCCGGGACGGCAGCCCGGCGCGCGGTCACAGGCGCGGCCGGGACGGCAGCCCGGCGCGCGGTCACAGGCGCGGCCGGGACGGCAGCCCGGCGCGCGGTCACAGGCGCGGCCGGGACGGCAGCCCGGCGCGCGGTCACAGGCGCGGCCGGGACGGCAGCCCGGCGCGCGGTCACAGGCGCGGCCGGGACGGCAGCCCGGCGCGCGGTCACAGGCGCGGCCGGGACGGCAGCCCGGCGCGCGGTCACAGGCGCGGCCGGGACGGCAGCCCGGCGCGCGGTCACAGGCGCGGCCGGGACGGCAGCCCGGCGCGCGGTCACAGGCGCGGCCGGGACGGCAGCCCGGCGCGCGGTCACAGGCGCGGCCGGGACGGCAGCCCGGCGCGCGGTCACAGGCGCGGCCGGGACGGCAGCCCGGCGCGCGGTCACAGGCGCGGCCGGGACGGCAGCCCGGCGCGCGGTCACAGGCGCGGCCGGGACGGCAGCCCGGCGCGCGGTCACAGGCGCGGCCGGGACGGCAGCCCGGCGCGCGGTCACAGGCGCGGCCGGGACGGCAGCCCGGCGCGCGGTCACAGGCGCGGCCGGGACGGCAGCCCGGCGCGCGGTCACAGGCGCGGCCGGGACGGCAGCCCGGCGCGCGGTCACAGGCGCGGCCGGGACGGCAGCCCGGCGCGCGGTCACAGGCGCGGCCGGGACGGCAGCCCGGCGCGCGGTCACAGGCGCGGCCGGGACGGCAGCCCGGCGCGCGGTCACAGGCGCGGCCGGGACGGCAGCCCGGCGCGCGGTCACAGGCGCGGCCGGGACGGCAGCCCGGCGCGCGGTCACAGGCGCGGCCGGGACGGCAGCCCGGCGCGCGGTCACAGGCGCGGCCGGGACGGCAGCCCGGCGCGCGGTCACAGGCGCGGCCGGGACGGCAGCCCGGCGCGCGGTCACAGGCGCGGCCGGGACGGCAGCCCGGCGCGCGGTCACAGGCGCGGCCGGGACGGCAGCCCGGCGCGCGGTCACAGGCGCGGCCGGGACGGCAGCCCGGCGCGCGGTCACAGGCGCGGCCGGGACGGCAGCCCGGCGCGCGGTCACAGGCGCGGCCGGGACGGCAGCCCGGCGCGCGGTCACAGGCGCGGCCGGGACGGCAGCCCGGCGCGCGGTCACAGGCGCGGCCGGGACGGCAGCCCGGCGCGCGGTCACAGGCGCGGCCGGGACGGCAGCCCGGCGCGCGGTCACAGGCGCGGCCGGGACGGCAGCCCGGCGCGCGGTCACAGGCGCGGCCGGGACGGCAGCCCGGCGCGCGGTCACAGGCGCGGCCGGGACGGCAGCCCGGCGCGCGGTCACAGGCGCGGCCGGGACGGCAGCCCGGCGCGCGGTCACAGGCGCGGCCGGGACGGCAGCCCGGCGCGCGGTCACAGGCGCGGCCGGGACGGCAGCCCGGCGCGCGGTCACAGGCGCGGCCGGGACGGCAGCCCGGCGCGCGGTCACAGGCGCGGCCGGGACGGCAGCCCGGCGCGCGGTCACAGGCGCGGCCGGGACGGCAGCCCGGCGCGCGGTCACAGGCGCGGCCGGGACGGCAGCCCGGCGCGCGGTCACAGGCGCGGCCGGGACGGCAGCCCGGCGCGCGGTCACAGGCGCGGCCGGGACGGCAGCCCGGCGCGCGGTCACAGGCGCGGCCGGGACGGCAGCCCGGCGCGCGGTCACAGGCGCGGCCGGGACGGCAGCCCGGCGCGCGGTCACAGGCGCGGCCGGGACGGCAGCCCGGCGCGCGGTCACAGGCGCGGCCGGGACGGCAGCCCGGCGCGCGGTCACAGGCGCGGCCGGGACGGCAGCCCGGCGCGCGGTCACAGGCGCGGCCGGGACGGCAGCCCGGCGCGCGGTCACAGGCGCGGCCGGGACGGCAGCCCGGCGCGCGGTCACAGGCGCGGCCGGGACGGCAGCCCGGCGCGCGGTCACAGGCGCGGCCGGGACGGCAGCCCGGCGCGCGGTCACAGGCGCGGCCGGGACGGCAGCCCGGCGCGCGGTCACAGGCGCGGCCGGGACGGCAGCCCGGCGCGCGGTCACAGGCGCGGCCGGGACGGCAGCCCGGCGCGCGGTCACAGGCGCGGCCGGGACGGCAGCCCGGCGCGCGGTCACAGGCGCGGCCGGGACGGCAGCCCGGCGCGCGGTCACAGGCGCGGCCGGGACGGCAGCCCGGCGCGCGGTCACAGGCGCGGCCGGGACGGCAGCCCGGCGCGCGGTCACAGGCGCGGCCGGGACGGCAGCCCGGCGCGCGGTCACAGGCGCGGCCGGGACGGCAGCCCGGCGCGCGGTCACAGGCGCGGCCGGGACGGCAGCCCGGCGCGCGGTCACAGGCGCGGCCGGGACGGCAGCCCGGCGCGCGGTCACAGGCGCGGCCGGGACGGCAGCCCGGCGCGCGGTCACAGGCGCGGCCGGGACGGCAGCCCGGCGCGCGGTCACAGGCGCGGCCGGGACGGCAGCCCGGCGCGCGGTCACAGGCGCGGCCGGGACGGCAGCCCGGCGCGCGGTCACAGGCGCGGCCGGGACGGCAGCCCGGCGCGCGGTCACAGGCGCGGCCGGGACGGCAGCCCGGCGCGCGGTCACAGGCGCGGCCGGGACGGCAGCCCGGCGCGCGGTCACAGGCGCGGCCGGGACGGCAGCCCGGCGCGCGGTCACAGGCGCGGCCGGGACGGCAGCCCGGCGCGCGGTCACAGGCGCGGCCGGGACGGCAGCCCGGCGCGCGGTCACAGGCGCGGCCGGGACGGCAGCCCGGCGCGCGGTCACAGGCGCGGCCGGGACGGCAGCCCGGCGCGCGGTCACAGGCGCGGCCGGGACGGCAGCCCGGCGCGCGGTCACAGGCGCGGCCGGGACGGCAGCCCGGCGCGCGGTCACAGGCGCGGCCGGGACGGCAGCCCGGCGCGCGGTCACAGGCGCGGCCGGGACGGCAGCCCGGCGCGCGGTCACAGGCGCGGCCGGGACGGCAGCCCGGCGCGCGGTCACAGGCGCGGCCGGGACGGCAGCCCGGCGCGCGGTCACAGGCGCGGCCGGGACGGCAGCCCGGCGCGCGGTCACAGGCGCGGCCGGGACGGCAGCCCGGCGCGCGGTCACAGGCGCGGCCGGGACGGCAGCCCGGCGCGCGGTCACAGGCGCGGCCGGGACGGCAGCCCGGCGCGCGGTCACAGGCGCGGCCGGGACGGCAGCCCGGCGCGCGGTCACAGGCGCGGCCGGGACGGCAGCCCGGCGCGCGGTCACAGGCGCGGCCGGGACGGCAGCCCGGCGCGCGGTCACAGGCGCGGCCGGGACGGCAGCCCGGCGCGCGGTCACAGGCGCGGCCGGGACGGCAGCCCGGCGCGCGGTCACAGGCGCGGCCGGGACGGCAGCCCGGCGCGCGGTCACAGGCGCGGCCGGGACGGCAGCCCGGCGCGCGGTCACAGGCGCGGCCGGGACGGCAGCCCGGCGCGCGGTCACAGGCGCGGCCGGGACGGCAGCCCGGCGCGCGGTCACAGGCGCGGCCGGGACGGCAGCCCGGCGCGCGGTCACAGGCGCGGCCGGGACGGCAGCCCGGCGCGCGGTCACAGGCGCGGCCGGGACGGCAGCCCGGCGCGCGGTCACAGGCGCGGCCGGGACGGCAGCCCGGCGCGCGGTCACAGGCGCGGCCGGGACGGCAGCCCGGCGCGCGGTCACAGGCGCGGCCGGGACGGCAGCCCGGCGCGCGGTCACAGGCGCGGCCGGGACGGCAGCCCGGCGCGCGGTCACAGGCGCGGCCGGGACGGCAGCCCGGCGCGCGGTCACAGGCGCGGCCGGGACGGCAGCCCGGCGCGCGGTCACAGGCGCGGCCGGGACGGCAGCCCGGCGCGCGGTCACAGGCGCGGCCGGGACGGCAGCCCGGCGCGCGGTCACAGGCGCGGCCGGGACGGCAGCCCGGCGCGCGGTCACAGGCGCGGCCGGGACGGCAGCCCGGCGCGCGGTCACAGGCGCGGCCGGGACGGCAGCCCGGCGCGCGGTCACAGGCGCGGCCGGGACGGCAGCCCGGCGCGCGGTCACAGGCGCGGCCGGGACGGCAGCCCGGCGCGCGGTCACAGGCGCGGCCGGGACGGCAGCCCGGCGCGCGGTCACAGGCGCGGCCGGGACGGCAGCCCGGCGCGCGGTCACAGGCGCGGCCGGGACGGCAGCCCGGCGCGCGGTCACAGGCGCGGCCGGGACGGCAGCCCGGCGCGCGGTCACAGGCGCGGCCGGGACGGCAGCCCGGCGCGCGGTCACAGGCGCGGCCGGGACGGCAGCCCGGCGCGCGGTCACAGGCGCGGCCGGGACGG
The DNA here is from genome assembly GCA_900205405.1 of Echinochloa crus-galli. NCBI lineage: Eukaryota > Viridiplantae > Streptophyta > Magnoliopsida > Poales > Poaceae > Echinochloa > Echinochloa crus-galli. The sequence goes on from OAMR01000221.1 coordinate 7,325, forward strand.
CAGCCCGGCGCGCGGTCACAGGCGCGGCCGGGACGGCAGCCCGGCGCGCGGTCACAGGCGCGGCCGGGACGGCAGCCCGGCGCGCGGTCACAGGCGCGGCCGGGACGGCAGCCCGGCGCGCGGTCACAGGCGCGGCCGGGACGGCAGCCCGGCGCGCGGTCACAGGCGCGGCCGGGACGGCAGCCCGGCGCGCGGTCACAGGCGCGGCCGGGACGGCAGCCCGGCGCGCGGTCACAGGCGCGGCCGGGACGGCAGCCCGGCGCGCGGTCACAGGCGCGGCCGGGACGGCAGCCCGGCGCGCGGTCACAGGCGCGGCCGGGACGGCAGCCCGGCGCGCGGTCACAGGCGCGGCCGGGACGGCAGCCCGGCGCGCGGTCACAGGCGCGGCCGGGACGGCAGCCCGGCGCGCGGTCACAGGCGCGGCCGGGACGGCAGCCCGGCGCGCGGTCACAGGCGCGGCCGGGACGGCAGCCCGGCGCGCGGTCACAGGCGCGGCCGGGACGGCAGCCCGGCGCGCGGTCACAGGCGCGGCCGGGACGGCAGCCCGGCGCGCGGTCACAGGCGCGGCCGGGACGGCAGCCCGGCGCGCGGTCACAGGCGCGGCCGGGACGGCAGCCCGGCGCGCGGTCACAGGCGCGGCCGGGACGGCAGCCCGGCGCGCGGTCACAGGCGCGGCCGGGACGGCAGCCCGGCGCGCGGTCACAGGCGCGGCCGGGACGGCAGCCCGGCGCGCGGTCACAGGCGCGGCCGGGACGGCAGCCCGGCGCGCGGTCACAGGCGCGGCCGGGACGGCAGCCCGGCGCGCGGTCACAGGCGCGGCCGGGACGGCAGCCCGGCGCGCGGTCACAGGCGCGGCCGGGACGGCAGCCCGGCGCGCGGTCACAGGCGCGGCCGGGACGGCAGCCCGGCGCGCGGTCACAGGCGCGGCCGGGACGGCAGCCCGGCGCGCGGTCACAGGCGCGGCCGGGACGGCAGCCCGGCGCGCGGTCACAGGCGCGGCCGGGACGGCAGCCCGGCGCGCGGTCACAGGCGCGGCCGGGACGGCAGCCCGGCGCGCGGTCACAGGCGCGGCCGGGACGGCAGCCCGGCGCGCGGTCACAGGCGCGGCCGGGACGGCAGCCCGGCGCGCGGTCACAGGCGCGGCCGGGACGGCAGCCCGGCGCGCGGTCACAGGCGCGGCCGGGACGGCAGCCCGGCGCGCGGTCACAGGCGCGGCCGGGACGGCAGCCCGGCGCGCGGTCACAGGCGCGGCCGGGACGGCAGCCCGGCGCGCGGTCACAGGCGCGGCCGGGACGGCAGCCCGGCGCGCGGTCACAGGCGCGGCCGGGACGGCAGCCCGGCGCGCGGTCACAGGCGCGGCCGGGACGGCAGCCCGGCGCGCGGTCACAGGCGCGGCCGGGACGGCAGCCCGGCGCGCGGTCACAGGCGCGGCCGGGACGGCAGCCCGGCGCGCGGTCACAGGCGCGGCCGGGACGGCAGCCCGGCGCGCGGTCACAGGCGCGGCCGGGACGGCAGCCCGGCGCGCGGTCACAGGCGCGGCCGGGACGGCAGCCCGGCGCGCGGTCACAGGCGCGGCCGGGACGGCAGCCCGGCGCGCGGTCACAGGCGCGGCCGGGACGGCAGCCCGGCGCGCGGTCACAGGCGCGGCCGGGACGGCAGCCCGGCGCGCGGTCACAGGCGCGGCCGGGACGGCAGCCCGGCGCGCGGTCACAGGCGCGGCCGGGACGGCAGCCCGGCGCGCGGTCACAGGCGCGGCCGGGACGGCAGCCCGGCGCGCGGTCACAGGCGCGGCCGGGACGGCAGCCCGGCGCGCGGTCACAGGCGCGGCCGGGACGGCAGCCCGGCGCGCGGTCACAGGCGCGGCCGGGACGGCAGCCCGGCGCGCGGTCACAGGCGCGGCCGGGACGGCAGCCCGGCGCGCGGTCACAGGCGCGGCCGGGACGGCAGCCCGGCGCGCGGTCACAGGCGCGGCCGGGACGGCAGCCCGGCGCGCGGTCACAGGCGCGGCCGGGACGGCAGCCCGGCGCGCGGTCACAGGCGCGGCCGGGACGGCAGCCCGGCGCGCGGTCACAGGCGCGGCCGGGACGGCAGCCCGGCGCGCGGTCACAGGCGCGGCCGGGACGGCAGCCCGGCGCGCGGTCACAGGCGCGGCCGGGACGGCAGCCCGGCGCGCGGTCACAGGCGCGGCCGGGACGGCAGCCCGGCGCGCGGTCACAGGCGCGGCCGGGACGGCAGCCCGGCGCGCGGTCACAGGCGCGGCCGGGACGGCAGCCCGGCGCGCGGTCACAGGCGCGGCCGGGACGGCAGCCCGGCGCGCGGTCACAGGCGCGGCCGGGACGGCAGCCCGGCGCGCGGTCACAGGCGCGGCCGGGACGGCAGCCCGGCGCGCGGTCACAGGCGCGGCCGGGACGGCAGCCCGGCGCGCGGTCACAGGCGCGGCCGGGACGGCAGCCCGGCGCGCGGTCACAGGCGCGGCCGGGACGGCAGCCCGGCGCGCGGTCACAGGCGCGGCCGGGACGGCAGCCCGGCGCGCGGTCACAGGCGCGGCCGGGACGGCAGCCCGGCGCGCGGTCACAGGCGCGGCCGGGACGGCAGCCCGGCGCGCGGTCACAGGCGCGGCCGGGACGGCAGCCCGGCGCGCGGTCACAGGCGCGGCCGGGACGGCAGCCCGGCGCGCGGTCACAGGCGCGGCCGGGACGGCAGCCCGGCGCGCGGTCACAGGCGCGGCCGGGACGGCAGCCCGGCGCGCGGTCACAGGCGCGGCCGGGACGGCAGCCCGGCGCGCGGTCACAGGCGCGGCCGGGACGGCAGCCCGGCGCGCGGTCACAGGCGCGGCCGGGACGGCAGCCCGGCGCGCGGTCACAGGCGCGGCCGGGACGGCAGCCCGGCGCGCGGTCACAGGCGCGGCCGGGACGGCAGCCCGGCGCGCGGTCACAGGCGCGGCCGGGACGGCAGCCCGGCGCGCGGTCACAGGCGCGGCCGGGACGGCAGCCCGGCGCGCGGTCACAGGCGCGGCCGGGACGGCAGCCCGGCGCGCGGTCACAGGCGCGGCCGGGACGGCAGCCCGGCGCGCGGTCACAGGCGCGGCCGGGACGGCAGCCCGGCGCGCGGTCACAGGCGCGGCCGGGACGGCAGCCCGGCGCGCGGTCACAGGCGCGGCCGGGACGGCAGCCCGGCGCGCGGTCACAGGCGCGGCCGGGACGGCAGCCCGGCGCGCGGTCACAGGCGCGGCCGGGACGGCAGCCCGGCGCGCGGTCACAGGCGCGGCCGGGACGGCAGCCCGGCGCGCGGTCACAGGCGCGGCCGGGACGGCAGCCCGGCGCGCGGTCACAGGCGCGGCCGGGACGGCAGCCCGGCGCGCGGTCACAGGCGCGGCCGGGACGGCAGCCCGGCGCGCGGTCACAGGCGCGGCCGGGACGGCAGCCCGGCGCGCGGTCACAGGCGCGGCCGGGACGGCAGCCCGGCGCGCGGTCACAGGCGCGGCCGGGACGGCAGCCCGGCGCGCGGTCACAGGCGCGGCCGGGACGGCAGCCCGGCGCGCGGTCACAGGCGCGGCCGGGACGGCAGCCCGGCGCGCGGTCACAGGCGCGGCCGGGACGGCAGCCCGGCGCGCGGTCACAGGCGCGGCCGGGACGGCAGCCCGGCGCGCGGTCACAGGCGCGGCCGGGACGGCAGCCCGGCGCGCGGTCACAGGCGCGGCCGGGACGGCAGCCCGGCGCGCGGTCACAGGCGCGGCCGGGACGGCAGCCCGGCGCGCGGTCACAGGCGCGGCCGGGACGGCAGCCCGGCGCGCGGTCACAGGCGCGGCCGGGACGGCAGCCCGGCGCGCGGTCACAGGCGCGGCCGGGACGGCAGCCCGGCGCGCGGTCACAGGCGCGGCCGGGACGGCAGCCCGGCGCGCGGTCACAGGCGCGGCCGGGACGGCAGCCCGGCGCGCGGTCACAGGCGCGGCCGGGACGGCAGCCCGGCGCGCGGTCACAGGCGCGGCCGGGACGGCAGCCCGGCGCGCGGTCACAGGCGCGGCCGGGACGGCAGCCCGGCGCGCGGTCACAGGCGCGGCCGGGACGGCAGCCCGGCGCGCGGTCACAGGCGCGGCCGGGACGGCAGCCCGGCGCGCGGTCACAGGCGCGGCCGGGACGGCAGCCCGGCGCGCGGTCACAGGCGCGGCCGGGACGGCAGCCCGGCGCGCGGTCACAGGCGCGGCCGGGACGGCAGCCCGGCGCGCGGTCACAGGCGCGGCCGGGACGGCAGCCCGGCGCGCGGTCACAGGCGCGGCCGGGACGGCAGCCCGGCGCGCGGTCACAGGCGCGGCCGGGACGGCAGCCCGGCGCGCGGTCACAGGCGCGGCCGGGACGGCAGCCCGGCGCGCGGTCACAGGCGCGGCCGGGACGGCAGCCCGGCGCGCGGTCACAGGCGCGGCCGGGACGGCAGCCCGGCGCGCGGTCACAGGCGCGGCCGGGACGGCAGCCCGGCGCGCGGTCACAGGCGCGGCCGGGACGGCAGCCCGGCGCGCGGTCACAGGCGCGGCCGGGACGGCAGCCCGGCGCGCGGTCACAGGCGCGGCCGGGACGGCAGCCCGGCGCGCGGTCACAGGCGCGGCCGGGACGGCAGCCCGGCGCGCGGTCACAGGCGCGGCCGGGACGGCAGCCCGGCGCGCGGTCACAGGCGCGGCCGGGACGGCAGCCCGGCGCGCGGTCACAGGCGCGGCCGGGACGGCAGCCCGGCGCGCGGTCACAGGCGCGGCCGGGACGGCAGCCCGGCGCGCGGTCACAGGCGCGGCCGGGACGGCAGCCCGGCGCGCGGTCACAGGCGCGGCCGGGACGGCAGCCCGGCGCGCGGTCACAGGCGCGGCCGGGACGGCAGCCCGGCGCGCGGTCACAGGCGCGGCCGGGACGGCAGCCCGGCGCGCGGTCACAGGCGCGGCCGGGACGGCAGCCCGGCGCGCGGTCACAGGCGCGGCCGGGACGGCAGCCCGGCGCGCGGTCACAGGCGCGGCCGGGACGGCAGCCCGGCGCGCGGTCACAGGCGCGGCCGGGACGGCAGCCCGGCGCGCGGTCACAGGCGCGGCCGGGACGGCAGCCCGGCGCGCGGTCACAGGCGCGGCCGGGACGGCAGCCCGGCGCGCGGTCACAGGCGCGGCCGGGACGGCAGCCCGGCGCGCGGTCACAGGCGCGGCCGGGACGGCAGCCCGGCGCGCGGTCACAGGCGCGGCCGGGACGGCAGCCCGGCGCGCGGTCACAGGCGCGGCCGGGACGGCAGCCCGGCGCGCGGTCACAGGCGCGGCCGGGACGGCAGCCCGGCGCGCGGTCACAGGCGCGGCCGGGACGGCAGCCCGGCGCGCGGTCACAGGCGCGGCCGGGACGGCAGCCCGGCGCGCGGTCACAGGCGCGGCCGGGACGGCAGCCCGGCGCGCGGTCACAGGCGCGGCCGGGACGGCAGCCCGGCGCGCGGTCACAGGCGCGGCCGGGACGGCAGCCCGGCGCGCGGTCACAGGCGCGGCCGGGACGGCAGCCCGGCGCGCGGTCACAGGCGCGGCCGGGACGGCAGCCCGGCGCGCGGTCACAGGCGCGGCCGGGACGGCAGCCCGGCGCGCGGTCACAGGCGCGGCCGGGACGGCAGCCCGGCGCGCGGTCACAGGCGCGGCCGGGACGGCAGCCCGGCGCGCGGTCACAGGCGCGGCCGGGACGGCAGCCCGGCGCGCGGTCACAGGCGCGGCCGGGACGGCAGCCCGGCGCGCGGTCACAGGCGCGGCCGGGACGGCAGCCCGGCGCGCGGTCACAGGCGCGGCCGGGACGGCAGCCCGGCGCGCGGTCACAGGCGCGGCCGGGACGGCAGCCCGGCGCGCGGTCACAGGCGCGGCCGGGACGGCAGCCCGGCGCGCGGTCACAGGCGCGGCCGGGACGGCAGCCCGGCGCGCGGTCACAGGCGCGGCCGGGACGGCAGCCCGGCGCGCGGTCACAGGCGCGGCCGGGACGGCAGCCCGGCGCGCGGTCACAGGCGCGGCCGGGACGGCAGCCCGGCGCGCGGTCACAGGCGCGGCCGGGACGGCAGCCCGGCGCGCGGTCACAGGCGCGGCCGGGACGGCAGCCCGGCGCGCGGTCACAGGCGCGGCCGGGACGGCAGCCCGGCGCGCGGTCACAGGCGCGGCCGGGACGGCAGCCCGGCGCGCGGTCACAGGCGCGGCCGGGACGGCAGCCCGGCGCGCGGTCACAGGCGCGGCCGGGACGGCAGCCCGGCGCGCGGTCACAGGCGCGGCCGGGACGGCAGCCCGGCGCGCGGTCACAGGCGCGGCCGGGACGGCAGCCCGGCGCGCGGTCACAGGCGCGGCCGGGACGGCAGCCCGGCGCGCGGTCACAGGCGCGGCCGGGACGGCAGCCCGGCGCGCGGTCACAGGCGCGGCCGGGACGGCAGCCCGGCGCGCGGTCACAGGCGCGGCCGGGACGGCAGCCCGGCGCGCGGTCACAGGCGCGGCCGGGACGGCAGCCCGGCGCGCGGTCACAGGCGCGGCCGGGACGGCAGCCCGGCGCGCGGTCACAGGCGCGGCCGGGACGGCAGCCCGGCGCGCGGTCACAGGCGCGGCCGGGACGGCAGCCCGGCGCGCGGTCACAGGCGCGGCCGGGACGGCAGCCCGGCGCGCGGTCACAGGCGCGGCCGGGACGGCAGCCCGGCGCGCGGTCACAGGCGCGGCCGGGACGGCAGCCCGGCGCGCGGTCACAGGCGCGGCCGGGACGGCAGCCCGGCGCGCGGTCACAGGCGCGGCCGGGACGGCAGCCCGGCGCGCGGTCACAGGCGCGGCCGGGACGGCAGCCCGGCGCGCGGTCACAGGCGCGGCCGGGACGGCAGCCCGGCGCGCGGTCACAGGCGCGGCCGGGACGGCAGCCCGGCGCGCGGTCACAGGCGCGGCCGGGACGGCAGCCCGGCGCGCGGTCACAGGCGCGGCCGGGACGGCAGCCCGGCGCGCGGTCACAGGCGCGGCCGGGACGGCAGCCCGGCGCGCGGTCACAGGCGCGGCCGGGACGGCAGCCCGGCGCGCGGTCACAGGCGCGGCCGGGACGGCAGCCCGGCGCGCGGTCACAGGCGCGGCCGGGACGGCAGCCCGGCGCGCGGTCACAGGCGCGGCCGGGACGGCAGCCCGGCGCGCGGTCACAGGCGCGGCCGGGACGGCAGCCCGGCGCGCGGTCACAGGCGCGGCCGGGACGGCAGCCCGGCGCGCGGTCACAGGCGCGGCCGGGACGGCAGCCCGGCGCGCGGTCACAGGCGCGGCCGGGACGGCAGCCCGGCGCGCGGTCACAGGCGCGGCCGGGACGGCAGCCCGGCGCGCGGTCACAGGCGCGGCCGGGACGGCAGCCCGGCGCGCGGTCACAGGCGCGGCCGGGACGGCAGCCCGGCGCGCGGTCACAGGCGCGGCCGGGACGGCAGCCCGGCGCGCGGTCACAGGCGCGGCCGGGACGGCAGCCCGGCGCGCGGTCACAGGCGCGGCCGGGACGGCAGCCCGGCGCGCGGTCACAGGCGCGGCCGGGACGGCAGCCCGGCGCGCGGTCACAGGCGCGGCCGGGACGGCAGCCCGGCGCGCGGTCACAGGCGCGGCCGGGACGGCAGCCCGGCGCGCGGTCACAGGCGCGGCCGGGACGGCAGCCCGGCGCGCGGTCACAGGCGCGGCCGGGACGGCAGCCCGGCGCGCGGTCACAGGCGCGGCCGGGACGGCAGCCCGGCGCGCGGTCACAGGCGCGGCCGGGACGGCAGCCCGGCGCGCGGTCACAGGCGCGGCCGGGACGGCAGCCCGGCGCGCGGTCACAGGCGCGGCCGGGACGGCAGCCCGGCGCGCGGTCACAGGCGCGGCCGGGACGGCAGCCCGGCGCGCGGTCACAGGCGCGGCCGGGACGGCAGCCCGGCGCGCGGTCACAGGCGCGGCCGGGACGGCAGCCCGGCGCGCGGTCACAGGCGCGGCCGGGACGGCAGCCCGGCGCGCGGTCACAGGCGCGGCCGGGACGGCAGCCCGGCGCGCGGTCACAGGCGCGGCCGGGACGGCAGCCCGGCGCGCGGTCACAGGCGCGGCCGGGACGGCAGCCCGGCGCGCGGTCACAGGCGCGGCCGGGACGGCAGCCCGGCGCGCGGTCACAGGCGCGGCCGGGACGGCAGCCCGGCGCGCGGTCACAGGCGCGGCCGGGACGGCAGCCCGGCGCGCGGTCACAGGCGCGGCCGGGACGGCAGCCCGGCGCGCGGTCACAGGCGCGGCCGGGACGGCAGCCCGGCGCGCGGTCACAGGCGCGGCCGGGACGGCAGCCCGGCGCGCGGTCACAGGCGCGGCCGGGACGGCAGCCCGGCGCGCGGTCACAGGCGCGGCCGGGACGGCAGCCCGGCGCGCGGTCACAGGCGCGGCCGGGACGGCAGCCCGGCGCGCGGTCACAGGCGCGGCCGGGACGGCAGCCCGGCGCGCGGTCACAGGCGCGGCCGGGACGGCAGCCCGGCGCGCGGTCACAGGCGCGGCCGGGACGGCAGCCCGGCGCGCGGTCACAGGCGCGGCCGGGACGGCAGCCCGGCGCGCGGTCACAGGCGCGGCCGGGACGGCAGCCCGGCGCGCGGTCACAGGCGCGGCCGGGACGGCAGCCCGGCGCGCGGTCACAGGCGCGGCCGGGACGGCAGCCCGGCGCGCGGTCACAGGCGCGGCCGGGACGGCAGCCCGGCGCGCGGTCACAGGCGCGGCCGGGACGGCAGCCCGGCGCGCGGTCACAGGCGCGGCCGGGACGGCAGCCCGGCGCGCGGTCACAGGCGCGGCCGGGACGGCAGCCCGGCGCGCGGTCACAGGCGCGGCCGGGACGGCAGCCCGGCGCGCGGTCACAGGCGCGGCCGGGACGGCAGCCCGGCGCGCGGTCACAGGCGCGGCCGGGACGGCAGCCCGGCGCGCGGTCACAGGCGCGGCCGGGACGGCAGCCCGGCGCGCGGTCACAGGCGCGGCCGGGACGGCAGCCCGGCGCGCGGTCACAGGCGCGGCCGGGACGGCAGCCCGGCGCGCGGTCACAGGCGCGGCCGGGACGGCAGCCCGGCGCGCGGTCACAGGCGCGGCCGGGACGGCAGCCCGGCGCGCGGTCACAGGCGCGGCCGGGACGGCAGCCCGGCGCGCGGTCACAGGCGCGGCCGGGACGGCAGCCCGGCGCGCGGTCACAGGCGCGGCCGGGACGGCAGCCCGGCGCGCGGTCACAGGCGCGGCCGGGACGGCAGCCCGGCGCGCGGTCACAGGCGCGGCCGGGACGGCAGCCCGGCGCGCGGTCACAGGCGCGGCCGGGACGGCAGCCCGGCGCGCGGTCACAGGCGCGGCCGGGACGGCAGCCCGGCGCGCGGTCACAGGCGCGGCCGGGACGGCAGCCCGGCGCGCGGTCACAGGCGCGGCCGGGACGGCAGCCCGGCGCGCGGTCACAGGCGCGGCCGGGACGGCAGCCCGGCGCGCGGTCACAGGCGCGGCCGGGACGGCAGCCCGGCGCGCGGTCACAGGCGCGGCCGGGACGGCAGCCCGGCGCGCGGTCACAGGCGCGGCCGGGACGGCAGCCCGGCGCGCGGTCACAGGCGCGGCCGGGACGGCAGCCCGGCGCGCGGTCACAGGCGCGGCCGGGACGGCAGCCCGGCGCGCGGTCACAGGCGCGGCCGGGACGGCAGCCCGGCGCGCGGTCACAGGCGCGGCCGGGACGGCAGCCCGGCGCGCGGTCACAGGCGCGGCCGGGACGGCAGCCCGGCGCGCGGTCACAGGCGCGGCCGGGACGGCAGCCCGGCGCGCGGTCACAGGCGCGGCCGGGACGGCAGCCCGGCGCGCGGTCACAGGCGCGGCCGGGACGGCAGCCCGGCGCGCGGTCACAGGCGCGGCCGGGACGGCAGCCCGGCGCGCGGTCACAGGCGCGGCCGGGACGGCAGCCCGGCGCGCGGTCACAGGCGCGGCCGGGACGGCAGCCCGGCGCGCGGTCACAGGCGCGGCCGGGACGGCAGCCCGGCGCGCGGTCACAGGCGCGGCCGGGACGGCAGCCCGGCGCGCGGTCACAGGCGCGGCCGGGACGGCAGCCCGGCGCGCGGTCACAGGCGCGGCCGGGACGGCAGCCCGGCGCGCGGTCACAGGCGCGGCCGGGACGGCAGCCCGGCGCGCGGTCACAGGCGCGGCCGGGACGGCAGCCCGGCGCGCGGTCACAGGCGCGGCCGGGACGGCAGCCCGGCGCGCGGTCACAGGCGCGGCCGGGACGGCAGCCCGGCGCGCGGTCACAGGCGCGGCCGGGACGGCAGCCCGGCGCGCGGTCACAGGCGCGGCCGGGACGGCAGCCCGGCGCGCGGTCACAGGCGCGGCCGGGACGGCAGCCCGGCGCGCGGTCACAGGCGCGGCCGGGACGGCAGCCCGGCGCGCGGTCACAGGCGCGGCCGGGACGGCAGCCCGGCGCGCGGTCACAGGCGCGGCCGGGACGGCAGCCCGGCGCGCGGTCACAGGCGCGGCCGGGACGGCAGCCCGGCGCGCGGTCACAGGCGCGGCCGGGACGGCAGCCCGGCGCGCGGTCACAGGCGCGGCCGGGACGGCAGCCCGGCGCGCGGTCACAGGCGCGGCCGGGACGGCAGCCCGGCGCGCGGTCACAGGCGCGGCCGGGACGGCAGCCCGGCGCGCGGTCACAGGCGCGGCCGGGACGGCAGCCCGGCGCGCGGTCACAGGCGCGGCCGGGACGGCAGCCCGGCGCGCGGTCACAGGCGCGGCCGGGACGGCAGCCCGGCGCGCGGTCACAGGCGCGGCCGGGACGGCAGCCCGGCGCGCGGTCACAGGCGCGGCCGGGACGGCAGCCCGGCGCGCGGTCACAGGCGCGGCCGGGACGGCAGCCCGGCGCGCGGTCACAGGCGCGGCCGGGACGGCAGCCCGGCGCGCGGTCACAGGCGCGGCCGGGACGGCAGCCCGGCGCGCGGTCACAGGCGCGGCCGGGACGGCAGCCCGGCGCGCGGTCACAGGCGCGGCCGGGACGGCAGCCCGGCGCGCGGTCACAGGCGCGGCCGGGACGGCAGCCCGGCGCGCGGTCACAGGCGCGGCCGGGACGGCAGCCCGGCGCGCGGTCACAGGCGCGGCCGGGACGGCAGCCCGGCGCGCGGTCACAGGCGCGGCCGGGACGGCAGCCCGGCGCGCGGTCACAGGCGCGGCCGGGACGGCAGCCCGGCGCGCGGTCACAGGCGCGGCCGGGACGGCAGCCCGGCGCGCGGTCACAGGCGCGGCCGGGACGGCAGCCCGGCGCGCGGTCACAGGCGCGGCCGGGACGGCAGCCCGGCGCGCGGTCACAGGCGCGGCCGGGACGGCAGCCCGGCGCGCGGTCACAGGCGCGGCCGGGACGGCAGCCCGGCGCGCGGTCACAGGCGCGGCCGGGACGGCAGCCCGGCGCGCGGTCACAGGCGCGGCCGGGACGGCAGCCCGGCGCGCGGTCACAGGCGCGGCCGGGACGGCAGCCCGGCGCGCGGTCACAGGCGCGGCCGGGACGGCAGCCCGGCGCGCGGTCACAGGCGCGGCCGGGACGGCAGCCCGGCGCGCGGTCACAGGCGCGGCCGGGACGGCAGCCCGGCGCGCGGTCACAGGCGCGGCCGGGACGGCAGCCCGGCGCGCGGTCACAGGCGCGGCCGGGACGGCAGCCCGGCGCGCGGTCACAGGCGCGGCCGGGACGGCAGCCCGGCGCGCGGTCACAGGCGCGGCCGGGACGGCAGCCCGGCGCGCGGTCACAGGCGCGGCCGGGACGGCAGCCCGGCGCGCGGTCACAGGCGCGGCCGGGACGGCAGCCCGGCGCGCGGTCACAGGCGCGGCCGGGACGGCAGCCCGGCGCGCGGTCACAGGCGCGGCCGGGACGGCAGCCCGGCGCGCGGTCACAGGCGCGGCCGGGACGGCAGCCCGGCGCGCGGTCACAGGCGCGGCCGGGACGGCAGCCCGGCGCGCGGTCACAGGCGCGGCCGGGACGGCAGCCCGGCGCGCGGTCACAGGCGCGGCCGGGACGGCAGCCCGGCGCGCGGTCACAGGCGCGGCCGGGACGGCAGCCCGGCGCGCGGTCACAGGCGCGGCCGGGACGGCAGCCCGGCGCGCGGTCACAGGCGCGGCCGGGACGGCAGCCCGGCGCGCGGTCACAGGCGCGGCCGGGACGGCAGCCCGGCGCGCGGTCACAGGCGCGGCCGGGACGGCAGCCCGGCGCGCGGTCACAGGCGCGGCCGGGACGGCAGCCCGGCGCGCGGTCACAGGCGCGGCCGGGACGGCAGCCCGGCGCGCGGTCACAGGCGCGGCCGGGACGGCAGCCCGGCGCGCGGTCACAGGCGCGGCCGGGACGGCAGCCCGGCGCGCGGTCACAGGCGCGGCCGGGACGGCAGCCCGGCGCGCGGTCACAGGCGCGGCCGGGACGGCAGCCCGGCGCGCGGTCACAGGCGCGGCCGGGACGGCAGCCCGGCGCGCGGTCACAGGCGCGGCCGGGACGGCAGCCCGGCGCGCGGTCACAGGCGCGGCCGGGACGGCAGCCCGGCGCGCGGTCACAGGCGCGGCCGGGACGGCAGCCCGGCGCGCGGTCACAGGCGCGGCCGGGACGGCAGCCCGGCGCGCGGTCACAGGCGCGGCCGGCCTGACACTCGGCAAAACACCTCTTTGCCGAGTGTCCCCTGTATGCCGAGTGCCTTGCCAAGGGCACTCGGCAAAGTCTTTCTTTGCCGAGTGCCCGACAGAAAGCACTCGGCAAAGAGGGAAGCACTCGGCATACGTCGAGTTTCCCGTAGTGCGATAAGAAGCTCAATTTGACACAAAATAATATATTTGATCGACATGGTGTTATACCAGGCACTTGCCAACTACCTGTTCTTCTTACTTCCATTCTCAATCGTGGCCGCCTTACCCAAACAAAAAATGGCCGCACACATGCCGTCGGCGCTGGTCGTACTCAGCGCCTTCCTCGTCCTCCTCGGCGCTGGCGGCTCTCTGCTCACCCGCGTCTACTTCGTCCATGGCGGCCAGCGCCCGTGGCTCTCCACCATGGTCCAGGTCGCCGGCTGGCCCCTCCTCCTCCCGCCCATATGCGCCTCCCTCCTACTCCGTCGCCGCCGCCGCCGCCGGAGCGGCATTATCTCCGACGACTACCTCCTCTCGCCCCGTCTCGCCGGCGCCGTCGCCGTCCTCGGCGCGTTCTACGCCGTCGCGTGCCTGGCGCTGTCGATGGGCTCCCAGGCCCTGCCCCTCTCCACGTCCTCCTTGCTCCAGGCGACGCAGCTCGCCTTCAACGCCGTCTTCTCCTGCCTCTTCGCCGGCCTCCGCTTCACGCCCTTCTCCGTCAACGCCGTCTTCCTCCTGACCCTAGGCCCGGCGGTGCTCGGGCTCGCATCCGGGCGGTCGTCGCCGGAGAAGCATCATCAGCTGGACGGCGGCGGAGGAGGCTCGTCGGCGTACTGGTCGGGGTTCCTCAAGTGCATGAGCTCCGCCGCGATGCTGGGGCTCGTGCTGCCGCTGGTCGAGGCCGCCGTGTCGAGGTACGGCCGCCGCCGGAGCGTCGGCGGCGCCGCCTCGGCCTCACACCCTCCTCCTCCTCCCTCGTACGCGACGGTGATGCAGATACAGGCGGTGATGGGCGCCGCCGCCACGGCGGTGTGCCTCGTCGGCATGGCCGTAGCCGGGGACTTCCGGGCGGTGCCGAGGGAGGCCGCCGCGTTCGACCTCGGCGAGGCCAATTACTACGAGGTGCTCGTGTTCGGGGCCATCTCATGGCAGCTCTCCAACCTGGGGATCATGGGGCTCATCGTCTGCTCATCGTCGCTCCTCGCCGGGATCATGATGGCGCTCGTCCTGCCGCTGTCGGAGATCCTCGCCGTCATCTTCCTGCACGAGAAGCTCGACGGGGTGAAGGGCGTCGCCCTGGTGCTCTCGCTCTGGGGCTTCGTCTCCTACCTCTACGGCGAGAGCGCGGGGAAGAAGAAGATGGGAGTTGCAGCAGAAGAAGAGCAGCCGGAGTCGATCAGCTGCCCGTTGACGGCCTCTTGTGATTTTTAAATATTAATTAATTTCCTACTGTCCAAATTGCTATGGGAATTAATAATTTCGCTGGGAAGGTGCTGAAGGAGTACGTACGTAGGTCATATGAATCCAAGATCTGGCAGCTAAAGTATGTGGATCTAATAATGGTCTGATTATATTTTTCACAGGACCCATTACTTCTAAAACTGGGTCAAAAACCCGTACATTCTTCGTCCTGAAATATAAGATATCCTTAATTAGTTTTCACAACATATTCAAGCAGGATTAATTAATAGTTGAGACAGTAGGCTAGTGGGCTGTAAAACCATCCACATCAGCAATATTCTTAGAAAAGCAAAAGCAGAGAGTGTGTACAACAACCAGCTCTTCACGTACCCCAATACACAATATTCTACAACACTGGACCCGTCTGTCATACTCCACTGCCTGCCAGTTTCGCTTGCTCTTTCCTCAAGCAGGCCTAGCAAAGGCATTTGGGATTCTTGGGTTGTTTAGTTCGGGACTTTGCCGTAAATGTGATACTGTAGCATTTTGTTTGTATTTGTGAATAATTGTGCAAACATTGATTAATCAGGCTCAAAATGTTCGTCTCACAAAGTACAATAAAACTGTGCAATTAATTTTTTATTACTCCATGCATGTGCCGACATTTTGATGCGATGTGAATCTTCTTTTTTATAGTGGAATTTGGGAACTAAACGAGGCCTCGGAAACTTTGTTCACCTAGTCGCGGGACGGAGCTTCAAGCTCATGTACCTGGATCTCTCCTCCAGGTCATGACCAAATCTAATGTGTCGGACTATTCATCAATTATTGAACCTGCTCTTAGAAAGACTAAAAAAACATGTTCCCCTGAGTTGTACTCCATCCGTCTCATAATATAAGCATTTCTCGATTTCTGCGCATCACGTTTGACCGTTCGTCTTATTTGAAAAATTTATGAAAATATAAAAACAATTATGATATACTTAAAATATATATGATGATAAAACATGTCATAACAAAATAAATAATATTTTCATAATTTTTTTAAATAAGACGAACAGTCAAACATGAACAGAAAAAGTTAACAAATGCTTACATTGTGAGACGGAGGGAGTAGCATAAAAATTTATGACACCTGACTTAAAAAACGAAGCAGAGTACTACCATGTCATTTAAGGAGAAGGAGAATACAAAGTCTTACAAAGGTTGGATTACAAAATAACAAACACTCCTCAAACTCGTAAATAGCGAACATAAGAAACTAGTGATCTCAGCCGGGCTGCCACTGGCCCTCCTACGAAGGCCAATTTCCTCCTTTATTAGATGGAACACCTGTAGAGGCTGCAGTGGTTTCCCCTAAAAAATTATGGTTCCTCTTCTTCCAAATATTCCAAGCTATGTATATGAGTAATGCTGCCTTTAATCATCTACCTGGACATTTTAATTATAGTTGCAGACAACAAGGAGTCTACCCTGATCAAGCAAATTAATCATGTTAACTCTAAGAGGAATAAAATGAACGATTCTGTAAATATGTCTAAATTGCCTTGATTTTAGGGCAAATTTTGAATGCTTCGATGCCTTGTATTTGAGGAGTATGCCTCTAATGTCTTGGATTCAAGGACAAGTGTTGAATACTTGGATGTCCTATATTTTAACGAATAATTACTATCTCATGCATTAAATTTCTGTACCATCTGGATTATATGAAATTGTGCCTCTTAGTTCTGGCTCATGCACCTGCTTTACAAAAATATCTATCGATGCACCTCAGATGTGTAAAGCTCAATGATCGATCTTCCCCGCAATGCCCTCCACGCGGGGAAGATTGATCATTATGTCTTTTATGATAAAAGATCGATATGACAAGAGGGTCCTTTGTTTGAAAAAAAAATCTAAATTGGAGGAGTACCCTTCAATTCATTATCTTCCTTTTTTTATGACCGCGTGTTCGATCTTTATATGACAGCAAACTGCTACGTCCACTACCGGAAACCTGTAGGTTGCCGTGTGCCCAGACATTTGCCGTGAGCTTTCTGTCGGGCACACGGCAAACACAGGCTTTACCGTGCGTCCAAAAAGCAGCGCACGGCAAACAACAAACACACGGCAAACTACCATGTTTGCCGTGCGCTGCTCACGGCAACCTAAAGACACATGACAATCTGGCTAGTCTGCCGTGTGCCAGACAGGATGCACACGGCAAACAGCCATCACGTGGCCCCCGCGTGCGCCCGCTGTCGAGGGAAAGGAAGGCCATTCACGGCTGTTAGAATTTGCCGTGTGCACCTGCATTGTCGTGTGCTTTCTGTGGGGGCACACGGCAAAAGTCCATCACGTGCCCCCCGCGTGCGCCCGCCGTTAGGGGTGGGAGGAGGCCGTTCACGGTCATCGAAGTTTGCCGTGTGCCCCCGGCAGGCACATGGCAAAGATACGCTTTGCCGTAGGTTTCTTGCTGGCACACGGCAAAATCTTCTTTTTGCCGTGTGTTCGACCCAAGCACACGGTAAACGCAAAAAAAAAAATGAATCTCACTTCCAAAAATTCTCTCCAACCCACATACATTATTATGTACTCTATATTCCAAGTTGATAGATTTCTCAATTTGTTTGCTATATTTAATAAACTTTTTCATTTAAAGTATTTTTCTCGTATTACTCGAATTTGAACTACAAGTGCATGAAATAATGGAATAAGTTTAATGGAAAAAAGATATGCATAATATCGAATACAGTGTAAGTCATTACTCAGAAGTTGAAACGAAATTTTGAAATATGTGATAAGGAAACAGTACCACGAACCTGATGTCGAATAGTATTTCAATTCTAAAAAATTCAAACGAAGTCAAAAAATCATGAGATTTTCGTAAAGATCTCATGCTATCGGATGTGGCATGTGTGGTAACAACTTAAATAGGTTTCGAACAATAGGAGAGTTATCCAAAGAGATTCATATAGAAGAGAATGATGGTCATTATGTTTGTAGACACATTAGTGTTTGGATTTGAATTTGACTTCCATAGGTTTTGTATAGGTTAGAGTCAATATAGATGACAACATGTTCAATTTTGCTATTTTTTGCATAAATTTAATATTTTTAACATAATATTTGAGTTGCATGTAATCATAGGACATGATATTTGCCGTGAGCCCACTGACCCGGCACACGGCAAATGTGTTTGCGGTGTGCCTCGTTGACCTGGCACACGGCAAACAACGGGTCCCGCTTGTCAGCGAAGACGTTTGTCGTGTGCCTCGTTGACCTGGCACACGGCAAACAGAGATTTGCCGTGTGCCTTGGATCTAGGCACACGGCAAACGCCACGTTTGCCATGTGCCGCAGATCTAGGCACACGGCAAATGGCCGGGCCCGCCGAATAGCCCCGCCGGCCCTTCTCTCCTCGAACACACTCACTCACACACACAGCAACGCCGCCGCCCGCTCCTCCGCTCCTCCGCCCACCGCGCCTGCCGCCGCCCGCTCCTCCGGCCGCCGTCCCGCCGCCCCCCGTGCATGGTCCCCTCCTCCGGGTTGTTAGATTTTTTAGATGTTTTCATATATAGTTTAGAATTGTTAGAATGTTTAGATGTTTTCATATATAGTTTGGTTAGAATATATAGTTTAGTTAGAGCTTAGTTGTTAGAATATTCATGAGTTTAGTTGTTAGAATTGTTAGAAATTTTTAGATGTTTTCATATATAGTTAGACTGTGTAGGTTTGATTATATATGATTGTGGTTGTGGTTGTCGGCTATCGTGCCATTGGTATGTTGTTGTGGTCGTCGGCCATCGTGCCGTTGGTTTACTTGTTGCAGGTTGTGGAAACCTCTCCGTGTAGGGGAAGTGCTGCCGATTTTTTTTTAAATTTTTAAATTTTTGTGTTCAATTTTTTTCCACAGCCATCACTAAAGGAGAAGGAGAAGGAGAAGGGAGAGGACGTGACGCCGTTGCCCCGAAGGACTCTTCGGCCCCTGTCTCATCATTTGCCCAGTTCTCGCCGCTGTCGAGATACTAGGTGAGCACGTGCAAAACAGCTCTGTTTCATTTGCATGTCCTAGTTCACGTAACCTATGCGTCTCCCGTTCGAAAGAGATACGGTTGAAAATATGCATATCTTTGCATATATAAGACCCTATCTGTTTCGAATTGTCCACGTATTTTGGACAGCCCGTGGATGTGTCGATGGGTCTAGTTTCCATGGTCTGCTCCGATCCGCTCGAGAATTTCGACAGCACCTCTCTGTTGTTCTCTGGATACACAATCTCCTTACTAGGACGTGTATTTGTAGAACAGCGGGGAGGTGCTGCCGAAATTCTATCGCGGATTGGAGTAGTCCATGGAAACTAAACACATCTACACATCCTCGGGTGGGATTAGGACCTATCTTTACCTATTAGAGTATGATAGGGAACGATAGACCTATATTTACCTAATACATACAATTGATTTATATATTAATCGCTCATATGTTAAAGGATGGATAATCGTGAGTGGATGTACACTGGCTGGTTGGGTAAGCGTGAGTGGACCAAAGAATTCGTTGACAAGGTTGATGACTTCTTGAAAAAAGCATTTGACAAAGGACAACATAAAGTCTTGTGTCCATGTAGCTAGTGTGAAAACAAGATATTTCAATCACAGTTGGATATGGGTAGACACATTTGCACCTATGGATTTGTGGCTAACTATACCCGATGGATATGCCATGGTGAAGCTCATCGTGCGAGAGATGAAGTCATGAGACAATGCTTCAAGGATTTTGATGCTGTAGCTGGGTGCGGAGACATGTTAGATGACTTTCATCAAGCACACTTTGATGGAGGACCTAGCCATGTTAGGGAGGAACCTCCAGAGGCAACCGCCAAGGCCTATTATGACATGTTGTCTTCGGCACAGAAACCACTTCATGAGCATACTAATGTTTCTGAACTAGATGCCATCGGACGTTTAATGGCCATAAAGTGTCAATTTGGCATCAGTCGCGATGGCTTTGATGAATTGTTGGTAGTTTTTGGCAGCATGCTTCCGAAAGGTCATAATCTGCCACGGAACATGTATGAGGCACAGAAACTACTTCGTGCACTTAAGATGCCATACGAGCAGATACATGCTTGTACAAAAGGATGCATTTTGTTTCGAAAAGATCATGCACTCGCAAAGTACTGTCCTAAATGTAATTCCTCTAGGTACCTGGAGGTAGACTCTGGTGATGGTCATAAGAGGCAACT
>OAMR01000221.1:33947-46149 GCA_900205405.1 Echinochloa crus-galli
CTTTGTGGTAAGGAGTTATCTCGGACTGTGGTTGCAGAAATGGAAGCATTGGCTCCCGTGTTGCTTTGTAAGTTAGAGAAGATCTTTCCACCCGGCTTTTTCAATCCGATGCAGCATATGATTTTGCACCTTCCGTACGAGGCACGAATGGGTGGGCCTGTGCAGGGTCGTTGGTGTTATGCAATTGAGAGACAACAAAAGGTTCTTCGGACCAAATGTAAAAACAAATGCAAAATTGAAGCTTCCATTGCAGAGGCATACTGTACTAAGAAGGTGTCAAACTTCACAACAAAATACTATGCTGACACTCTTCCAAACATGCATAATCCTCCTCCTCGTTATAATGCTGACGAAAACGAATCGAACCTCAGTCTCTTCAAAGGGCAACTCGGAAGTGCAAGTGTTGGAACTCCTAAGACCTTGCAACATAAAGAGTGGCGCACTATCATGATGTATATGTTGACCAACCTTTTTGAAATGGAGCCATATGTTCAGTAAGTTCTAAACAAACCCGTTCTTAATTTTTAAATAGAGAATTAATGCATCCAACCCCTCTCAATTAATGCATGCTCTTGTTTAAATAGAGAATTTACTGATCATTACTGGCGGAGAAAAAGGGCAGCGACTGAGCACGAAATTGATTCCCTTCTTAATAAGGGCGCGAGTCGCTTTGCCATGTGCTACACACGGCAAAGCGACCATTCCTGTGCTTTCTAGGAAGGGTTTGCCGTGTGCGTTAACATGGCACACGACAAACTGACCATTTTTTGCCATGTGCTGGCCAGGAGACACACGGCAACCTGACCATTGTTTGCCGTGTGCCACCTTTGCAGCGCACGGCAAAGGTTAAAACTTTGTCGTGTGCTGGCCACACGAGGGTCATGTCATATGGTGGCTATGACGTTAATGGTTATCGCTTTCACTCAAAAAAGCACGAGCAGAGTCGGCCCAATCGAAGAACCACAAATACCGGAGTTTGTACGATAGGTCATGATGGGTTAGAGTATTATGGAAGAATTGAAGAAATATACGAACTCACGTTTCCTAGCTCCCAACGTCTTAAGCCTGTCATATTCAAATGTCATTGGTTTGATCCTAACGAAGTGCGACGGACCCCCGATCTTGGACTAGTCAAAATTCGACGGGCATCCGTCTATACAGGAGATGATGTCTATATTGTGGCTCAACAAGCCACACAAGTTTATTATCTCTCATACCCGTGCAAATCTAACGGTCGTCTTAAGGGTTGGGACATTGTGTACAAGGTTTCGCCACACGGTAAACTACATGTCCCAAACAATGAAGATTACAACATAGACCCAAATACATATGACGAGGAGTTCTTCCAAGAAGATGGCTTACAAGGGTGTTTTGAGATAGACCTACTAGGAGCGGTCGGAATGAAAGTAGATGACGATGAAATAGTTCATGACGCGAACGCTGGAGATGAGATTGACAATGCGAATGACATAGAATTACTTGAAAAATTACAATTAGGGGTTCATGAGGACATTCCTCCTACGGAGGATGGGGACGATTATCTCGACATGCAGGATAGTGATGATGAGATTTATGATCCAGCTATCCATGATCGAGATGATTATTTCTAATACATGTATGATCCATACTTATTCATTGAGTTATTATTTGTTATATCATTTTAGTTTCTAATTGGTTTTGTTTATTTTGCTTTTTTTTCTAACGTCTTGTTTATACGTACTAACTTGTTTAATGTTTTCAATTTCAGGCGATAGGTCAAAGATGGTGGGCGGCGGATTGGCACGAAAATGTGTGTCTACTTTCAGAAGAGTAATGCCAAGTGCCGAGGGGTCCCGACCTGCAAAAGGCAAGGATCGGGGGAAGGGTGGCCCCAAGGGTCGGGGCAGGGGTGGCTACAAGAGGCGGGTTGTAGAGCCGTCTTCATCTTCGTCGTCGAAGGGGGAGGCGGAGGTGGAGCAGCAGCCGAGGCAGGAGGAGGAGGAGGTGGAGCAGCAGCCGAGGCAGGAGGAGGAGGAGGAGGAGTTCGTCCCGGACGCGGAGGTTGCAGAGGAGAAGGAGGACACGTCAACTGATGCTTCTAGTACGCCGGATGTGTAGTTGCGAGGTCCCGCGCGACTCCCGGAACAGCCGATAGCTCCTGCCCTACGACCACTGATTCGACCCGTTGGGGAAGTGTAAGTAATTTAGATTTTTATCATTTCTATTTCATTTGATAACTTAACAATCACAATAAAGACTAATATTTTATCTCTTTCTAATTTTTGCAGGAGTTGGGTGACACTCGAACCCGTTGGTCATAACCGCAAGGTCAACGACATCCTTGGTCTTTTGTGCAGGGAGCACTTCCCAGGCCGTGTGGAATTTCGTGGAAGGATAGAGCCGGCCTGGACGTGGGATCACTACACGGCCGCTCCAGATTTATTCCTAGCATTCAAATTTTGTTCCAAGACGAATGCAATCAAACTTGAATGCATGTAGTACATTGAAAATGCATTTTTGGCACCCTAATCTTGTTAAGTGGTGCGTGGCAGGTCCACAAACCTCCACGTATGTAGGCTCTTGACACTAATGTGGTATGCTGACTAGGCACCACCTCAATATTCCTAACACATCAAGGGGTCTTGTGCAAGATTTCCTTTAGGTTTCTTATCACTGTCCTTTCTGCAAAAGGATCATGGCTAATAAAGGCCTTGTTTAGATGTTGAAATTGGGAGGTCGAATTTGTGAGTGACCCGAGAGCAATACTTGGAGGTAAATTGTGATTGACTCTCAGATTAAGTGCATCCCTTAATTTGATCATCTTACATGTCATTCGCTCCATCATCTTACATGCATCCTTTAATTTGACCATCTTACGTGTAGATGCCAGCGTGGTGGTGCCGTAATGATGATACCTACTGGGAAATGATAGTGGACAAGTGGTTCACACCCGAGTGGATTGAAAAGCACGACGCCGGCCGTCAGCGACGTCTGCTGATGCCAGGTCCATCCCACCATCAAGGCAGCCTCAGCAACGATGAATACAGAGCCAAATGGGTATGCAGAATCATTTCTTTGTTGTAACGCTCAATTCTAAATAATTTTTAATGAAGTTGCTATTTATCGCAGTCACGGGCACATGAAGGCGCTGAGTGCTCCCAGTTCATGGGGTGGGTTTTGGCCCATAAGGGCAAGGCGTCCGAGGTCACGTACAACCCGGATGACCCACCCTCGGCGTTCACCAATCCCTCCGTTCACACCCGCATCAGTGAGTATACAGAGATGGGAAGGCTGGTCCATGGGCCAGAGTGGGATCCGAGTGCTCACCCTCTTGATGGAGACATCATCATGAGGGTTGAAGGAGGCAAGAAGCATGGTCGATACTATATTGGCATTCTAGACCTGACCAGTACTGCCACTCTCACCCAGGTTCGAGCACGGAGCACAAACAGTAGCCCGGGGATACGCACACGGCCGACCGTGGCGCAACAGCAAGTGCGGGAGCTTCAGGTTATGTCTAATTTATTCCTCGTTCATTCCATTTCGACATATAGTTGAATAATAAATATAACAATGCCATCAAATTGTAGGCCCAGCTCGCGCCGCAAGCCGCCGCACACGAGGCGGCGCTAGCCGAAGAGAGGAGGCAACGACAGGAGGATGTAGCGAGGCAGCAGGCGGAGGCGGCGAGGCAGCAGGCCGAGGTTCAGCAGCAGATGGCCGCCATGTACAGTTGCATTCAAGGCTAGGCTTCACAGATTGGTCAACCGGTACCGTTCCTAGCGATGCCGTTCGCACCGATGTCGTTCCCTGCACTTCTAGCTCCTAGAACTCCTCGGGTAAGCTACATGACAACTTTGTACTTTCATTTGAAATATTAGAGATTTACAAAACATAGAGACTTAGAATCACTTTAGAGACTTAGATGCAATCTATTCTCTTTTGGGCAGAATCAGTCGGCGGCATCGAATGCGCCAGATTTGTCGCCAGGCGTCTCACATCAGCAGTTGCTAATTAGTTGTGCCTAACTGCTCTTTGTATAATGTACAGAACTCATGCTGAGTTGGAGGCGAAACTGGAGTGTCTGCTGGGTCAAAGTTCAACAAGATAAGCATATGAATTTAGCGTGTAATCTGATATTGTATCTGGGCTGAAAAATTATGTACCATGGGCTGGAATTTGCTGAAATTATGTGTATCTTAGGCTGGAATTTGCTGAAATTCTATGTATTCAGACTTAGAATCACTTTAGAGACTTAGATGCAATCTATTCTCTTTTGGGCAGAATCAGTCGGCGGCATCGAATGCGCCAGATTTGTCGCCAGGCGTCTCACATCAGCAGATGCACCGACCTCCGTCTGGCGCACTTCCGTTCGACGCACCTACGTTCGACCCACCTTCGCAGTGATGCTTGTGAACTTGTGCATGTCAACTACCGAAGAATTTGTGTTATTGTCGTTTTAAACTTGTGGTTGTGGATGTGGATGTGAACTTGTCGTTCTGGATGTGAATTATCGTCGAATATATATATTGATGATGCCTGTGATGTTTCTGGTGATATATATAAGTCATGCATGTCTGTTTTGTTTGATGGGGTCCTTTTAACACGAAAAAATAAAACAGGAATTTTATGGTCGCTTTGCCGTGTACTGCACACGGCAAAGCGACCATTTCTGTGCTTTCTGGGAAGGGTTTGTCATGTGCCTCATCATGGCACACGGCAAACTGACCATTTTTTGCCGTGCGCTTGCCAGCAGACACACGGCAACCTAACCATTGTTTGTCGTGTGCTGGCCAAATGACACACGGCAAATGATTGACCAGGTCGCCGTCGTCCCCTTCTCCGTTTGGCCTGCCGTCCCGCTCCATTTCTACCTTTATTTTACCGTGCGCTGACGCAGGCACACGGCAAAGTGTTTGCCGTGTGCTCGATATAAAGCACGCGGCGAACTTTGGCTTTGCCGTCGCGGAGGCTGCCGTCGGGGATTTGCCGTGTGCTACCGACGGCAAAGTGTTTGCCGTGTGCTACAGGCTCTTTGCCGTGTGTATTGGGCACACGGTCGAATGTGAACCATGTATGGGTGTCTCTTGGTGATGACAAGGCATATATGAGGCCCCGCAAAGTCTGTTCATGCGTATGCACCACGTGAAATGAATATAAAATGCAAAGATTAAGGATGCCCATGTCCTTGTGGGTGCTGCTTGGACATCGTACTACATGTGCTGGTGGAGCCGTGTGTGTTCCTATGCGGTGACATTGCATAATAATTTAGATAGTACACGCTGAGCTTATTGTTTGTGGGACAGAGAGGAAGCAATGTATATGTGGTAGGGTAGGTGCCCTGTGATAATTGACCAAATGCAACTTTTGCCAAAACTTCACTCCGACGGAGATTGGTGTTGCAAACTTTATTCGTCAATGACATGTGGACTGAACACGGGACCTTACTGTGATAATTGTGGAAGGAGCTATATATCTGTCTGACAAGGTAACAGTCCTATGCATCTGAGGCACCGCTGACACATCATAAACTTCTCCTTGGCGGCTAGCCTGCTACGCGTGTACCACGTGCAAAGGAATACATGTCAAAACAAAAGTTAAGGATGCCCACGTACAGTCAGCGCTTGGTCATCATGCAGTGGTCTGAACTGGATCCATGCATCCATGATTTGCTTGGCTTGTTTAGATCCTAAATTTCGCCCCCAAAGTTTACTATGTAAAAAGAAGATTCTCGTCACATCAAATGTCGGTATATTTATAGAGTACTAAATGTAGATAAAATCAAAAACTAATTACACAGTTTTGTTGTACTCTGTGAGACGAACATTTTGAGTCTAATTAATTAAATTTTTAGATAATTTTTCACACGTACAAACGAAATGCTACAGTGACATACGTACCCAAAAAATCAAAGTTTAGCTCCCAAATTCAGAAACTAAACAGGCCTTGGGCAGCTTATTGTCAGCAGCTAGTGCCCGAGCCTGACATTGACAGAACATTATTGCAGGCCCATCAGGCTACGGGGTTTTTGGATTGCATTCACCGTATGTCCTGTAACTTGCTGAGGGAGCCCATCAAGCCTGACAAGTACTGAGTGAACACATGTAACTTGCAGCCCCGACCGAATTATTGGACCATGACATACGGTCATTGTAATTTGTCAGCGGGGTTTTTGGGCTGCGCGTTTCTGCAACTGCAAGAGACTCCCTCTATCTGTCCATGTAGTCATCTTTTTCTCAAAAATATATTTTTAGAAATATATTATAATACCCGAACTATTAGTCCTGCTGGTTGCTTGTTAAGGAGGTACCCCTTCTCTCACCATGATGGGTTCAAATGAGGTAATCCCTAATAAAACCTCACAGCACTAAATGTTCTTGATGACATTCAGGTTGTCCCATACTCCCTCGTCCCAAAATAAGTGTCATATAACATTCAAATTTTGTCCCACAAAGAGTGTCCATTTAGCTTTTTGGGATGCACACATTAATACAAAAGTACATAGAGAAAAGCATAGAGCCAATCAAATAGTCAGATAATGCTATTTTTCTAGTTTTAATGAGGGATAGCATGGTCATTTATCATGACTAGTAATCTGTCTTACATTTTCAGAAAAGACACTTATTTTAGAATTGAGGGAGTACTTTCTTATTATTGTAGTCATGGCATGGGCAACATATCTTATTGGTCTTCTGAGTAGCAGCATGCTTCACTGCCATGGCAACAAAAAACCCAACCTACAGGATGAAAAATTAATAGCGCCTCTGGTAACTCCATGACCTATCCATCTCTAACTTCTTCCTATATACGCCGATAAAAAAATCAAACATGATTCATATAGAATAGCAAATACTAAAATTTGGGTTCATGGTAAAATATCTATCTAAGCCATTTATAATTTAATAAAACAAAATATTCATAAAACAAAAAAAATTATTTTCATTAAAGCCAATTAATATAAATGTATATGCAAAATGTATTAAAATTTTAAATCTAGCAGTGATCATTTACCAAATTGACTTAAAATAGTATTAGATAACAAACATATCAATCATATTTTGTCTCTCCCTCTCTCTTACCCGTATGGAAAACTAGATCTGAACAATTAGCCTTAACACCCTAGAGGATAAAAGGCGTACTAGAAATTAATTCCAGATGAAAAGGTCGACTCTGATCACTACTCCATCCAAGAAGGAATTGGCACTAACTTCATCTCAAATGATGTAAAAATGGAAGAAACTACATTGGACATTTCTCATTTTCACACCTAATTCAGTTCATGATCAAGGTGTGAATCTTATTAAAGAATGGAGAAACGACATAAACTCACCCTGGAGAGCCACCTCCTCTTATAAAATCAAGAACAATAACTCCCCCTTGTATTTCTCCTTTTTCCAACACGCCACAAGCTCCTCTTGGGCGAGAATGGAGGGATGGCTTGAGGAGCAAGAAGGGTCGACCATTTACACTGTGTGCATTTGTATTGGTAGGTTAGCTAGCCGTGACATGATAGTTGTTATTCTATTTGATGTTTAATTATTTTGTTTTAGGCTTTGCGTGTCTTAGATATGCAGAGCCCGGAAGGAGGGTATTGGAGCGTATTGGGTCGATTGTATGTAATGGTCAACAATAAAGCTTTCATTATGAAAAAACCAGTCATAGACAAATGAATTTTTATTCACTTCTTGGCGTTAAGTTAGGCACTAAAAAGTACTGATTTCGTTAGATGTCATTTTATGCCAATTTTGTACCATAGCAAGTTTCATCCAATGTTCTATAGTACTCCCTCCATCCCAAAATGCATTATATTCCTAGCATTCAAATTTTGTTCCAAGACGAATGCAATCAAACTTGAATGCATGTAGTACATTGAAAATGCATTTTTGGCACCCTAATCTTGTTAAGTGGTGCGTGGCAGGTCCACAAACCTCCACGTATGTAGGCTCTTGACACTAATGTGGTATGCTGACTAGGCACCACCTCAATATTCCTAACACATCAAGGGGTCTTGTGCAAGATTTCCTTTAGGTTTCTTATCACTGTCCTTTCTGCAAAAGGATCATGGCTAATAAAGGCCTTGTTTAGATGTTGAAATTGGGAGGTCGAATTTGTGAGTTTGATGTCACTTCGTAATCATTGCGTCACCGTAGCATTTCGTCTGTATTTGTGAAAAATTGTCCAAAAATTGATTAATTAGGTTCAAAATGTTCGTCTCGCGGAGCACAACAAAACTGTGCAATTAGTTTTTGATTTAATCTACATTTAGTACTCCATGCATGTTATGACATTTTGATGTGACGGGAAATCTTCTTTTTGCATAGTAAATTTGGGAGTTGCTTTTTGGATCTAAAGAAGGCCAAAGCCATTGCCGGCTCCTTCACCTGCGCTGCACACGTTCAACGCTGGTTTCTTGGTGGTGTTCAGGACAAGGAGCTGTGAAGGTGGGATCAGGACAGCACGCCAAGTCAGGTACCACGTCACCATTGAGATCGAGCTTATGTGGACAGGTCTGGACCTATGGTGCAGCATTTAACAAGATTAGGGTGCTATAAATATATTTTGACAGTTTGTCGATCTAAGTGGGCACAGCGAGACAAGTTTAGGGATAGCGGGCGTACATAGCTACTCAAATTAGAATAATCCACATAGATAAGGCATCACTACTTTCAGGGGTTGGCTAGGGTAATTATTCAACACACAAAGGAGGTACAATCCAATGGCATTACCACCAAGAAGATGCATAGTTTATTCGAAAACTTAAAAACTGACTGCGCACACACGCAAGCTACAAGCAGCTCTTATTCAACAACAACCGGTAAATATAATAAACTAGAGATAATAATGTCTCTAGCTACTTTTTGTAAACTCCATAGCGTAGATGTTGCAGAAGATGTAGGTTTTCCGGAAGCCCAGAAATCCGGCAGCCTTGGCAAGCTTGGCGTACTGCTGCTCCGTCCTCTCCATTCCTCCCTTGAAGTTGACCAATATGATGATATCCATGGTGTACGAGTCTCTCGCAACCGGAGTCGACTCTGGGGTCTCCGGCAGGATACTCTGAATGACGATCACCTTCCCCTTGTCCGGGAGAGCTCGGTGGCAGTTCTTCAGGATCCTGATGACCTCCTCGTCACTCTGCATATGGATCATCCACTACACACGCACGCATTGTAACACCCTAAAATTCATCACAATTAAATTATAACAACTCTCTGAATTTTTCTAGGATTTAGTAAGGCCTAAATAAATTGCGCCTCCGCTCAAGTCGCCGCCGCGTCGGTTTTCGTCGTCGCGTCGTCGTCGGCAACAATTCCTCATCCAGAACTCCTCCAAAAGCTTCGCCAGGTAGTAGTGAGGCTTCCCCGTTTGATTTCTTGGTTCAATTTCGGTTCTATCGTGCTGACGACGCTCGCCGTCGTTCTTCAGCGCCGCCGGCCGCTGCTCGTCGTCGTCCGCCCACGGTGCTGCTTGATCTTCGACTTGATCCATCGGGGTAAGTTCCCCATCGCCTGATCGTCCTTCCCGAGTAGTTCCTGTAGGTAATCATCAACCGTAGCTTGAATTCGTGTACTCCGACGAGCTCCGTCGAGATCCATGGCGCCGCCGTCGTGGTCCGTCGTCGGTGTGCATCTCTAGCCGTCTAGAGCCGCCCAGATGAACTCGTCGTGGTCCAGCGAGTCTGTAGCACTTGATCTCGTCGCAAACCGAATATCCTAGCGCGTTTTCGACCCAAGTCCGGCGATGCGCCGCCGCGGGCATCGCAGCGCTGCCGCGTTCGTCGTCACCGCCGGCGAGATAACCCCAGATCCAATCCTGATCGTCCGATCTAGATCCAATGGCTCAGATTAGGTCGTGTTTAAAGTCAAACCGGAGGATACCGGTCAACACTGCCAGTTTTGCAAAAAGGCCCTTCAAGTTTTAAAAATCAACCCGCAGTCCTAGCCAGTTCAAAAGTATTTCAATTTAAGTCCTTTTTCTTTCGGTTTAGCCCCTGCAAGTTTTAAAATTGCGCCCGAGGTCCAAGTTTTGTCTTTTTACATGAAAACCCTCGTAGTTTAATACAAAATTATGTTTTAGCCCTCGGATTTTCGCAGTTAAGCCCCTGGAACTGTTAAAACTTTGTCAGCAAGTCCCTGAACCTTAGAAAAGTCATATCTCTCTCGTTTTAACTCCGATTTTAGTGATTCTTTCGCTCACGCGTTCGTTGTAACAAGTAGATTAGTTTTGTGCTGTTTGTTAGCTCTGTTGAAACTGTTTGGTGTACTGTTTCTTATTTATTGTATTGTTTCATTGCATGTGAATGTGTGATGCGTATAGGAAACGTGTCGTTCGAGGAGAGCTTGGAAGATCCGGTCGTAGAAGACTTTGAGCAGCAGCAGGGTTGGGAAGAAGGCAAGTGTTATTTAATATACCTGTTTGTACCTAAATAACATGCATTTTAATTACACTGTTATTTATCGCTTGCATTAGTATTGTTGGGTCCCATTAAGGATTTCCTGGTCTCCTTTACCATACCTTGCAGCTTGGGGTACTTAATTAATTTTGATGGTAGATGATGATTAGCTTGCTCAACTGGGATTGGTTAAATGAAACCCCTACTCTATGTTCCATTACTACCCTTTAATCAATTAATAGATAAGATCACATCTTTTAATTGGAACATGGAGAACCACCCAGGAAAACAATACAACCATGAGTGCCATGTGGCTCTGGCTTTGACTGATATTTTCCAAAAGATTGCTGACCATCTTTGTGATCTTGGAAACCTTATGCACCTGAATCTTATTAAAACTATTCATGTTATTAGTGACTGCACTGGAACGATTGAGGTGATTCAAGTTGGGTTAGTTTCAGAATTTGATAGTCGACGTTTAGACAAAAGATTTAGCGGGCTATCATTTATTAGAGTGCTTTTGTAAAGGTTTCATAGTGAAACTCAGTATTCGGTCCACGTGGTGTGGGAAGGGTACAATGCTCTCGGGCAATGGGAATCACGGCTTATGGTGAAAGTGTACAACCTCTGCAGAGTGTAAAACTGTTATAACAGCCGTGCTCATGGTCAAGAGCGGCCTGGACCCTTACATGATAATTTTACTTGAATATGACCTAAATTGTGGTTACTTGATTATGTTGGGATTATGACATTCATTAATTTGTGGGTGGTATATACTTTCATTTGCTAGTAAATAGTTGCTTAATAAAACTTGACCAACTAAAAGTGCTTACTGCAGTATACGCCTGCCCGAGCGCAATCTCCGGCCTACTTAAAGAGCGCACCGCCCGCAGTCCTTCTCATCGAAAATCGAAGCCGCGAGCCCTCAAACCCTAGCGCGTCGCCGCTCAACTGCACCCGGAATGCTGCTCAGATTGGGAGAATTTTGAGGATTTTACTGCTGATTTTGAGGAGTTCTAGGCGAGTCTCCCCCAGTCATCGCCTGTGGAGTTGGAGTCACTTTTGCTTCGTTAGATGAACGTTTATTTATGTCTTCCGCTATGACATTTGTGCCAACTCTGAAATTGTAATAGATGCACTATAATACTCTTTCGTTATGCATGGTTATGGATATTCACTTGTGACGTCTACCATATGTGTGTAAACTGATCCTGGCGCACATATGAGATGCATCTGGTTTGCCGTTAAAACCGGGTGTGACATTTTAATTCCAGAAATTATCGACAAATTCATGATAAATATGAGTGATCCAGTGGGAGCAAAGCATGTGCTTGTGTTCAAGTTAAATCTCAAATAAAACAAGAACAGTAAGCAAAACCAGAGAGGATTTAATTTATACCCAGGGACGGAACCGGAACCGGAATCGCCGTTACTAGTCATTGTGACTAGCCTGCTTGAAGTAGTCGATCTGATTCGGTGCAGTGACGAGTTGGTGCAGTGCAGTCCCTCGAACGACCAGGCCACCAGGAAGTAGTCGTTCGCTTGAGGGAGATGGACGCCAGGACGTAGTCGTTCGTGCTGACGAAGATGCCACAGGGAAGTAGACGAGGTAGTCATTCACAGCAGCGAGCAGGCGCGTACGAGTACGCTCCCCAAAAACCTTATCGCCCGCCTATCCCGAGCAGGATCGCTAGGCAGACGAGGTTCGGAGGCAACTGCTCACGCAAGCAGAGTGCGCGCAAGGCTTGCGTTGGGGATGCGAGAGAGCAGCAAACAACAGGGAGAAGAGAGCCTGAAAGGAATACCAGAGAGAGGGTTGTATCGCGTGTGCTG
>OAMR01000221.1:68543-98378 GCA_900205405.1 Echinochloa crus-galli
AGAAAACTGCAAATTAAACGTACCACCAGAAGTGTCATTCTAATGACATTCTTGTAGGGAAAAAAGTATCAGTTATGCAAATTTCTTGGTTCCGTGAGTCACTTGAGAACCCTATGATTTCATTTCACAACTCATTTCTGTCCAAAATCTTGTAACACACACCACTAATCTCTTTTGGGCAGGCTCCTGGCTCGGCCGCGTCGAATGACGGCCCTCAAGACGAAGACCTTGCGGCGCGGGCGGTTAGATCGTTGTTCGGACCCCCTCTTCCGTGAGTGATGGATGTTGGACTTGTAACATATGAATGATGGATGTTGGATGTTTGGATATTGAATTTGTGACATTTCTATGATGTTGGATGGTTTAGTGACTTATATGTGTTTAGGACGACCATGAACATCTCGAAATGTACGATAGTGATGATGCGACCGTTGATCCAGATAATCCTGATCCGGATGATTATTTCTAATAAAAGTACGTTTATATATTACATCATCTCTGTCTAATAGTTTATGTTGGGTCATATTTCTTATATATTACACGTTTTTCTAATTATTTATGTTTATATGTGAAATCTAATAATTGTATGTTTTTGTTGATCGCAGGTGATTGGACCAATATGGTGGGTCGTGGCGGTGCGATGAGTAACGTCATGTCGTTGTACCGGAAGTTTAAAGATGGGGGGTCCGAGGCAGCTGGGTCGTCTGGTGCCAAGGGGCGAAAGAAGAAGGCCGCAGGCGGGGGGCGAGGCAGGGGCAAGAGGCGAGAGCGGACCCCCGTACCTTCGTCGTCTTCGTCCGACGAAGCCTTTGTTCCTTCAGCGGCGGACACTCGGGCCGCGGAGCACGAGGACCGCGAGGACGAGAAGCACGGGGCCGACGATCACGGGGCCGAGGAGCACGGGGCCGAGGTCCCCGGGGACGAGGTCGAGGATGTAGAGGGCTCCACCTCCTCTGAGAACTTGGCCCTTTGGCAGCGAGGCCCCTCGCAACTCCCGAAGCGCCCGATACCTGTGGAGCGTCGTCCCGTGATCGCACCCAGCCCTCCAAGGTAAGTAATTTTAGATGTTACACAGACCTTCTCGTTTCATATTCATATATTGGAAATCACGATATGGACTAACAATTTATCTTAATCACTTGGGCAGGAATTGGGTGATGGTCACCCCAAGCGCTGGTTACGCCCGCAAAGTCAACGGCATCCTGGGTCTTCTTTGCTGGGAGCTGTTTCCGGGTCTGGTGACCATTGGCGGCAGGGAGGAGCCGGCCTACACCTTTGACCTCTACGTCGCCGCTGGCGATCAGGAGGACCGGGAGCGCAGGATCTTCAACAACAAGGCCGAGCGGGTAAAGGGAGAGCTTTGGGTAAGTATTCGTTGCAGTACACTGCTCAACACAACACTTTCATTGAACAATCTACAAATAATGCAACATTCATCATGTATATGTGCGCAGGACTTTTACAGATGCGCCCCGGGAGAGGAGGCTTCGGCGGATGCTGTGGCACACGCAGCCTGCTGGAAGCTTGTCAAGGACCTGCACTACGAGGCGCGCGTGCAGGCCGTAATTTATTATTTCGCGGCACTCAAGATCTCCATGAAGAAAAGGGAGGCAAGAAACATGAAGTTGACCAAGGAGCAGTATCTGGCGGTATGTAAATCGATACTGTTTTATTCTAAGATTAAGTACTTTAAATTTGATCTTTTTATATGTTGTACACTTGATGTCTTGTAGGCAGGGCCTGTTTGCCGACACGAGATATGCCGTAACCCCTTTGCCGAGTGTTACACTCGGCAAAGCCTTTGCCGAGTGTATTCCGGGGCCAGGCACTCGGCAAACTCCGGGTTTCCCGTAGTGAATGCCACTAGGGGTAGCAGTTTACATCTATGGTGGTGGGATTTTTTATTTTTTTTGAGGTGGGCACCGTTAATGGCCTTTGGGCCTTGGCCAATGCGGACAGATCATGAGCTTTGAGCCTTGATTAATTAGTAGTAAAATCGTGAAGGCCTGCTTGTTTATTTGTTGACGTGCATGCATAGGCTCAAGTGAAAAAGAATTAGTATGGTCCATCTCACGTGGCAAGGAAAAGGAATTTAAAAAGGGTCAAACGGAATGAGAAATGAAATTTAGAAGATTAGATTAAACAGAGATTTGATTAAAGATATCAGCTAAACAAATGTTTTAGGAATTCGATTGAGATTGGCAAACAAGTGAATCAAAATATAATCATATTTTAAACAAAAAATTATTTTTTTCAATCAAAATACAATGCAGAGCAACATGAATGCAACAACCCAAACAAATTAATTTGAAACACATAAAATTTTATTTTCCCTAACTAGTTTAGCAACAAATTAAATGTTGGAAATTGCATAGAAATAATAAAATTATTTATTTTTTAATGCTATCTGTTCACAACCCAAAATGGTAATTTTGGGGTGTGACGACATCGGCTCATGTTGACCATTTGTTGGGACGCAAGAGAAAAATGTAGTTGTTAAAGGATGGTAACGTAAGCCCCACCAATTAAACGTTCTTGTACGGCCAAACATGTCGTATGGCTAGCTTAACCCCATATATCCCAAGTAAATATTGGAAAATCATAATTATTTCAATTGAACTAAGATAAATTTTGTGCTATTTTTCGGGATGCAGGCACTCCAGGTTATTTCTATTTCTATCTTTGTACGTGAAGTTTGCTTACGTTTATAATGTATTATAACAATGTGATTGAATATTGCAGGCCCGGTTGGATGAAGAGACGGAGAGACGGAGGCAGCTGGAGTTGGAGGTGCAGCAGATACGGGAGGCGGAGGCCGAGAAAGACAGGCAGAAGGAGGAGGCCGAGCGGTCGAACCGAGCGTGGCAGGAGCAGGTATTTGCCTACCTGCAGAACATTGGCCAGCGCGTGGGTGAACGTCCGCCGCCGCCGATGCCACCACCGCCTCCACCAACACGTGCTCCTATTTCTCCCGTGAGTCACTTGAGAACCCTATGATTATAAACTGCCTGTAATGCCTATTAGAAACTGTCTGTGATGTTTTTGTTGAGGGGTCCTTTTAACGTAATAAATAAATAAAAACAGAAAAAGATTTGATGCTTTGCCGAGTGTTACACTCGGCAAAGAGGTGCTTTGCCGAGTGTATTGGCTTTAACACTCGGCAAAGAGGCTGTTTCTATCATTTCTGGAACAGCCTTTGCCGAGTGTGTTGGCCTTAACACTCGGCAAAGATGCAACCTTTGCCAAGTGTTAAAGCCCTTACACTCGGTAAAGGGTTGTCCAGGGCCTGCCCCTAACCAGCCTTTGCCGAGTGCGACACCCGGCAAAGGATGGAGTCTTTGCCGAGTGCGACACTCGGCAAAGGCTCTGTTAGCACTAACAGACGGCCACGGACGGCCGCGGCCATTTGTTAGTGCTTTATTTTGCCGAGTGCTCGAGTGCCCGACAGAAGACACTCGGCAAAGGGCCTGTTTGCCGACACGAGCTATGCCGTAACCCCTTTGCCGAGTGTTACACTCGGCAAAGGCTTTGCCGAGTGCATAACTGCCTTTGCCGAGTGCCCCTGCCACTCGGCAAACGGGGGGTTTCCCGTAGTGTTAGCAAAGCTCTTAGTTTGTGTATGCTGTGAAGAGAGAAGTGCAAAAATCAACTTGTGTCAGATAGGTACAAATTCTCTTTGCTGAAGAAACTTTATGATGAATACAATGGATATCTTTCCATATTATATTAGTGCAACCTCTGCTTCCGTAAATGGATGTAAATTAAACCAAAGTTTTCCAATGTGAAAGACAATATGTTTGGATCAGTGTAACCTAGAACCCCAGTCAATAGTCTTACCAGAGTTTTGGAAACTATATTCACTAAGACTTAATCTCGAGCTGCATTGCGTATTTCTCCGACAGAATGGAAAATATTTTAGGAACTCAGTCATTATAAACTGAATAAAACGCGCTTTTGTACCACACGAATAACCCCTACTTGGATTTGTTGCAAAAATTAAGTGTGAACACGTTCAATTGATACAAAATATTTTTTATTAATTTATAAGAAGCAATACAGTGTTCATCAAAGTGAAATACTTTCCAGGAAGTATTATCTCAAACACTTTGTTTGAGGTTCCAAAGAGAAATATTTATGAGAAATGGTCTTCAGTAACGAGCAAAGATCATTAGAGGTGACAGGCATCAAGCCTATCCATCAAAAACTTGTCAATAATGACTCTTATAAGGTGACCGGAAAAACCAGATCATATATTTATGATGGATTACAGTTTTCGGGCAACACTCAACACCCATCACCTTTCACTAGTCACTTACTAATTGGGTAACCTAGTCAAAGACGATGCGCTTGAGTTATTCTTTGACCATCGCCTATGACTATGCCCCCTTAGATAGCAACGATCTCACTTCTTCACCGCACTAGAAAAACCCTGTATGAAACAAAGTAAATGTCTCATGGATATGTAAAGTATCTCAAGGTTAATAAGATTGCATCTTTGCTAGACATGGCCATAACATTCTCAAAGCCTAATCAAAAGATTCATGATCATGAATGCCAAGTCCTCCAAGCTCTTTAAGGCGCCAAACATAATTTAGGACAAGCTATCAAACAGTATCCCCCATTCTCCTCTTTCCTTCCTCTCAAATAGAAACCCAGTCGAAGCATATACATGTCTCTATCCTTGATGGCCGAACAGGACAAAAATCCATGGCAATAGTTAGGCATACAATAGTGGGAGTCATAACATATTTCACATGAACTAACTTTTAAGACAAATTCATAAGATCGGTCTTCCACCATGGCATCTGATTATCAGCAATACCCTTGTGGTTAGTTTCCTTATGGAGAATGGTAATCCAATATATTTGCAAGGCAATTCTTTAACTTCACACTCTATGGGCTGATCTGCTAAAGCAGCCTCCAAATCACAGCATTAGATGGGTGAGACACTACTCTCTTGAAATTTTGTTTTTATCCAAAGGCCGCAGAACCAAAAACCCAAAGAATATATCCATTGTCAGATCAAGGACCGAGGTTGCCGGCCGCAAGAACATAAAAAAACTCAACCATGACGGGAGAGTCATCATACTTTGTTTTAAAAAGATGACATGCTTCAAACCTTGATCGGGATGGGAGTTCAACGAATTTCGGAGTTCAACGCTAAAACCGGTCCACCGCAAGAAACTTACCTAAGCACAAAAACATAACCACATATCATATGCGTAGAGGGAAATTCTATGCTAAAGAAGACGATTATAACCAGTAATTAGTTGACTTCACTAATTAGTTGGACGCGTAAACTCAAACACTTGAACAGGCTTGAGTTAGTTAATTAGTTAGCTTGGCCCTTTCGTTGATTCACATGCACTAGTGCACTACTGGACATTTGCAACAAAATACGTCTTTTTATGAGATGGGAGTATCAAAAATCCAAGCAACAGGTGGGTTTAAAAAAATCCAAATTCCCGTGTTATTTTTTGACCGCATGTATGTATTGTTTTTTAATGGCAGCAACTGCTACGTTGAATTGGAACCATGCTTGCTGGCATGGCATGTACAGTATATGCGAGGCCCAGCTGATCTGAGTCAATGCCCATACGCGTGCACCACGTGAAATGAATATGAAACCCGTGTCCTCGTGAGTGATGCTCAGACGTCGTAAATATGCTGTCGAACGCATGCATTTGTCCCTACGGTGCCTGGCAATGACAATGACATTTCATGATCAATTAGAGCATGCAACCTATCAGTACGGTGCCTGTTATTGAGCACATGCAACTTCCGCCACCACTTCACTGCAAAACAGAAATTAGTGTTACTCCCTCGGTCTCAATACGTAAGTATTTATAGGGTTCAAATTTTATGTCAAAATATGAGCATTTCTAGGGATAGGACAAAACTAAATAAGTTAGTGGGGTGGGTGGAGAGTTGGTGATTAGTGTAAAATAAGAGGCATTTCTAGGGATAGGACAAAACTAAATAAGTTAGTGGGTGGGTGGAGAGTTGGTGATTAGTATAAAATAAGAGGTATAGAGGTCTTTTAACGGTTCTGCTATTTTTAGCATTCAATCAAATGCTTATATTGTGGGACGGGGAGTACATTTTTTTATTTGTCAATGACATGACCCAAACATGCGTATGCATGGTCCAGTATCCGCGTGTTGTCTATTTTCCTCTCTGATCATGTGTCCTTACTCCTATTTTTGGAACAGGAACTTGGAGTATCTGTTAATCTGTCTGACAACAGTGTCGTGCATCATATCTGAGGCACCACGTATACCGACAAATCATAAGACCATCCTTGGCGCTAGCCTGCTCCGCGTGCACCACGTGCAAAGGAATTTATACGTAAAAAAAAAAGTTACAGTCGGCGCTCTGTCAACGTGCAGTACGTACGTGATCTTAACAGGACGCATGCATCCATGATTTGCTTGGGCAGCTCATCAGCGACTAGTTGTCCGAGCATGACAATGACAGTGACATTAATTGCATGCCCATCAAGCTACGAGTAGTACATATGTAATTTGCTGCCCCCGACTGTTATGGGACCACGACAATCCGTGATTGTAATTTGTCTGCGGGATCCTTGGCAGCACACGTTTCTGCACCTGCAAGAGCCGGCCTGTTGTTATTTGATTGGACAAGTGACAAGATAACACATCTGTCCTTAGAGCAAGGTAAATAACAGAGACAAGTGCTTGACTATTAGATAAAATATAAGAGCAAGTCATAAAATAGTGGTCTATTACTTGTCTACGCATTACTAACTTTTTACCATTTGTTATCTTTTCTTTCCTATTCACTCTCACATCCTCTCTCATCTGGCCCCACCTCTACATAGGAGCCCGTGCTCAGCTTGTTTGCATGAGAGCCAAGCTCTCTTCTCTCTCCTCTTTTTTCTCTTCCACATCAGCAAAAACATTAATTAGCTTAGCTATAAGACCATTATTGTACTTACTCTTAGATGTGTTTAGTTCCCAAACTTCCACCCAAAATTTCACTATACAAAAATTCTCATCACATCACATCAAATCTTTCTCCTCGTCCATGGAGCATTAAATGTAGGTAAATAAAAAAACTAATTGCATAGTTTTGATGTACACGACGAGACGAATCTTTTGAGCCTAGTTAGGTCATGGTATGTTTAGTTCCCTTCAAAACACAAAAATTCTCTCTTCAAACTTCACTATTCACCTATCACATCAAATCTCTCTCCTCTTGCATGGAACACTAAACGTGGGTAAATAAAAAAATTAAGTACATGGTTTTGATGTACACGACGAGACGAATCTTTTGAGTCTAGTTAGGTCATGGTAGGACAACGATTACCACAAACAAACGAAAAGTGCAGTGTCTGATGTGACTTTTCGATCACCCTTTTCAAGGGATCTAAACACAGCCCATGTATTGTGGTTAGCAGACGAGGATTCAGTCGAAATATGTGAATATGGATATCTGATTCCATTGCTGGGGTGAAAGTTAAAATGTAGTATAAGGTACTATTTGAATGTAACCATCTCTAGTCGTCACGCTGAGTGGGAACATGTAACCTTCTGCCTCCTCTCATCTCCTCGACTTACTGCCACTGTGTGGCGCATATATATGGTTAACAAATTAAGTTTGGCGAATTATAGACGTGCTATAGGAAACTATGTGTTGCGCCTAAATCTGACTTTGCAGGGCTGACCAACCAACTAAATTTAGGTGCCATTCAGACTCGGAAGAGAACAATGAAGTGGCATGGGCCCTTGGGGATATATGAACTTGTGGACGGGTCGGCCCAGATGTGTACAATGAAAAGCCCAACTAAGCTGCCAACACTGCTGTTTTCTCCTTCTGCCTTCTCGCTCACGTACTTCGTTTTCACGCCCTCCAACTCCAATCTCCCCTACAATTCAACTCTCCATTGTGCCAAACTCCAGTAGCTAAGCCGTAGAACGCGCCACAGGATCTAATTGTGTGGAAAGTTAGAGGCAGTGAATCATATATTTTTACATGTTCTTTAGCAAGATTTGCTTGGAGATGTCTAGGGGATATCTTTAAATGGGATGTTCTTCCTATGTCTTGGGCAAACCTGCAAGGGTGCTGGTTGGAGAGTAATTTGAAGTTGCCAAAGAGGCTGGGTTTGTTCTTTTTTGCTTGTTTTGCATGGGCGTTATGGAGACCTCGCAATAAGATGGCTATTGAGAAGAACTTTCCTGCAAATCCAATTGAGGTGATATATATATTCAGGTCTTTCTTTTGTGCAGAAATGGCAAGTGTTGTTGAAGGAAGCTGATCAAGAAATGGTGGCACAACTACTGGACGCGACGAGGAATTGGCTGTCTTCTTATTCTCCTGTTTCTTCAGTAGTTTCAGATATTACGGAGTTGTAATCTGGGGTTGCTGCTCCTTGTTTCGTTCTTTTGCAGGTTCTAGTTCAAAATGTTTCTAGTTTAAACTGGAGTCCCCAGTTAATTTTGTACCAAAGTGATTGCTTTCTATATAAAGCAGAGAGCCCTCTTTCAAAAAAAAAATTGAGTGTTGTTGGTCTCTGTTGACAGTCGAAATTGGCTCTGGCCCGGCCAAACCGGTCTGACCGGTTTGCCAAACCGGTCAGACCGGTTTGGTTCTGTAATTCGAGTAGGATTAGGATTCCGAGTTTAATCCCATATTGTAACCTATTCGAAAGGGGTAAGACTTCCCCGGCCTATAAATATAAAGGCTAAGGCCGATTGAGAGGGATTCCAATCGAATCAAACACGTTTACCCTTTACTTTTTTATCTCTCAAACCCTAATCTTTTCCAACCCCCATATTCTGTTCTTTGCTCGTCTCTACGGCGTTCAAGGACGTTCTAGGTGGCCTGCCGACCCTAGAGCAACCCTAGATCAGCTCGAGCTCCGACGGGGTCCCTCCCGAGCTCGAGTTTCCAGGTCTTCACGACCTCCCGACCAGAAGCGGTCAGACCGGTCTTAAGAACCGGTCAGACCGGTTTGCCCCGGGTGATCAGGAGTTGGCCGTTGTGACGGCCGTGCCTATCGGAGAAATTTGAACTTTATGCCTTCCCAGTTGAGCACCAAGAACTGTCTAAATGGGAAACATATAAAGTTCTGCTTCCTAGTTATATTATCCGTATCATATTGCTTCACCATTTGGTTCAAGGTATTCAGATCTCTTTCCCTGTTTGGGTAATATCAGATTCCTGTGGAAGCCAAGATACTTGAACAATGGCCTACTTTTGGGCTCTCAAAAGTGGGAGGCTAGGGTTGGCCTATCCTTTCGGCTACACTGTTGATGTTTCTTTTCTTTTGATTCCTCTTCTCTGATAATCAGAACCGACACTGCATTCAGCCCTGCAACCTTTATGATTAAATAACTTTCCTGAAATGCTTTTGAATGGAATATATCTCAGCATATCTTGATTGTAATTATTTTGTATCCAGGTTGAAGTACTTTGCTTGCCGCTTGCAGAGGCCACCCATCTCTTGATGGATGACAATGTGGGCACTCAAGGTCTGATCCCAACACCACCTTCAAAGTTCTAAGAATTATTCCTTAGCACAATTAGTATATTGCTTCTCATTCATCTTTTATCAAAACTAGTACTGTAAACCAACTGTCAGCCTCAACTCTGGAACCTCCAGGAAATAGAAGAAATTTTGCTGAATTATTTCCATTGTTTGAACTAAAGTTCAATATTTTCAAGACATAAAAGCAAATCAATGATTTCGTGAAAAAGGAACAAAGAAGATGATTTTTTTTGGTGAGGATGAAAAACCGTTTTGTTCCAAATTGAATTGAACACATGCTGATTAGACCTTAATCATTAGTTGATCAGTATGCAAATTTTGTCTCTGGCATCATTGTGAAGATACATGAGCTGATCTGCTGGGTCCAGGTGGGCTAAATTCTCCCTTTCTTCTGGCTGTATTCCTTAAAAGTACATGTGAAGTCTTGGAGATCTGGGTCTCCTTGTGAATCGAGCTGGCTAATCGTACTTTACGTTTTATTACGTTCATCATTGCTAGTTAAGACACAGCTCCATCTACCTTGCATCAATATCTTATTCAGTGGATCGGCGATGAAGTTGAAGTTGTCCATGGTGACAATTCTTCCTTTGTTGCAACGGCCGATTCTGATTCTCTTAGTGCAAATGAGAAGGTCCAATGTTTGTCGGGCATGGATTTGACCGACTATGAGCTGATCAGTTGCACCAAGGATGGTTTTGTTGCTGCTACATTAAAGCCGATGGAGAATCGGTTGAATTACTTGCTGTAATTAATGGAGCAAACAAATCAACAGAGACAAACCGGTCAGACCGCTTCTGGAAACCGGTCAGACCGGTTTAGACCTGAACAGTGCCGATCAAGCCAAACCGGTCAGACCGCTTCTAGGAACCTGTCAGACCGGTTTACGTCTGGACAGTGGCTTCAAGACCGAATTGATCATCATCGAGCACATTCGGCCGGTATGTTTGAAGCCATTGAAGATCTCGGTGATATGGATAAGTTGGGTCAGGGCTTCACGTGAGCCGACCCTTTAGAAAAAATAGATATTGGTGATGGTACTATTCTTAGGCCAACTTTTGTAAACAAAAATTTATCGGCTGAGTTTAAAGCCGAGTTAATAAATTTTTTGAAAGAGTATGTTGATTGTTTTGCTTGGGAGTACCGTGAGATGCCGGGTTTGAGTCGTGATTTAGTTGAGCATCGTTTACCGATAAAAGCCGGTTTTAGACCTTCTAAACAATCGGCTAGACGTTTTAATATACCTTGGATTTGAATACTAAGGTGTTGATTCGGCCGGAACAAGCCGATGGAGCTAAGGGTAAGAATGTGGTGATTGGAGATCCAAGGCCGGAAAAAGTTAATGACAAAGTTCCGGTCAGAACAGTGATGATTGGGAGAACTCTTGATGGTGAAGAGTCTCTGAAGATTACAATTAACACATCAAGGCCCGGGGGGCAAGGAAGTTCCTTGGAAGAGAATCGGTTCGCTAGTCAGGCGAAACCGGTCAGACCGGTTTCCCAAACCAGACCGTCCAAGGACTTTCAAGCCCAAGCGCCCGGAAGTGGGTACTTGGAAGTTTAATGAGCCAAAGGTTCAAGGAAGGGTTCTGAAGCAAGGACCTACTTTCTCTCAGCTCATGAACAAGTAAACAAAGGCCGTTCAAGTTAATCGGCCAACAAAAAAGAGACAGAGGTCACCGTAGTGTTGGATTAGTTCTACAGCTTATAAGCGTCGTGGTGATGTTACTGGGATTTCGGTACATGACCGATTGGGCTCATATCAATCAGGTCGTTCGGCTGCTCCCAAAAGCGGTCAGACCGGTTTTGTGAACCGGTCAGACCGGTTTCGGTCTAAGCAGAGGTTCCAAGCTCCTCCTAAGCAAGAATACCGTATCAAGGAGAAAAAGGAGGACGTGCAAGCCAAAACCAGTGGGATTATAACAATTGGTAATATTCCAGTGGCTATGCAAGATTTGGATAGAAAGCCGATAGTCATTGGAGATTCGGCTCCAGTTCCAGTCAAAAAGCCGGTCATGGCTAATGATCATGAGGCTAGCAGTAGCAAGGGCATAAAGAAGGTCTTCCAACCAAGGTGGTGTCCTTCTGGATTGACTCATACGCAGAAGCGTAAGTTACAACGCCTGCGGAACAAAGAAAAAAGGGAACATGAAGCTGAGAAGGTGAGGGATGAATACTTCAACAATTATATGCCTATGATCCCTCAGACCAAGATCTGGCAAGCTAAGCCCGTTGTGCAATCCGCAGCACAACCGGTCAGACCGGTTTCTAAATCCGGTCAGACCGGTTCGGATCAGTCCACTGCTGCAGAAGCGGTCAGACCGGTTTCTGGAACCGGTCAGACCGGTTTGACGACAGAAGCGGGAGCTGAGATTACTTCAACCATCGATATTACTCCGCCAATTCCTCCAGTGGTTGAAGATGAAGAATTGGTTGGTTTTGAGCCTTCTCCAGAACATGACAACATGGAAATCAATGTTGTATATTTGTCTTCTGAGCTTCCTTTGTTGCAACGGCCGGTTCTGATTCTCTTAGTGCAAATGAGAAGGTCCAATGTTTGTCGGGCATGGATTTGACCGACTATGAGCTGATCAGTTGCACCAAGGATGGTTTTGTTCCTGCTACATTAAAGCCGATGGAAAATCGGTTGAATTACTTATTATAATTAATGGAGCAGAAGAATCAACAGAGACAAACCGGTCAGACCGCTTCTGGAAACCGGTCAGACCGGTTTAGGGCTGAACAGTGCCAGTCGAGCCAAACCGGTCAGACCGCTTCTAGGAACCGGTCAGACCGGTTTGCGTTTGGACAGTGGCTTCAAGACCGAATTGATCATCATCGAGCTCATTCGGCCGGCATGTTCGAAGCTATTGAAGATCTTGGTGATATGGATAAACTGGGTCAAGGTTTTACATCAGCCGACCCTTTAGAAAAAATAGATATTGGTGACGGTACTATTTCTAGGCCAACTTTTGTAAACAAAAATTTATCGGCTGAGTTTAAAGCCGAATTAATAAATTGGTTGAAGGAGTATGTCGATTGTTTTGCTTGGGAGTACCGTGAGATGCCCGGTTTGAGTCGTGATTTAGTTGAACATCGTTTACCAATAAAAGCCGGTTTTAGACCTTTTAAACAATCGGCTAGACGTTTTAATCCCGCTATTTATGACCGAATAAAAGAAGAAGTTAATCGTTTGTTAAATGCTGGTTTTATTCGGACTTGTCATTATGCGGAGTGGATTTCTAATATTGTTCCCGTTGAAAAGAAAGATTCGGGAAAACTTAGAGTTTGCATTGATTTTAGAGATCTTAATAAAGCCACTCCAAAAGATTCATATCCTATGCCTATAGCCGATGTCTTAATCAATGAGGCTTCTGGGCATCGTGTTGTTAGTTTCCTTGATGGTAATGCTGGATATAATCAAATCTTCATGGCCGAAGAGGATATGCACAAAACGGTCTTTCAATGTCCAGGATTTATTGGTTTGTTTGAGTGGGTGGTTATGACTTTTGGGTTAAAGAATGCCGGTGCAACTTATCAAAGAGCTATGAATTTAATCTTTCATGATTTGCTTGGAGTTATCGTGGAAGTATATATTGATGATACTGTGGTTAAATCGGATGGTTTAATTCCTCATCTAGACGATTTAAAACTTGCTCTTGAAAGGATGCGACGGTATGGATTGAAAATGAATCCACTCAAATGTGCTTTTGGTGTTTCGGCTGGGAAGTTTCTTGGGTTTGTTATTCATGAGAACGGCATAGAAGTTGATCCCAAGAGAA
The DNA here is from genome assembly GCA_900205405.1 of Echinochloa crus-galli. Taxonomy (NCBI): domain Eukaryota; kingdom Viridiplantae; phylum Streptophyta; class Magnoliopsida; order Poales; family Poaceae; genus Echinochloa; species Echinochloa crus-galli. Next base: position 81,833 of record OAMR01000221.1, read on the forward strand.
TTGAAGCTATGAAGAAAGTCGAAGCTCCTACTTGCAAGAAAGATTTGCAAAAGTTTCTAGGCAAGGTAAATTTCTTGAGAAGATTTATAATTAACTTGTCTGGAAAGGTTGATGCTTTTACTCCTTTACTTCGGTTAAAGAATGAAGCCGATTTTACTTGGGGGGCAAAACAGCAAGAAGCTTTTGATAAAATCAAAGAGTACTTGTCTTCACCACCGGTGCTTAGGGCACCTAAGCGAGGAGTACCATTTAGACTTTATGTGGCGGCTGAAGATAGAACTATTGGGGCTGTTTTGACTCAAGAAATCGGCAACAAGGAGTATGTGATTGCTTATGTAAGCCGACGGCTCATCGATGCAGAAACAAGGTATACTTTCATTGAGAAGCTATGTTTATCCTTGTATCATGCTTGTACTCAATTGCGGCATTATCTACTATCTAGTACTTGCATCGTGTTGTGTCAAACCGATGTGATTAAACATATGTTGCAAAAGCCGATTTCTAGTGGAAGAGTCGGTAAATGGGCTTATGCTTTAGTTGAGTATGATTTGGCTTGTGAACCTTTAAAATCAATGAAAGGCCAAATTGTAGCTGATTTTATTGTTGAACATCGGATAAATGATACAAACAACTTCGACGTCGGATATATTACTTGTACCCCATGGAAGTTATACTTTGATGGATCGGTTTGCAATGATGGGCAAAGAATTGGTGCTGTTTTGATCTCTCCAAGTGATGCCGTCTTTGAGTTTTCAAACCGATTGGAAGAAAAGCGAACCAATAATCAAGTTGAATATGAAGCTCTTCTATTTGGCTTGGAATTTTTGCAAGACATGGGAATAAAGCATGTTGAGGCTTTTGGTGATTCACTCCTGGTGGTACAACAAGTGTCAAAGGTATGCCAATGTTATAATGGTTCATTAAATGCATATCTTGATAGATGTCTTGATATCATTGCTTCTTTTGATGAATTTACTATCAAACATATTCCAAGAGAAGAGAATGACAAGGCAAATACTCTGGCTCAGAAAGCATCTGGTTATATGGTTGCAAAGAAATATTTCTATCTCCAAAAACCGATGCAAACGAAAGCCGAGGTTCTGGTTCTGGACGAACCGGTCACACCGGTTTCAGAAACCGGTCAGACCGGTCTGACTGCCAGAACCGGTCTGACCGGTTCGAAAACCGGTCTGACCGCTTCGTCCCCTGACAGAAGCAAAAATCCTTTGGATGATGCTAATCAATCCAAAGTTGAAGATCAGGATTGGAGGGTGCCTATTATTACTTATTTGAGAGATCCTGGTCGTGGTGCAGAAAGAAATATTCGGCGAATATCGTTTAAATACGTTTTGCTTGACGATGAACTCTATCGTCGAAACGCCGAAGATTTGCTGTTGAAATGTCTTAATTCGGATCAGGCCAAAGTTGCCATGGGTGAGGTCCATGAAGGTATTTGTGGTACACATCAATCGGCTCCAAAGATGAAGTGGTTACTTAGACGAGCCGGTTTCTATTGGCCTACTATGATGGCAGATTGTTTCAAATATTACAAAGGATGTGAGGAATGTCAGAAGTTTGGAAATTTGCAACTTGTTCCTGCTGCATTGATGCATCCTATTATTAAGCCATGGCCGTTCCGAGGTTGGGGATTGGATTTTATTGGACAAATTAATCCTCCATCATCAAAAGGACATCGTTTCGTGTTGGTTGCTACGGATTATTTTACTAAGTGGACCGAAGCGATTCCATTGAAGAATATGACACATCGAGAAGTGATTGAGTTTGTTACACAAAATATTATTCATAGATTCGGTATTCCTCAAACTTTGACAACGGATCAAGGTACTTCGTTTATGTCTAAAGAGGTACGTGAATTCGCCGAATCCTATAGAATTAAGTTGCTCAATTCATCTCCATATTACGCTCAGGCTAATGGACAAGCCGAGTCAAGTAATAAAATTTTGATCAAATTAATCAAGAAAAAGATAGAAGAAAATCCTAAGAGATGGCATGAAGTTTTATCCGAAGCATTATGGGCTCATCGTATATCTAGACATGGTGCTACTAAAGTTACTCCTTTTGAGCTTGTGTATGGTCAAGAGGCCGTTTTACCCGTTGAGGTAAATCTGGACGCTTATAGATTGGCTAAACAAAATGACCTTGATGCTGTTGATTACCACAATTTGATGATGGACAATATTGATGAGGTAACCAACAAACGATTGAAAGCTTTGAAGGAGATTGAGAAAGATAAGCTTCGGGTTGCTAAAGCTTACAACAAGAAAGTACGAGGAAAATATTTTCAGATTGGTGAGCTTGTTTGGAAGACGATCTTGCCTATTGGGACGAAAAGCAACAAGTTTGGTAAATGGTCACCAAGTTGGGAAGGACCCTATAGAGTTGTCAAAGTCATTTTTGGGAATTCTTACATGCTAGAGACGCTGAAGGGAGATCATTTGCCTAAAGCTATCAACGGAAGATATTTGAAGAAATTCTATCCAAGTGTTTGGCAAGACGCATGAAGACCAATGGCCGATATATTGTTGATATCGCCCTTAGCATAAATTTTAGCTCCTGAATTGTAATTACTTGCTTTTTAGTTCTCAAGTTCACTAAAAACGCAGGGGGGCATGTGTTGACAGTCAAAATTGGCTCTGGCCCGGCCAAACCGGTCAGACCGGTTTGGTTCTGTAATTCGAGTAGGATTAGGATTCCGAGTTTAATCCCATATTGTAACCTATTCGAAAGGGGTAAGACTTCCCCGGCCTATAAATATAAAGGCTAAGGCCGATTGAGATGTATTCCAATCGAATCAAACACGTTTATCCTTTACTTTTTTATCTCTCAAACCCTAATCTTTTCCAACCTCCATATTCTGTTCTTTGCTCGTCTCTACGGCGTTCAAGGGCGTTCTAGGTGGCCTGCCGACCCTAGAGCAACCCTAGCTTGCTTGAGCTCCGACGGGGCGTTCTAGGTGGCCTGCCAACCCTAGAGCAACCCTAGCTTGTTTGAGCTCCGACGGGGTCCCTCCCGAGCTCGAGTTTCTAGGTCTTCACGAGTTCCTGCTTGAAAGCGGTCAGACCGGTTTCAGGAACCGGTCAGACCGGTTTGCCCGAGGAGCTCAGGAGTTGGCCGTTGTGACGGCTGTGCTGCGCGTTCGATCGATCTCGAGTTTGTTGGCGCGCTTTCGTGTCAACAGTCTCTCGTCCCAGGACTCGAGCCAGACAATATATATACTAATATAAGGTGAATTCTAAAAGTAAAAAGGCACAGGGATCGATGAATTAACACATCCCACGTCGACTTTTTACTGGAACTTCATATAGTGGTTGATGTAGCTTTTTACCACCCAATGCTAAATCAATGTAGCTTTAATCCCAGTGGATAACACTAAACAGGTATTGAAAGTGTCTTTTTAATACCGAGTGGTATATTAAAGGCAGTGGTTGATGTTATCACTTGGTAAAGAGGTCTGCACTAGTTCATTCAAAAGGAAAGTACTCCCTCCGGTTCAGTATTAGAAGTCGTTTAGGACAACAACACGGTCACCAAAGCACAATTTTGACTTCTCTTTTTTATAAAAATATTTCTGAAAAAGTTATATATGTATATTTTTATGAAAGTAATTTTCAAGACCACCATATTTATGTAATTTTCATATTTCCGAACTCAACGACTTAAATATTATTCATGATTTATATTCCCAATATTTGACTCAAACCTTGTCTAAAACTACTTCTAATATTAAACCGAAGGGAGTATATCATATCAACCATGTTAGATGTGCCATGTAGTTGAAATGGTAGAGAAGCTATATGCAACAAGGTTAGAATTTATAGGTTCGAATCCCGGTACATGTGCAGGTCTGTTGGGAATTTAAAGCCAAATCATCGGTCACTTTCTGTCATGAAAACAATGAAGCTTTAAAGACTAAAGTGCACCTCGGAAGATTTCATGACAGATCCACTTCCAAGATGATCAAGTAGTTTCTCAGTTGCTTGCACATTCATAAGCCATTATCTGTTGTTTATGGTGACACATGTGTGATCATATACTTCAATGAATCTAGAACAACATAGCATGTATGCAGTATATACAATATAGCAAGATACCATTCCTGAATCTTGATGCATATATTCTCTGTGAACAAAGTTTGCATTCATGTCCTGCAATCAGTAACATGGCCCAATCCATATATCATTAACAATTGCATTTAGTCACCAATCTTAATTCCATCCAATCAGATCCTCTATAACACCGCGCACTCACTACGTTTAGTCACTATAGAAAATCTCCGTGGGCTAAAGCTAGCACACAAGCAAGCAAGAACGAGCTCATCCAAGCTCCAAACCCATTGCAGCCATGGCGTTTAGCCTTGTGTTGTCAGTCTCCGTCCTCTTCTTGGTCACCGCCCTGTATCTCTACTGCACGATCCGTGCCAGCCGGTCCCCGCAGGACGCCGGCGGCGGCGGCTACCGTCGTAGACCTGAGCGAGTGCTTCCTCCAGCTGGCCAACGACGTGCTCTGCCGCGTGGCGTTCGGGCGGCGCTTCCCGCACGGGGGCAAGCTCGGCGCGGTGCTGGCGGAGGCGCAGGACCTCTTCGCCGGCTTCACCGTCGGGGACTTCTTCCCGGAGCTCGAGCCCTTCGCCAGCACCATCACGGGCCTCCGCCGCCGCCTCAAGACCTGCCTCGCCAACCTCCGCGAGGTCTGCGACGAGATCATCGACGAGCACGTCACTGGCATGCGCCGCCGCATCGCCGGTGACCGTGACGAGGACTTCGTCGACGTGCTCCTCCGCGTCCAGAAATCCCCCGACCTCGAGGTCCCCCTCACCGACGACAACGTCAAGGCACTCGTGCTGGTCAGTGACTCACTCACTCACTACCGCCATTACCGGATGCAAATATATATCTATGAACTCAAATTTGAATTTGTTCTTCCGTGGCTTTGGTGCAGGACATGTTCGTGGCCGGCACCGACACGTCGTTCGCGACGCTGGAGTGGGTGATGACGGAGCTGGTCCGGCACCCGCGCGTGCTAAAGAAGGCGCAGGACGAGGTGCGGCGGGTCGCCGGCGCCGGCGGCGTGGAGGAGACGGACCTCGGCGAGCTCCGCTACATGCGCGCCGTGATCAAGGAGACCTTCCGGCTGCACCCGGCGGTGCCGCTGCTGGTGCCACGGGAGTCGATTGCTCCCTGCAAGCTGGGCGGCTACGACATCCCGGCGAAGACGCGCGTGTTCATCAACACTTTCGCCTTGGGACGGGACCCGGAGATCTGGGAGAAGCCGCTGGAGTTCTCGCCGGAGCGGTTCGAGAACGGCGGCGGCGGCGGCGAGATTGACCTCAAGGACCCGGACTTCAGGGTGCTGCCGTTCGGCGGTGGCCGGAGGGGGTGCCCCGGGTACGCGTTCGCGCTGTCCACCGTGCAGGTGACGCTGGCCAGCCTGCTGTATCACTTCGACTGGGAGCTCCCGGCCGCCGTGCGCGCCGAGGACGTCAACCTCGACGAGGTTTTCGGGCTCGCCACGAGGAAGAAGGAGCCGCTGCGCGTGGTCGTCAGGAAGAACGAGCAGTATGAGTTCAAGGGACAGGAGCTGGACGAGGTCTAATAAGAGTAGCTAAATTGCTTTTCTTGGAATAAAACTATGGAATCAAGAACTCATCATGTCGGATAATAAGATGTCTTTGTTCATAATTTCAATAAATTGTCAACATCTCGAAATTGAGCGTTAGGTTAGTGCAAGGGTCACGATCAACACAAAGGAAATAGCAGAACACAGCGAGGCAGTGGCAGAACATAAGGCCCCTTTTCAAAAATTCAAAAACTGAATACCAACGTGTGGATGTGCTAACGATTATGTAGTGTTGAATTGATTACTGCTTGGTCATGGGACAACGTCACGAGAGTAAAATGTGGATGTCCTTGTTATAATTTAGGTGCCTCCCGAAGATAAAATGTCAAAAAGACTAGAGACACTGTTGGAAACCCGATGTTTGCCGAATACCCGAGGTATTGCTTGTCGAGTGCATTACATGGGGCGCTCGACAAACAAGTTCGCGTTACCAAAGCACGTGCATCGGCCGTTAAATGAACAGCCGGCCGTTAGACGTTTGTCTGAGTGCCAGCGGAAAACACTCGGTAAAGACTCACCGGCACTCGGCAAATAAATAATGAGTGCCAAATAAATAATTTTTTTCTTCGCTACCCTCCAAACTTTTTCTCCTCTCCATATACATGAAGTTGCACTACATGTTAAATTTTGGTATATTTCTCAGTGTGTTTGCTATATCAAGTAATTTATTTTATTTAAAGGTATTTTCTCACATAAGCAGCTAAGGTCAATCTCAATGACATTTTCATTGCAAGTTACCCGGACTATAAACTAGGTAACCACTCCAGATGGATTTCATAGGGATAAAACTCCTCTCATATGTCATGCATGAAATCCTCACTTCTGTCTCATCTGCCATATCAGTAAATATTGGGATGAAACTCTACATGAAACATCACATAGACTGGCCTAAACTCTAAGTTATTTGTTGACCACCACATGACACCATAGACATCCGTCGATAGATTGGGTCAGCACATGCTAGCTGCACAATATGCGTGGACCCTGAAGGGGGGGAAAAGAAACGTAGCAAGGACCGGCGGTTTCGCACGTGTAGCACGTGTTGACACAGGATGCGTGCATGCATGTTTCATCTCTCATCACTAACGTTGGCTACCAGTCTCCCACTGCACCTGCCATAATCACATGTATTCTGTGGCAGCAGTCCAAACCTTGGTAGACTAGCCCTTGTTTAGATCCCGGCCTGGTTTAGTTCCTAAATTTTATCCCCAAATTCCACTATGCAAAAAGAAGATTCACATCATATCAAAATATCGGCACATGCATGGAATATTAAATATAGATGAAATCAAAAACTAATTACACAGTTTTGTTGTACTTTACGAGAAGAACATTTTGAGCCTAATTAATCAATGTTTAAACAATTATTCACAAATACAAACGAAATGCTACAGTGCAAAAGTCTCAACTTTAGCGTGCCAAAGTTGGGAACTAAACAAGCCCCAAATTCCACTATGTAAAAAGAAGATTTCCATCTCATCAAAATGTCGGCATATGCATGGAGTACTAAATATAGATGAAATCAAAAACTAATTGCACAGTTTTGTTGTACTTTGTGAGGCGAACATTTTAAGCCTAATTAATCAGTGTTTGGATAATTTTCACAAATACAAATGAAATGCTACAGTGGTGCATTTATTACAAACACCAAACTTTGATCCAAAGTTTGGATCCAAAATTTGGATCTGCCTAGGTTGAGCTTCCGTTTGATCCAAGATGGACAGATTTGCAGGCAGCATTTTAAGCTGGTAAAAAACCAGAGCGTAGGCTTATGCAGCAGTAATATGAATATATCCCAAACCATATTAGTATCAACAAACCTAGAACATGCATGTTTTTGTTCTTTCTCATAAACATACATATACCCTCGTCGTCCCTGTATATAAATATAGATAACTTTACATTTATGAGCACATCCGAGAGATTGATGTCGTGGACAGACATGTCACACCTAACACTCAATGTGAATTCCGAAACCCCTCATCTCTAACCTATTTTTAATTTGAACATCTGGGGATCATGAAATTTAGGCTCTAATATAGCTATAGACCCTGAATATAGTACCTACGTACAATAGTAAACCTGGGACATTCCGCATAGGGCATAGCACGCCTCTGCATGTTTCTCAACGTTGGACACATGGATGGTACACATACGTGGATGCAATATATATTGCACTAAAATTTATGGGATGAACTCATGAGATGAATCACTTCATCTATATGATAAGATATTCCTCAAACCAAACACGTACGTGCACCTTGCTAGTGCCACCACTATAAAGCTAAAAAGCTTGAATAGTGTGAACAAATTTTAACAGGATAGGCTGCCTTTGCCTAGACCGGCCAGCTATTTAAGATTTCATTAATATTTTTCTACAGCATGTGAATGCTAGCTCTCTGTCAATCATAGAAACGGGCAGACTTTTTTTATTTTTTTCAGAATTGATTTTTAGGATCGGGCCATGCACTCATCTCTGGGCCTGCACAAAAATGCTATTTGTTACAAAGCGGTTTATGCTGTCGGGCAAGTTACAATATAATCCACTCCAACAAATGTCCTATTCACAGCTACAAAAACCAGCTACGGATCGGATCGCATCCAGCCCTTCCAACATTGTTTTACCCGATTCTAAAAATGTTTTGTATATTACTGTTTCACACCTATAAGCCGGATTGTTATGAACTGTGTGGTCTCGCACGTGTCACACGTGATGACAGCAAGTTGCACCCATGTTTCTCTCATCTCTGACGGTTGCTCCCACTGCACCTGTCATCATCACATGTATTCTAGGGCAGCAGTCCAAATTAACCTGGGCAGGGTAGGTAGAGCTTCCGTTTGAACCAAAATGGCCGATATTTGCTGGCAGCATTTAAGCAGGCAAAAACACCTAGTAACCTACATGCAGTAATCTGAAAATGGATCCGAAACCATTTAGCATAAACAGACCTAACACATGTACGTCGGTGCTCACCGTTGTGAATATATGTAACTCTATTCCTATCAGCACATCTAGTAGATTGAGCTGGCAAATCTTGAGATTCATTCACATCGCCTAACACCAAATTAATATTATTTCCTGAAATAAATCTATTAGAATACGAGCCGTATGTAGGTTACACGTACTACAAAGAACATAATCTATAGCTATGCTTGGTTTGCCAGACATAACATATCCTTCCTAATGGATATATCTCCGAAAAACATGGGCAATGCATATTGGTGATGACTCAGACTTTTGACACTTATTAGATCGATTAGGCTTCATCGATCAAATTGCCATCCTGGAGATGGGTTTTTGCCACTTTCTTCATTTCACTTTGAATGTTTATCCGTTGCCCCTCTTTTATGCGCTAACTTTTTTTAAAAAAAAAGTACACAGCATGGAAACTCCTGTATGGGGCCATCACTAGCTATGTGGTAATGGTGTGCAAGACGCAGATCATGAGGAGTGGCAGTAGTAACAAGGAAGGGTAGGGGCTTCTTCGATGAGAAATTGCAGGGTTGAGGATCTAGCAGCATTTTCTCTAGACAACTCCACCCTGGCATGCCCCATGCTAGGTAGAGAGAGGGGTAAAGACATATAATAAATTCCCCTGGCATCAATTGTGAAAAGGAAATATAATACAAAAAGACAGGGGAAGGGTAAATAATAGAAGTGAAAGTAAGAGAAAAGTGTCAAATGTGCAAATCGCATCTCCAAGATTGTAGTTTTAGCTAAAGTTGTCGAATAAATCTGACTTTCTCGAATTCAAGATGTGTATCCTCATGCAGGATTTCCTCCCCACTACACCTGCCATCATCTCGTGTATTCTGGAGTGGCATTCCAACCCTTGGTAGAATAGGAAAAGCTTCCGTTTGAACCAAGATTTGCAATCAGTGTTTAAGCGGCAAAAAATAGAGAATACTAACCGATATAGTAATCTGATGAACAGACACAAAACCTTATTGCCATAGACATAACACATTGTTTTTTTTTTTTGAAAACATGCTACAGACACAAGTGCTTACATACACTCATGTACACCCACATCTATGGAAGGTACGCAGCCCTTTCCCTATATAATTACATCCAAGAGATAAAGAATAGTGCACATATTTCCTAGGGTAAATCCAGTAAAATATGACCAAGTTAGGATGTATGAATATATACTCCCTCCGTTCTTAAATTTATGACATTTAGGATAAGCCAATTAGTTTGTTTTTAAACTAAATAGATTGTTTAAACGGCATATATTTGATAACGGAGGTAGTATATTGTCTCTCGGACAAACTTAGAATATATAATACACCTAGGACATTCCCCGTAGGGAGATGGAACACTTTATCTAAGATGATATATTCCTTAAACCAAGCACCCTACTAGAGAGTACCACCGCTATGCTTGCGAACTGAACTATTGTAGTAACTATTTAGATTATATAAGCATTAGGTCTTGAAGTAAAAAAAAGCATATATAGGGTCCTATACGAGATTTCCCACGGGTCTCACGTGTTGACGGCTCGTGTTTCTACTTTCTACTGATGATGTTATCTCTCCCACCACACCTATCCTAGTACCCTTTCATATGTATTCTGGAGCGGTTAGAGCAACTCCAGCAGACCCTATAAACAAACTCTCAAGCCAAATTTAGAAGGCTAAACAAAAAAATTGCATTATTCTAGCGGGCCCTCTACTTGTCCCCCTATTTTAGGGAGGACTCCAAAATTATCTCCCCACTCTTCATTTCTGGGGGGCTCTAGGGACTAGGGAGCCCTCCATTTTTATGGGTTATTATTGGAGTTGAAATATGTTTTGAGGCCCTCAGAAAATAGATGAAGCCCCCATTTAATATTTGGATGGCCTGATTTATGGGGTATTGTTGGAGTTGATCTTGGTCCAAAACAAGGGAGTGTCCCTCCGGCCTGTATACATGGAGCCGGCCATATATTTGCTGGCAGCATTAAACCGTACCAAAAAATGTTGACGCTAAAGGAAACAAATCCTGCCAACGTACTGCATGTAATGGGCCGGGCCACAAATGTTTCAGACATGGAGTGTAGTTGTGCGTCTTCCCAGCCGGGCAACGTACACAACCACGCTCTTCCCAGCTCCATGCAGGGGCGGACCCAGCACATAATTTGAGAGGGGGCACAGTTTAGAAATTGCTAAACTGATGAAGCTTAAACATGGTGGAAATTGATTTTTTTTACCTTCACATCTAGAGTTTGAGTGTGCCCTCACTAGTGTCGACATAGGTCCGCCCCTGGCTCCATGGCTACACTGTATAAAACCACCCCCATTCCCAGTATCTTAACCGCACATCTTCGAGCTTCCAAGTCTCACTTCACACTAGAGCTTTCATCAAGCTCAGCTCAGGCATCGTCCAGTCGCTTTCGAGCGGTCTCTCTCGCATTGAAACTTTCTCACTTGCTAGGTCATCAAAATTAACCATCACCAAACAATTCAATCAACTGATATGGGAAGCCTTGACAGCAACCCTGCCTCCTTCGCCGCGTTCGCCGCCAGCGCTGACAACGACGGCGGCTTCCACGCATACCTCCACAAGTACGTAGACTTCATCTACGACTACTACAAGTCCGTCGAGTCCCTCCCCGTGCTCCCCGGCGTCGAGCCGGGCTACCCTATCCGTACAGATGCAGGTGCTTACGTACCCACTCATGTATGTACACCCACACATCTATGCAGGGGCGGACAGGAGCCAGGCCGACGCATAAGGCCAGTAAAGGGCCTATTCTAGCTGCTAGACTTGGGCCTTCAGTGCTAAAGTATGGAAAAAATTGGCCCACGTCTAGGGCCATGGCCCTAGTGGCCCCAGCCTTCTATCCGCCCCTGCATCTATGGATATAGATAGCAACCCTATCCGTATAATCACATCCAAGAGACAGAATAATAGTGCACATATTTCCTGGGGTAAATCCAGTAAAATATGACCAAGTCAGGATGGTACGACACATTGTCTCTCAGCCAAGGACAAACTTAGAATATATAATACACTTAGGACATTATTCCCCGTAGGTCGTAGCACGTCTTTATTTTCATGTCTCTGAGCGAAGGACACATGGATGGTATGAACATATATGTAAATGCAATCATCCCACTGAAATTAAAAGGGATGAACTCATGAACTTTATCTAAGATGAGAGATATTCCTCAAACACCCCACTAGGTAGTGCCACGGTGGCACTGCCACCGCTATGTTTTCGAACCGAACTATTGTGGTAACTATTTAGAATATATATAAGCATTAGGTCTTGAAGTAAAAAAAAATAAAGCATCTATATACGAGACCCTACAAAGATTTCCCACGGGCCTCACGTGTGTTGACGGCTCTCGTGTGTGTTCTACTTTCTACTGATGATGTTACCTCTCCCACAACACCTACCCTACCAAAAATGCTGCCAACGTACTGCGTGTAATGGGGCCACAAATGTTGCAGACATGGAGTGTAGTAGTTGTGCGTCTTCATATGCACACCCATTGGCTAATACCATCACCGGTGCATGCGCCGGTCTGTCCAAACCGGCCGGGCTCCATGGCTACACGTACACTTTGTATAAAACCACCCCCATTCCCAGTATCTTAACCGCACATCTTCGAGCTTCCAAGTCTCACTTCACTTGAGCTTTCATCAAGCTCAGCTCAGGCATCCTCAGTCGCTTTCGAGCAATCTCTCGCATTGGAACTTTTTCATTAGCTAGGTCATCACTTTAACCATCATCAAACAATTCAATCAACTGATCGACATGGGAAGCCTTGACAGCAACCCTGCCTCCTCCGCCGCGTTCGCCGCCGGCGCTGAAAACGACGACGGCTTCCAGCCGCTCAACGCCGACGACGTCCGCGCCTACCTCCACAAGTCCGTGGACTTCATCTACGACTACTACAAGTCCGTCGAGTCCCTCCCCGTGCTCCCCGGCGTCGAGCCGGGCTACCTGCGCCGCCTGCTGCAGTGCGCGCCGCCCAACGCCGCCGCGCCGTTCGACATCGCTATGCAGGAGCTCCGCGACGACCAGACCCACTCCACCTTCTTCAAGGCGTGCCGCATCGCCGGCTTCGACCCGGCCAACATCAGGTCCATCCCCACCGGCGCCGGCACGGGCTACGCCCTGGATCCGGCGGCGCTGCTCGACGCCATGGCCACCGACGCCGCCGCCGGGCTCGTGCCCACCTACGTCTGCGCCACCGTCGGCACCACCTCCTCCAACGCCGTCGACCCCGTCGGCGCCGCCGCCGACGTGGCAAGAAAGTTCGGCGCGTGGGTGCACGTCGACGCGGCCTACGCCGGCGCCGCCTGCATCTGCCCGGAGTTCCGGCACCACCTCGACGGCGTGGAGCGCGCGGACTCCATCAGCATGAGCCCGCACAAATGGCTGCTCACCTGCCTCGACTGCACCTGCCTGTGGGTCCGCGGCGCGCGCCGCGTGACCGGCTCGCTGGAGACGAAGCCGGAGTACCTGAGGAACGGGGCCAGCGACTCCGGCGCCGTCACCGACCTCAAGGACATGCAGGTCGGCGTCGGGCGGCGGTTCCGGGGGCTCAAGCTGTGGATGGTGATGCGCACGTACGGCGCCGCCAAGCTGCAGGAGCACATCCGGAGCGACGTCGCCATGGCCAAGATGTTCGAGGACGCCGTGCGTGGGGACGACAGGTTCGAGGTCGTGGTGCCGAGGAACTTCGCGCTGGTGTGCTTCAGGATCATCAAGCCGGCCATGGCGGAGGAGGAGGAAGCCGAGAGGCTCAACCGGGAGCTGATGGAGCGGCTGAACAAGACGGGGAAGGCGTTCGTGGCGCACACGGTGATCGGCGGCAAGTTCGTGCTGAGGTTCGCGGTGGGGTCGACGATGCAGGAGGAGAGGCACGTGCGGGGCGCGTGGGAGCTCATCAAGAAGATCACCGCCGAGATCATCAAGGGAGAGATGTGAATTGTTTGTGTAGTGATTATTGTTGTTGATTTGTTGTTGTTGTTGTAGCAAGAGATGACGATATGGTCGTGGAATAAATCCTTTCTATGTTGCATTATTGCTCATGCGTGCGTGCGTCAATAAACCGATGCGTGTCTGCCTCTGCCATGCATGCATGTACCGAAAAGCTGTGTTGAACTAAATTACTGACATTTCTATCTATGGTTCTTTTGCTCGACCGTATCATATGCCTACCGCGCATACGTACATAAGCCCTTTAAATTCACACCCTATCCTGCTTTATACAGTTATACCTCATTAATAATATTGCTTCAAAGCACCGTATGGGCTGCTATTTTTTTTAGTTTTATAGACCTTTAGAGCAACTCCAACAGATTAAGAAAAACAATCCCCTTTCCGTATAGTTTGCAATAAAGGGAATTGAAAAAAAACGCAGCTCAAATAGATCCCCTTTCTATTCCCCTTTCTTTATAATTTTTTCTCAATCCCCTTTGATCCTTCCCCTCTCCCAACCCAGCCCCGTCCGACGCGCTGCCGCTCGCCCTTGCTCATCCAGCCATTGCCCGCCCAACAACCTTCCCCATCCATCCAGGCACCACCCACAAAGCACGACGGCACCCGCCAGCCCCACCTCCGTGATGCCCGCCGCCGCCCTCCCGGCACCTGCACGCTCACCACCGGCGGCGGCCATCTCCAGGTCTAGCACGGCCATGTGGCCAGCAGGCCTCCTAGTCCCGCCGCCGCCGTAGGTCTGCAACTGCTGGGCCATTTCATTTGGGGTTTCTTTTTTTACTGGATCGATCTGTGTACTGAACTGCTGATCTCCGTGTTCGTGTTCTTGGTTCTTGGGACAGACGAAGGGGCTGCTGCAGCTGGACTTCGTCGTTGCCGCGTAGAACTGCTGGGTACGCAAGGGCGGTGCCTTCACCGGCGAGATCAGGTTGCTTCTCCATCTTGTTTGCTCTGTCAGATTTTCTTGTGTGGCGTAGTGTTCTGGTAGACGCTAGAATGGAGTGTGCAACCAATTTTGTTTCTTTTTCTAGCCATCATCGCACGAACCACACAAGCAAGCAGTCAAATTGGCACTCCCACATACAACGCCAGCAAAGTTGCAAGAAATTCTTGAAGGGTCATGTGCTGCCAGCCTGCCACTACAACACTATGTGTATTAGCTAGCAGCAGCACACAGATTAAAATGGTCATATACAGAGAGACAGAGAGAGGTTGGAGAAGAAAAACTCTCCTGACCGGATCATGTTTTCTTGTGTGGTGCAGTTTTCTGTTAGATCCGCTAGAATGGAGTGTGCTTGTTTGCTCTGTCAGATTGGACCATGATCATCTCGATTAGTGTGAGCTATAGATTACTGAGGATATAGGTATGAATTTCACGTCCCTATAGCTCGTTTGGTTTCAGTTCAAATTATTTGATGAATTCCATGTGATTTGTGGTTCTGTGCAGATGGATTCGTTGCTTGTGAGATTGTATTTTGAAGATGACTCGTCGTTGGATGATGACTTTGATATGGCAAACAATTTTGGGACCAAGAGACCTTGGGGCATACCATGAAAGCATGCATTATTATGCACAACATGAGAGGGGTCAACCCGAAGACTTCCTTTGAACATTTGTGGCAAATCCATGGGCGGTAGATTTCTCTATGTTTTCTCATGTTTATGTGGACCATTTGGTGCATTTGGACATATATTGTGTTTGAATTTTGAATTTGAATTTAAGTTTGAATATTTGAATTATGGATTTGAAATGTTATTGAATTGTGTGTGGTTGAATAAAAAATTGAATTATTGTATTGTTGAATAATATTTAGAATAAAATGTATATGCAAAGATAAGAGGAAAGGAAGAAAAAAGAAATAAAAGGAAAGGGGATCTGCTGGAGCACCTCTCCCCAATACGTTAAAAATCTGAAAGGGGATTCCCCTATAGCAAAAATAAAGGGAAAGTGGAAATGAGACCTTTTAGTCCCGGTTCTTTCTACCAGGACTTCCAGTCCCGGTTCCTAAAACCAGGACTAATTTCTACCCGAACTTCTAGTCCCGGTTCCCAAAACCAGGGCTAAAAGGGGTTGCGAACCCAGACTAAAGGCCATCTGTTTACATCTTTTTATGTGCAACACGTTTTTTGTAACATGACAATTAGATCTATTATGCAAGGAATAGATTCATTCTTTTGCAGCGTGAAAGACAATGATCCGGTCCCTAGAATGATTTCTTCGTAACATTTTTTTCCTATGACAAGAAAAACTAACACAATCCCCAACGTGTTTTTTCTTTTCATCAGGCGTCTGTCAACTTCGAAAGACAAAAGGCACTTGATCATACATGCAGATCCACAACCAATTCAGAAACAAAACGCCTGGTTGGTTGCAACTAAAAGAAAACAAATTGCATGCACACATGCAGATGCAGTATATGTTCCTCCTTACTTGTTTATTACTCTTTAATTATTTTATCCCTCCTATATTCAAGGGCTTAGATTTAATTGAATTATTGATGCACTCTAATAGGGGCCTGTCTTATGTAAATGACACTTCATATACTTGATGACTGAAACCTCGCTGAAGCACTGCTTACCAGAGAATACCTGAACGGCGTCTGGCCTGACAATCTATACTGCACAGAGCCACGGAGGCTGCCTGCTATCCGCACTCGTCATACTCCATATACATCCCCTAAAGAGAATATTCTATCTTGATCATCAAGATTCTATACTCTATACTGATTTTTTCCGCACTCATCATACTCCATCTCATCCCCTATATCAACTACCGGACCCACATGTCAGATAAATTTATTTATTTTTTCCTCCATCTCTCCTCTTCCCTTCCTCTCTCCCCTCCCCCACTCTCTCGGTCTCTCCTCCGCTTCTCTCCCTCCCCGCCTCTCTCTCCTCCCTTCCTCTCCCTCTCTCTCCGCGAGCGCCCCCCCTACTCTCCTCCACCAGCGCCGCCGCCCCCTCCCCTCCCC
>OAMR01000221.1:99089-109558 GCA_900205405.1 Echinochloa crus-galli
GGCGGGTGGCCGAGCGGGGCCACTGTTCCTCTGCTCCATCGGCACGGCTTCCTGCTCTTCCCACGGTGGTGGCCAGATCCCTGTGCCGCGCCGCTCCGCCGCCTCCCCTCCACTCCCGCCACCTCCCCTCCCTCCGCGCGCCCCTCCCTGTCCCTCCGCGCGCATGGGGGCCTGGTTGGGGCCGCTGCAGTGGCTCTGACCGGCGGCGGCACAGCGGTGGCGTGCAGGCGTGCGGGCAGCGGGTGGCGCACGGACGGTTGGGATGGTGCCAGGCCCACGCCGACGTGGCCGGTGGAGGACGCGCGCTATTCCCGCAAGCATCCCGTATGGGTTCTGGTACCCTGCTGCAGGCGTTTTTACGCCAAACGTGTACGCCAGCACGGGGTACCGGACCCCAGTGCAAGTAGCTTAGCTTACCCGAACGGCTGAACAGCGTCTGGCCTGACAATCTGTACCTGTACAGAGCCACAGAGGCCGCCTCTTAGCTTACCCGAACGCCCGAACAGTGTCCGATCTTCTATAATGACTTACTCTTAGCTAGCTCATATAATATTTTTTTATTTTAATAGAAGAGAGAAGAGCTATCCATCAAAAGATAGTCTCATACACGCACTTTAAAATTACGTAAGGATAATATGTGAGGTCATTCATATTATGAACGATGTGCTAAGAGCTAGATCATTAAAAAAAGTCGTCTATTAAAGTGCTTAGAGATGGACTGACCCGTATCATTGGAGAAGACCTACAGAGATCAAGATAGACATGCCCTCCTTGTATCTGCGCTGAAATTCAGACGCAGCAAGGCATCGAGCTGCAACTGCAACGAGAAACCACGTATAGATGAAAAGAAACTATCGACCTGCAGCTATAGCACTATCGAGCTGCACAAATGAACAGAGAAAACCAAACAGAACACCAGGCTGAGCTGCAGCAGCTGCACGGGTATAGAAACCTGACGGCCTCCTGCAGCTGCTGCCGTGGAACAGAGAGCGCGGCACGCAGTAACAGAGCGATAAATTTCGATTTTCGCCGCTGCAGACGTTGGGCTTCCCAAAAAGAAATCTTACAGATAGCGCCCATGGACCCGTGTCCCTAGTAGGTAGGTGGCCCATTGGGCTTTCAAATAAAGCATATAATTATTCATACTTCAATTTTAAGTGCTAATGTTTCGGGCGTATTGAACAGAAATGAATGAATGTGGGTAAAACAGTAAGAAATTTTAACCCAATTTAGTGCTATAATAAAATACTATTGTTAGAATCTTGTTTCTTGAAGGTGTATATTCGTTCTCTTGTAAGGATGGTCAAGGGAAAAGAATATTAACGCATAAAAAGTTTACCTGTGCGAGCTTAAAAGGCTTCTGTAGTTACAGCTCAGTGTAGCAGGCTAAACATTCAGGGATCTTTTAATTGTTTTTTTGTTTCGAAGATGTTGGGACCGAGACACTAAGGCCTAGTATACGGGAGGGGGTGAATTTGGGTTGTAAAAATCTACACATGCGAAGAGGAGGATGACCTGCTGCCTCGCCGAGTAGTGGCTACGACGCTAGGTCAGCTCAGCCAGGCTTCTGTTTTTGTTTTGATTGAGACTATGAAGGTTTTATTACCCGAAGCAGGCAAGTAACAAGTCTTGCAACAGAAAACAAACCACAGAAAACACTGGACATCTGCAGCCACAACACTGATATAGACACACAAAGCAACATTGGCACATTGCTCAAAATGTCCTCAGTGTGACACTAACCCAGAGCAACAAGTCCTGCTTCTCTTTTCTTTTGACTATATAATCAGGCATCTGTCACTACCCGGAAAGTGATTCGAAAAAGAAACAACACTGTCCCAACACATAATTACAGATAG
Source organism: Echinochloa crus-galli (assembly GCA_900205405.1). NCBI lineage: Eukaryota > Viridiplantae > Streptophyta > Magnoliopsida > Poales > Poaceae > Echinochloa > Echinochloa crus-galli. The sequence goes on from OAMR01000221.1 coordinate 100,949, forward strand.
CGCACCTACATTGACTTGAACTCGAAGCACATCTATGGTTAGATTTGCAACGAGTCGCTACAATAGTATTAATGGCTCTGTTACAAGATCAGTGCTCTTTTTTTACCCTGAAGAGCAGCAAAGAGCCAGAGCCTTCTTTTCTAGAGTCATCACTAAAGATGACCAGATCACGGGAACATGCCTTCAAGGAACTCCTCGAAACCTTCGTCATTGCTCCTTGAACTCCTCGAAGAAGCTCCCTTCCGATCTGCAGAAATTTCATGCACTGGAATTTACGGCACCAATGCCCAGAAAACAAACACATTTCATATACATGCATGAGCACAGAATAAACTACAAAGACCAAAGTTGTCATAGAGCCCAGCGCCAGGCGTATGTTCTACTGAGCCGCGCTCCATAACAGATGACTTTATGAATAAACACAAGATCTGATGTTTCAATTAGGCTTTGTTTTCAAGACCGATAAGTCATGATCTCATAGGTGTCAAAGTAAACTCAACATTTCAGGAAAATAGAAAAGGTGCTGTTCGGATTTCAAGGGAAAAAACGTGGGAATAGGATATGGCTGCAGAGATAGATCTAAACACATGTTAGCATAGACATAAGCATCTATATACCTATCCCATACCCACCACTTGTTATCCTACCTCATTTCCCAATCTCATTATTTCATTGCATCCAAACATCACCAAAAGTTTATGCCCAACCAGCACCATTTCCAGAAGAAAGGGAACATGTCTGCCCAGAAGTATTTCTTGCTCCACCTGACCAGCACCATTTCACTGCCTCCTCTTGAGTTACAATACACCTTCGCCTACACACCAAGGTTGCCTTGGCCCTAATCATTCTGCAGTGCTGCCTAGCCACCTCTCACCCCTACAGCATGTATATGTGCCACTAGCACCTACCTATGTCAGTTTGTACACTCTAGAAATGTGGCACCTTATTGCTACCTCGATGAGTGCCAGGCGGTTAAGTGCATGACCAGACAGAAAAGTGAGTGCAATCATCTGTACCTTTTTTCTTTCTTCTATCTTTCTCAGACTCATCCTCTGAGTCTGAGGTATCATCACTTTCCTCATGTTTCCTGAAGTTTGAACAGACAAGTCAAAAGAATGTAGGGTAATAAAATAATGGGGATGCACAAGAACTAGAGATACCTCTTTCTCTTGTCCTTGTCTTTCAACTCAATTTCCTTTTCACCTGAGGATTCCTTTTCCTTCTCTTTCTCCTTTTGCCTCTTATAAGCAAGTTTTTCTGCACATCTTTCATAATGTACTACAATCAGGGTAAATAATCAATTGAAAGTTTGCTTGAACAAAAAAAAAGCACAAAGGACAGAGCAAGATTCAGTGGTCCAAGGAAAAGTTTAAGAAATACAAATATCATGATAAGAAAGAGCAGTGCTAGCTAAAAACTGGTTCAAACAAATCCTATTATGAAACGGTGGATTCACTTACCCCTTGCAAGCTACCAATTTCACTAGTGCTTGTTTCTGCTCCCCTGCTTCAACATAAGAAAAATTCACCTAAAAGCGAGAAGCAAAAAAAGGTGAGCGCTACAAAAACAGCTGAAAACACATTTTAGCATCAGCAAAAAGATATTAGAAATGAAGTAATGAACCTCATAACTACCAAGCCCGTGTTTTTCATCACAATGCCTATTGCCACAGATAAACTGCCCTGCAAAGAAGTATATTCTGGTCATTGCTGAAGATTTCGTATCGAGAAATAGCTGATTTCGTTTAAAAGAATAGAAATTTTCCAGGAAAAAAATGCATTCTGTGACAGCATATTATTAAAAAACTACAATGATGCCTTTCGAAAACTAGGAATGCAAAGGTTGTCTAATGCAAGCACCCCCACCTGCAGTTTAAGACATACAACTAAACAAAGTGTAAAAAAAATAAAGCTTTAAGCTGTGTAACCTTTAACTACCAAGTTATTTAAATACCCTTTTAAGCTCAAGACTTTCATTTGAAGGGTATGTTACTAGCAACAGTATAATCATACAGCTTAAGCTCAATCATACACTCATACTTCTCAGGGAAATCATTTTCGATGGAGTTTAACAGATGGGATTAATGAAGAATACCTTTGCCAGATACCACCTCCTTTTCTGTTCTCCATCTCAATCCAATCTGCAGCAGAAGATACCCTTAAAAGATGCAATTTACATCCAAAACAACAAATGATTTCAGAAGAAAAAATAATCAGGCATCCATTCATCATCATATCATGAGCGTGCATGACTGTCATATCCTTAATACTTAATGTTCACTTCTGAATTACAATGATAATAAGTGTCTGTGCCTGCCTGCCAGAACTTATAATATAAAGTGTGGGTGTGCTGGCAAGCATAGTTCTTGCAATATACACACTGATGTAAATCTACAACCAAGATGAACAACCATCCTGTTATTCTTGCCCATGCGTTGATTTTATGAAATGTGTCACAAGAGTATGACATTTGGCAGGATACCATTCTTGCTTTTAGATTAAGGTCCCTCTACATGTGCTCTTCCTTTTCTAAAGCATTCAAGGGCAAAGAAGAAACTACATGTTTACATCAAGAAACAGTATTCATGACACACGGTTAAAGCACCATACCTTGCCTTTTTTGTACTGGGTCATGTCAGCAATGCAATACCTGCCTCGAGTTAAGAACCCTAAGCACAATTACAAAGAATTACAGTACATCACACATCAAAGAACAGCTCCCATTTATGCAAGCACTGATCAATCCAGGTTGACAGAAAGCATAAGTTCATGAGGTGAAATTGAAGCACTTATATGCCCTTTACAAGCATAAGATTACATTTGCATGCCTTATGCCTATTTATATTACCAAAATGTTAATGCTGTGGACGCTTTTCTGGGCACAACATACAGGCGCAGGAAGGAGCAGCAGGCGCCCACCGGTGGCTGAGTTGGAGTCTTAAGATAATTAGTGAATAGATGTTAGTTGGAGTTTGTTTAACAGATAAGTTAAGAGTTTGTTTAAGTGTGAGAAAGAGTTGTACTTTGGGGTTAGGAGTTTGTTAGTGCAGCTGCTATATAATCTGCATGGCTGAACCTTTGAGATCAAGCAAGAATTGTGATCTAAACAACTCAGAGCCTCCTAGAGAGGGCTTGACAGACAGCTCTCACCTTGCCATTATATTTATCACAACAATTAAATAACTTCATGTAACAACATTAACTTCAGCATACATGAACATGTTATTTCACAAAATTATATGAAAAATATGCCATGTACTGACATTTCCTCATAGAAAGAATAATAAAAAAGGATACTCTTTAAAAAGCTTGTCATAGTAACGTTTGACCAGCCTCTTCTCCCAAGTTGAATCCATGTCATATTCCTCGGAAAGAATGAATCTTTCACATGGTAGAAGAAAAGTGAGGCATTTAAGAGTTTCCCAAAAACTACAGGCACATGTTAACAGGAAGTGGCTCTGACCTGTATCCTTCTCTCAGTGTATCTTTATCGGTTTTGATGGGCAAACTATTGTCCACATTTTTCTCATGGCCATAAAACTGAACTGTTGAAAGGCAGGACATATATCAGCGTCAACATAGAGATACATTACACGAAAAATAAGGATGGGCATCATCTTTGTTAAGGTTAAAAAAAGTAAATAAAATTTTAAGGTTGAGTGTCTGATCTCCAATTCTTTCTACAATGAAGATATTGTTTCATGCCTACTATTCCGGGAGACTGGGATACATAAAACAAAAGTTTTTGCCCCATAAAATACCTTTTTCCTAGTTTTAAGTTCATGTATACATCTATGTGGAAGTATTCAAGTACTGCGCCATTATTAGTATGCCAGACAAACCAGTTGCTAAAGAAACCCAACAAACTAAGCAAAATGACTTCAAAGTCAACTTGTTAGGCTTTCCCAAAAGATTTATAATTCAACTAAAAAATGTATTTGTAGTTAGGTATCATAAATCAGAAGACTGGGAAACAAGACATCAATTTATATGTGAAGAAAACAAATGCAGGGTGACAAAGTTATACATAGAAGTATCTGATCAATGTATGGATGAAGGTAGCCCCCAATTCTTTCTACAGCAGAGGGGACTGTTCATCACCCTGTTGATTTTGGAAACAAAGACTAAGCAAATAAATAGCTCATTATATGCCACTATCTCAGTTTCCTTTTCACAATGAAAGGGCCATTTTGCAATCTATACCAATGCACAGGGATTGTGTAAATATATTGGAGACCAGGACATGAATCCTATGTTAAAAAAACTGTCTTAGCATGTTATGGGTGATTAAGCTAGGTGACAAGTTACATGGTGAAATACATGATCCATGTATGGACAAAGGTAGCCCCCAATTATTCCTTAATTAGAGGGGACTGTTCATCATTCAGTTTCTTTTGGAAAACAAGGCTAAGCAAATAAATACTCATTATATGCCACTGCCGAAGTTTCCATTTCACCATGAAGGGCAACTCAATCAATTTATCCACACATTTGCATTAGGACAATGAGCCAATATATCAGACTTAAAGGCACTCCTAATGCAGAGTCACCAGCACATTGAATGATTTCAACTACAAAGGTAGAAGCCTATGCATGAATTTAACCAGATTTAGGTGTGTTAATTGCTGAATTCCATACAGATTCAGCAACTGAGCTACTTAGTAACAACAGAAATTCCATACACCTTTACGCATTGTCTGGTTGCTCAGGGGTTAGCAGGGAATGGCATGGAATGGCAAGGAAGATAGTTCAATTCCCTTCTGATCCCTCCCAGCCTATGATAATACATGATAGTCCACATCAATCCGAACAGGGCCTTAGCGCTACCAAATATAATTCGGTTTGTCTAACTCATGATTTTATTGCCATGCTGTTTTATTCGAAAACCATTTTCCTCAACCGAAACCACAGAGAGGGGCACAGGTAACTACAACTTCTGCAGAAAACAAAGTCAGCAACAAATTACAATACCATAATCCTTCATGAACTTCTTATGGCGATCATACGCATTGAGCCCCCGTATGTGCGACTGGTACTGCCTGCATCCATAAATCCCCCATTCGGAGTCATAAGACCATACTTCAGCCTGAGGACTGCAAGCAAGCTAATCAAAGGTAGCACACAAGGGCCACAACTCATTGCCTCCGAATAGCATACTAGCCTACTCTAACTAATACAAGGCAGTTAGGTGCCACGAAGTATTAGGATTCGCGAACACGGTTGTTTTGCACATCCCCAATTACAACAAAAAAAAGTACTAAAACATGCAGAACATTGTAGAACGCAGCATACTTCTGCAAGCCAATAAGTTTGCATATCCTAAGAGCTAAAATTTTCTAAATCATATGGAACATCGCTCGTTATCACTTATCAGAGTTAACAGCAAGGGATTTATAGACATGAAAAGCTAGGGTTTTTTCAAATAATAGGCCGCACCGAAACGACAAGTAATAAATCGAAGAAGGTGGAAGGAGAGAGACGCGAAGAGATTGGGGATTGCCGCGGGAACGAGCCTTACATCTTCCTCTCCTCCCTATCGAAGATGGCGGACTTGAGCCGTCCCAGCGACGACGACATCGCGCTCTCTCGCCCGCTCCGCCTCGGCCTCGCCGCGTCTGACCCCTACTCTGCAGCTGCGGCGGGCGCCCGAGCACCAGCCCACCGATAGGATCCGCGCCGTCCCGGGTTTGGGGGAGCGGCTGGGAAGCAAGCGCCTAGTGCGGCGGCGGCGTCGGTTCGAGTAGTGGCGGCGCACCGCCGGACGCTGTAGCCTTGAGGTGGGGAGAAGGGCAACCACGAGGTGGGCTGCGGGCCGCGCGTGGACCAACAACTAGCCGCCGCGTCGGTTACGGCCCATCATGCACCTCCGTACGTGGGCTGAGCCCAAGACCATGGGAGCGGTCTATACGGGCCGACTTTCTCCGCACCAAGGGCCTAATAGGAAAGGGCCAACCCACCACAGACCGCGTCCCATTCGCTTAGCTGGTGGTTGGTGGTTGACACTGATTTGTACCGAGAGGAAAAATATCGCTGGTTGTCTGGTGCTGGTGTGTACATAGACGAAAATACTCTGGCTGACTGTTGATAAACCAAGCGAACATGGCGCATGTGGCTGGCACCGTGGAAATAAATAAATCCAACGAATTTTGCCGCATATTTTGTAGGTTATATCCGATGAATTTCCTTCGATTTAGGGATGGATTGATCCTGGACATACTTTTTTGAAGTTTAAAGTAACTAGTACAGTAGAGGAGTTCTATTTCGTGTTAGCAATGTGGACAACGATGGAGGTCGATCATATAGATGACAACGACGTTAGCATCAACATATATAGATCTCCTAAATGTGGTTCTGAATATTTGCGACTAAATTTTGTTCCTATCAGGATCACTATTTGAGTGGCGGATGATGAACCCACGGCTCCCCTTGTTGGCTTTTCCTTTTCACAAGGACATGCATAGCTTAGCATCATATCACACTGTCCCTAGTTTGGTGTTTGGAGATGTGTTGAGTAATGCACTCTGGCAGTTTACCGGAATGAATCCCTAAGACACACTTGACTACTGACATCATCGAAACATTCGAACCGTAAAAAAAACAGGCCTTATAATAACCAACACATGTAATGGAACTGATATTGTAGACGAAAAATAATGTGAGCAGTAAAACTAAAATCCATAAAATAATGTCAAAAACACAACGATGAAAACAAACAAAACCAAATATACTAGTACAAAATGGGTGCACACGTCAACACATCGCTATTTATATAGCCAAGACAAATAAGACATGGCCTTCAAAAAAATCTAGCACAAAATAAATGAGAAGACAACTTCAAAATTTCTACGAAATTCGGTCCCAATGATTTCACCAGCTGTCCCACGTCATATACACACAGGCTCACAGTAGTCACCAGCTAGAAAATATAAAAACACATTATTAATACCATGTGGCGACTCCTTATTGGTAGCTGCCTCTGGCCCACCCATCATTTCTCTATCACCAATTCCACCACCCTCTACTATAAACACCAACCAAGCACAAAAAATTTGCCCCAAAAATTCCTGAAAAATATCAATTATTGCATAAAACACCTCTCGGCCACCACCACCCCTGCAGTGAAACCTTCCCATCCAGATTCGAAAGCTAGATTCGATACATTTGTTGCATTCTTTAAGGTTCATTTCAGAATTTAACCGGTGTTATTATTTCAGTGATAGGCAACATCCACATCGACATACTGGATTCAGAATATTATTCAATTTATATTGCAATCTTTTGATTGAATGTAACTTTGCAATTTCTGGTTCACAGGCTTTTATTGTTGATGAGAAAATGAGGGGCTATAAGAAACCAAATCTTCATTAATTATGTAATGGTTTTTGCACTGGTTCAAACAAATCATAATATGAGACAGAGCATTCCCTAACCTCTTTGAAGCAACCATCTAACAATTTCACTACTGCTATAAAAAATCATTTGAAAAAAATGGCGGTTTTATGAAAAATAATTAAAGGGGAATAATGGAAGCATTGCAAATACGGCTAAAAATAGTCCTAAATGAGCAATAGCAAGAAGAGAGCACTTCCTGCTCTTCCTGGAGCTCCTCGTCGCTCGCCTCGCCCACCTCGGGTCGTCAATCCGCAAGTCGAGGTCGGGTCTCCTATCATCACCTTCCGCATCGGGGTCCGGCTCCTCTTGACCCTCCCTACTACCACAAGGGTCGGATCCTCTCCGGCAGCTGGCTTTCCCTTCCGTTGTGCCAGAGCATGTGGCTTCTCAGTCACACTCTCATCCCCATGGACAGCGCCAATGGTTGTTGGTTTCAAGAGGCCCAAACAGTGAATGTGAATCCTAAGAATGAATACAAGTTTGGAGGGTTTGCAGGGGACTGAGTGGCTTGAAATCTATTTAATCACTTGCCCTGTTTTTAGGTTTACAAGGCCTATTTATATGTGTGTCCCCTTCCCTATCATAAATTCCTAAAGTATCCCCGGTACGGCGCCTCCCTCCATTGGTCCCCATGTACGGACGGGAGTATCCTGGTCTTTTCTGACTCGTTTGGTCCCTAGGGGGGTGGACTGACCCCTAGTGGCCCCCCTCTCCTCCTTCCTTTTCCTCCTTCTCCTGCTTGATGACTCCAACATCCCCCCACATGGTCGTATTTACCATGGGGAGGACATAAGCCTTGGGGGTCTCCCAAATAGTTGAGATGAGGCTGGGGGAGCTCTGGGTGGTGTTGTTTAGATAGGCCGCCACTTCGTCTCTAGGGCCCCGAAGGATGCGAGAAGCTGCCCGGTAGTTCCCTATCATCCAGGGCTCTTTCTCTTCAGCATACATGAACATGTTATTTCACAAAATTATATGAAAAATATGCCATGTACTGACATTTCCTCATAGAAAGAATAATAAAAAAGGATACTCTTTAAAAAGCTTGTCATAGTAACGTTTGACCAGCCTCTTCTCCCAAGTTGAATCCATGTCATCTTCCTCGGAAAGAATGAATCTTTCACACGATAGAAGAAAAGTGAGGCAATTAAGAGTTTCCTAAAAACCACAGGAACATGCTAGCAGGAAGTGGTTCTGACCTGTATCCTTCTCTCAGTGTATC
>OAMR01000221.1:109664-152837 GCA_900205405.1 Echinochloa crus-galli
CTAACTAATACAAGGCAGTTAGGTGCCACGAAGTATTAGGATTCGCGAACACGGTTGTTTTGCACATCCCCAATTACAACAAAAAAAAGTACTAAAACATGCAGAACATTGTAGAACGCAGCATACTTCTGCAAGCCAATAAGTTTGCATATCCTAAGAGCTAAAATTTTCTAAATCATATGGAACATCGCTCGTTATCACTTATCAGAGTTAACAGCAAGGGATTTATAGACATGAAAAGCTAGGGTTTTTTCAAATAATAGGCCGCACCGAAACGACAAGTAATAAATCGAAGAAGGTGGAAGGAGAGAGACGCGAAGAGATTGGGGATTGCCGCGGGAACGAGCCTTACATCTTCCTCTCCTCCCTATCGAAGATGGCGGACTTGAGCCGTCCCAGCGACGACGACATCGCGCTCTCTCGCCCGCTCCGCCTCGGCCTCGCCGCGTCTGACCCCTACTCTGCAGCTGCGGCGGGCGCCCGAGCACCAGCCCACCGATAGGATCCGCGCCGGCCGGGGTTTGGGGGAGCGGCTGGGAAGCAAGCGCCTAGTGCGGCGGCGGCGTCGGTTCGAGTAGTGGCGGCGCACCGCCGGACGCTGTAGCCTTGAGGTGGGGAGAAGGGCAACCACGAGGTGGGCTGCGGGCCGCGCGTGGACCAACAACTAGCCGCCGCGTCGGTTACGGCCCATCATGCACCTCCGTACGTGGGCTGAGCCCAAGACCATGGGAGCGGTCTATACGGGCCGACTTTCTCCGCACCAAGGGCCTAATAGGAAAGGGCCAACCCACCACAGACCGCGTCCCATTCGCTTAGCTGGTGGTTGGTGGTTGACACTGATTTGTACCGAGAGGAAAAATATCGCTGGTTGTCTGGTGCTGGTGTGTACATAGACGAAAATACTCTGGCTGACTGTTGATAAACCAAGCGAACATGGCGCATGTGGCTGGCACCGTGGAAATAAATAAATCCAACGAATTTTGCCGCATATTTTGTAGGTTATATCCGATGAATTTCCTTCGATTTAGGGATGGATTGATCCTGGACATACTTTTTTGAAGTTTAAAGTAACTAGTACAGTAGAGGAGTTCTATTTCGTGTTAGCAATGTGGACAACGATGGAGGTCGATCATATAGATGACAACGACGTTAGCATCAACATATATAGATCTCCTAAATGTGGTTCTGAATATTTGCGACTAAATTTTGTTCCTATCAGGATCACTATTTGAGTGGCGGATGATGAACCCACGGCTCCCCTTGTTGGCTTTTCCTTTTCACAAGGACATGCATAGCTTAGCATCATATCACACTGTCCCTAGTTTGGTGTTTGGAGATGTGTTGAGTAATGCACTCTGGCAGTTTACCGGAATGAATCCCTAAGACACACTTGACTACTGACATCATCGAAACATTCGAACCGTAAAAAAAACAGGCCTTATAATAACCAACACATGTAATGGAACTGATATTGTAGACGAAAAATAATGTGAGCAGTAAAACTAAAATCCATAAAATAATGTCAAAAACACAACGATGAAAACAAACAAAACCAAATATACTAGTACAAAATGGGTGCACACGTCAACACATCGCTATTTATATAGCCAAGACAAATAAGACATGGCCTTCAAAAAAATCTAGCACAAAATAAATGAGAAGACAACTTCAAAATTTCTACGAAATTCGGTCCCAATGATTTCACCAGCTGTCCCACGTCATATACACACAGGCTCACAGTAGTCACCAGCTAGAAAATATAAAAACACATTATTAATACCATGTGGCGACTCCTTATTGGTAGCTGCCTCTGGCCCACCCATCATTTCTCTATCACCAATTCCACCACCCTCTACTATAAACACCAACCAAGCACAAAAAATTTGCCCCAAAAATTCCTGAAAAATATCAATTATTGCATAAAACACCTCTCGGCCACCACCACCCCTGCAGTGAAACCTTCCCATCCAGATTCGAAAGCTAGATTCGATACATTTGTTGCATTCTTTAAGGTTCATTTCAGAATTTAACCGGTGTTATTATTTCAGTGATAGGCAACATCCACATCGACATACTGGATTCAGAATATTATTCAATTTATATTGCAATCTTTTGATTGAATGTAACTTTGCAATTTCTGGTTCACAGGCTTTTATTGTTGATGAGAAAATGAGGGGCTATAAGAAACCAAATCTTCATTAATTATGTAATGGTTTTTGCACTGGTTCAAACAAATCATAATATGAGACAGAGCATTCCCTAACCTCTTTGAAGCAACCATCTAACAATTTCACTACTGCTATAAAAAATCATTTGAAAAAAATGGCGGTTTTATGAAAAATAATTAAAGGGGAATAATGGAAGCATTGCAAATACGGCTAAAAATAGTCCTAAATGAGCAATAGCAAGAAGAGAGCACTTCCTGCTCTTCCTGGAGCTCCTCGTCGCTCGCCTCGCCCACCTCGGGTCGTCAATCCGCAAGTCGAGGTCGGGTCTCCTATCATCACCTTCCGCATCGGGGTCCGGCTCCTCTTGACCCTCCCTACTACCACAAGGGTCGGATCCTCTCCGGCAGCTGGCTTTCCCTTCCGTTGTGCCAGAGCATGTGGCTTCTCAGTCACACTCTCATCCCCATGGACAGCGCCAATGGTTGTTGGTTTCAAGAGGCCCAAACAGTGAATGTGAATCCTAAGAATGAATACAAGTTTGGAGGGTTTGCAGGGGACTGAGTGGCTTGAAATCTATTTAATCACTTGCCCTGTTTTTAGGTTTACAAGGCCTATTTATATGTGTGTCCCCTTCCCTATCATAAATTCCTAAAGTATCCCCGGTACGGCGCCTCCCTCCATTGGTCCCCATGTACGGACGGGAGTATCCTGGTCTTTTCTGACTCGTTTGGTCCCTAGGGGGGTGGACTGACCCCTAGTGGCCCCCCTCTCCTCCTTCCTTTTCCTCCTTCTCCTGCTTGATGACTCCAACATCCCCCCACATGGTCGTATTTACCATGGGGAGGACATAAGCCTTGGGGGTCTCCCAAATAGTTGAGATGAGGCTGGGGGAGCTCTGGGTGGTGTTGTTTAGATAGGCCGCCACTTCGTCTCTAGGGCCCCGAAGGATGCGAGAAGCTGCCCGGTAGTTCCCTATCATCCAGGGCTCTTTCTCCTCCAGCGGGGCATCATCAAAACTGTCAGGAGCGACGGACCCCTGGGGACGAAAGAAACCTCACCGCCAACATAGTCTAGCAAATAAAGACTTCCTTGTTTATAAGCCTCCCATGTCATATTTCTCCACCACTTGTGGAGTATACGCCTTTAACGAGTAGCTATGAGAAGACTCGGAGGAACCCATTCGTGAAGACTTAGAGTTCTAGGCTAGCATGGCCCCGGTCGATGTTCTTGTGGAAGATGGTGCCCACCGCCGCGATTTAGTTTTCCGCTATGTAATTTTGTTTACGACCCTTTGGTCATTTTGTAATATAATCCATTTGTAAGTGATATGTGTTGTGATATTCACCGATGATGCCATTTTATGCAATAAAAATGATCATGGGCATGCATAAAGGGTTCGTTCGGTTTGTCCTTAAAACTGGACGTAACAAATATTGCAATCAGTTTTTAGTTCTAGAGAAAAGTCCCAAATTCAACCACCCAACTCTATGGTCGTCGATCCCCTTTCAATAGATAAAGTACAAATAACCCCCTAAAATATTTTTTGATTCATTATACACCCATAACTATCTCAACTGGTCCAATCCACCCCTTTGTAAGATTTGTTTTTTTCTTCATACACAAATATTGTTTTAAGTCAAAACTGTGTGATGTAATAGAGGGAATCATAAATTAAACTAAAAATATATTATTGTTTTTTCATCATTATTTTGCTAGGCTATAATATGTATTAATAAATTAACCATATCGATACAAAATTTGACGAGATATAATGATGAAAAGTTCATTTTATATTTTTAAAAGTACTATATATGGCCTTATATCATCCGACCAAAATTTTAACTTAAAACAACACTTGTTCATAGAGAAATAAAAATGACTAATATTACAAAGGAGTAGATTGGACCAATTAGGATAGTTGTGGGTATAAAATGAAACAAAACATACTTTAAAAGGTTATCCAGACTTTGCTGATACTTGAGGGTATAATTTGAATGTTTTTCTTAAAGTACTAAATTTGAATTAGGGGGAAAGAGAGAGGTTTGATCATGTTTTCAATGATTCATAGAAGCATTCAAAAAGTTTTGAAATTTTGCGATTTTGGCACAACTAACATTTCTCAATTAAATGTATTACAACTTATTAATCACTCATCACAATAGGATGAGGCGGCGTTGGGTGACAGGGGGTGCGTGGTTCGGGTGAGTGATGATGGGAGAATCCTGTATGCCGTTAAAAAAAGATGTTGGTTATCTGTGTACCATTAAAAAGTTTGTAGACAATTGTATGTTATGCACCCAACTTTTTTTAGCTACACATCATTCCATCCATGTTCTGTTAAAAGTTAACATATTGGAGGCTCTTACATCGGGCCCTACATCGTAAAATGACTATTCTACCCTGTGGAATCATTGAACCCTTTTCGGAACGGATCGACACTTTTTCCCATCGTGAATGCTCGCCTCCGCCTCCCGTCGCTGGTCGCCGGCCCGCCGCCCGCCTGCCGTACCCCCGCACCCCCGGGCCGCCGCGCTTCGAATCCACCGGTTGCATAACATGTCTGTCCCAGTCGCCGCCGCCGTTGTCGTTGTGTTCATGGCAGCCTCATCGCCGGCGAAACGCCCGTGATGGAGAAAGAGGCCGCGAGCGATGTCCATGTCGTAGTCCTAGAAGGAGCTTCCCGGGCCCACCAGGCCCACGTGTTGAACCATGCCTCATCGGCCGGACCCCGGTCGCTGACAGGAGCCACCGGCTCGTGAATCACTTCAGCCGAGTTCGACATGGTCGTGTCGCCAGAGGTGCCTTGCTGCTGCGACGACGATGTCGCAACCGAAACCTGTGGCTGCTTTCCCGATGATCCTTCTGCCTACGACGGCGGCCTTTGTTGTGTGCTTGCTTCGTCTGGAGCAGGTGGAGGCGATGACGACGTAGACGAGCCAGACCCGCCGCCAGTGGTCGTGGCGGCCGCGGCGGAGGTGGCACTGGTGCCGCCGCTCCCGCCGAAGTGGCCCATTGCCCTTCCACCCCCTCCCCCATGACCACCGTCACCGCTATCGCCCGACGCGTCCACGTGGAGAACCTACTCCTTTTGATATTTTCTGTAATGCTCACGTAAGTCGACACTTATGTCATGGTTGAATGTTGATGATACGAGCCATTTGCTTGAATGTTGATGATATGACCCAAGTAATGATATTTTCATATCCGCTTGAATGTTGATGATATGATCTATTTGGTTGAATGTTGATGATATTCCCATATTTGTTTGATTTATTCTGATAATTTATTGATTAATTTTGACATTTTTCTGATTTTTTATGAATTATCCTGATTTTATGTGAATTTTTTTATTTATGAATTTTCCTATTTTTTATTTTTCCTGAATTATTGTGAATTTTCGTGGCATTTTATAATTTAGTTACGAATTTTCTTACTTATTTCCTAATTTAAAATTATTTCTATCATTTTTCAATTATTTACTGATTTTCCATATTTATTTAACATTTTAAATTTATTTCTGTCATTTATTTACTAACAAGGGTAAAACCGACTTTTTACACCTCCATTTGACATTGTTAACTCTCCGTGCGACGGCCAGCGCGGTGCGTGGGCTGCGGCTCCCTTGCCCCCCTCCCTCCGCGCCGCTCCGTCCGCCAGCTCCCTCCCACGCGCACCCCTCCACGTCTCCACCGGCTCCCGCCTGCGCCCTTCCATCGGATCCCACCCACGGCGGGGCGGCCTCGCGCGCGGCGGTGGCGGATGGGGCCGAGGACGGCCGCGGGGGCGGTCGACAGCTCCCGCGGCTGCAGTTGCTTTGATATGCAATTTTAGTAAGGCATATGCTTGTGCCTGTCAAGATCAGTGGTAGGTGCACCATTGCTACTGATATTTCTGCATGGAAATAAAGCTTGAATCCTTGCTGACAAATGTCTGGTGAGTTACTTTTCAATGTTGGATATAATGTTCGTTGGTGGCAACATTTAGTTTGGGACACTTGGTGTGCCCAATATTTGTTTTGAGTTAAATGAGCGAGCGGTCCTCGAACTTGCGCTGTTATGTCATGCCGGTCCACGAACTCACAAATCGTGCTGTTATGGTCCCTAATCTCTGTTTGGGTCTCATTAACCGTCCAATCGGGTGCAAATGAGGGATTAGTGCCGGCATGGCATGCCAGCGTGGACGGATGACATGGCAACTACTCCTACGACGGCCTGACTTGGTCGCGTCGGATCTCGGGAGGGCGGCCGGCGAGCGTGATGAGGCCCACGTCGGCTCGCGAGCGGGGTCCTCCTCGGTGCAGGCGCTCATCTGCTCCCCCACCGCTGACCCGCGCCGGGAGGAGAGGAGAAGGAGGGGCGGAGGGCCGGCGCCTCCTGGATCCTAGCTCCGCGCCGTCGTGTGGAGGACCCCGGACTCGGTGCCACCGACGATGGAGGCAGGAAGGCGCGCGTGGGAAGGAAACAGAGGCGGCCGCCGTGCCGGAGGGGTGTCGGGAGACGGAACGCGGGGCTCCTGCTCCACCGGCACCTGGGGAGGAGCAGCGCCGCCGAGCACTGGCGGGGAGACGAGTGCCACGTTGTCGCGGGTCAGGGGTTTAGACCCATTTGGACCTGCAGTGAGACCCGAATAGCGATTAGGGACCTCAGTGACACACTTTGTGAGTTCGTGGACCGGCATGACACAGCAGGACAAATTTAAGGACCGCCCATGTACTTTACTTATTTGTTTTTTATTCTGACCTGATGTTTTAGGTCTTCTCCAAAGGCCGGCGACGTCGCTGGCTCTCCGCAGACGTTTTTTTGGAGTGCACTACTCGACTGGACCAATGAGCTGGGAGCTTGTACTGCTGACCACTCCGAGGCATTTTTCTATTGATATTTGTTGTAATGACTCAGATTGTTAAGTGTCTGTGAGTTCTCGTTCGGTGGTTTTGTGAGGTGGAGACGATGCTTTTAGACGACTGTTTTGCAGGTTATCGGTGTGTTCGAGTGAACTGAAACTTTGTAAACCTCTTGTGTCAGAGCACTGTGCATGTCTTAAGATTATTTTTTTCCCATGTGAATCCTAATTCTATCTTGTTGATTACTAAAACATATATCACTTTGGCTTGTCTGGTTTGTATTACTAAATAGTTTTGAATAATCCTTAGCTCGGGCATTATACTAGTCTATATAAGTCACTTCTCAATTTGGTCTCTTCATTTCTACACGCTACACAAATTCAGCATGGGGTAACAAAGTAACACCACTTCAGAATCGTTACTAAAGCAAATATGACTTTGGGATGGTCTGTATCAGCAAATTTAGGTACAGAGACTAATGGAGCAGAGAACCCAAAAAACAAACTCGAATGCTTACATAATATAAAATCAATATTCAATAACCTAACATTTCATCTTTGTGTGCATACTAAAAACGTAGAGAAATTACCACTAATAATATAAGGTAGCACACCATTCTTCCTTCTTCCTCCTGACACATGCATCCTTGCAGTGACATGTCAGTGTGGAGATCATCACCGGAAGTACAGTTCACCATCCCGTAATTGTTTCATTCCCATGTCGTGATCTTTCTCAAACGCACCGGGATAGATGTGACTGTTAGCATCGAGCAGTCAGATATGCGCACGGATCTCAGGCAACTGCATTTCTCTAAATACGATAAGTCCTGCAACCTGCTGCAACCGGTGATAGACAGCCTCGTAAGCGAAGCAAGGTTCTCCATGGCAGGAGGCAGCTCGTTCTGTCCAGCAATCTCTACTAGCTTGTCACATCCTGAAATCTTTAGCTTCTCCAGGCTCGGAAAGCACAAGGATGTCACCATGGGGCAACCAGAAATGCGCAATGATCTCAGGCTAGTGCACTCGAGCAAACAAGATAAATCGCGCAAACCGCAGCAACCAATAACTGACAGGCTCTTCAGAAAAGCAAGTTTCTTCAAGCCTGGAGGGAAGTTCTCCAGCTTGTCGCACCCGGAAATCTCTAATTTCTCGAGCTCCGTAAGCGCCTTCAGACCCTCAATGTTTGACGATGACGATAGTTTTCCACACAGTGAGATTGATAAGCTTTTTAGATTCCCAACAACACCTGCCAGTCCTCCTTCTGCAAGCAGTTGTTCATGATGACTCATGCATATAGTCAGCTTTTCAACAGGAAGGCACATAGACAGCTTTCGAAATTTTGGGCATTGGATAATTGACAACTCTTTGAGATGGTCACATTTGGCACCATCTGCTGGCCAGCTTTCTAGATTTTTCATCTGAGTAAAGGTGAGCTTCTCCAGAGAGGGGAATGTTTTGCTCTGACCGTTTGACTCACTGTTCAGTTCCACTTCCACATCAACATGCTCGATAGCATCCATCCCACTGATCTCCAGAGTCGTGAGGTATGGTAGCTGCTGGAGTGCTGGGAGATAATGACACTTCAGATTGACCAATCTGATGTGAGCCAGATTACAAAACTGTGAGGCTTTCTTGGACGACGATATCCAGGATGGGAACCTATCACCTGCATAAGAAATAATCTCCAGTATTCTTAACCTGCTGTTGGGTTCTGGACTGTTGGGTTCTAGAGAATTGGGCTCTGGACGATTGGGTTCTGGACAGTTGGGTTCTGGAGAATTGGGCTCTGGACGGTTGGGTTCTAGAGAGTTGGGTGCTGGACAGTTGGGCTCTAGAGAGTTGGGCGCTGGACAGTTGGGCTCTAGATAGTCAAGAAGTTCCACCACTCTGCTAGTACTGTTACTTTTATCATCCATGTTGAAATGCAGTGTCAAATGCTCGAGCCCATGCTTCTGTTGCAGCTGAATATTTTGAGCTTCATCGATGGACATTCTAGCAATGTTTTCCAGGCCTAGTCTTTTGAGTTTATTCAAATGCTCAAGTTCCGTGATGGAGTTGTTATTGCCACTGGTTGCAATAATGTACCTTGGCAATATTTCAATCTCGGTGAGTGCGCTAAGGCCATTGGGCATCCTTTCCAGTGACGAGCATTCAAGTATATTTAGCTCTTTCAAATTCTTTAAGCTGCTGACATCCGGGGGCATTTCAGTC
This sequence comes from Echinochloa crus-galli, assembly GCA_900205405.1. NCBI lineage: Eukaryota > Viridiplantae > Streptophyta > Magnoliopsida > Poales > Poaceae > Echinochloa > Echinochloa crus-galli. The sequence continues at coordinate 118,883 of OAMR01000221.1, forward strand.
AAATAGTGGCATCCTTCTAGGTCCAACTTCTGTAAATTCGTCAGGGAGGTTATATCCTGTGATAGCTTCACAAGTTTTTTGCAGCGTGACAGCTGCAAAGTCCGCAAGGATCTGAGCTCGCCAATTGTATCTGGCAATTTCCTGACTCTGGTTTGTGAAATATTGAGGTACCTTAAAGATTTAATCTTGCCAATCCATTCAGGAACTTCTGCAATACATGTTTCAGCTAGGTTCAGGTATATCAGGTACTGAAGTCTGTCAAATGATTCAGGCAGTTTGGTGATGTCAGTTTGTGAAAGGTTGAGATACCTCAGATTTGACAGCATATCAAATGTGTCAGGTAACTTGTTGATTCTCGTTGCATGCAGATCCAAGACACGCAATGCTGTGAGATAATGGCAGTAGTCAGAAGGAACCTCTCTAATTTCTGATCTGCGACAACCTAAAACCATCTCTTGTTTTCTGGTTAGGATCAGCGTCCTCAAATCTTTCTGTTCAACAAGTGACCTTGGAAGCTTCTCTGTTCCACGATCAACCAAGAGAGAGATATAACGAATGGACCGGTTACTCAGATTGTTATAGTTCTGAATCTTAATAGATTCATAGCCTCTTTTTTTAGCCAAATGTCGAGCAAAATTGTGCAATAAAAACTGCATCTTGTACCTCACTTTATCTGTGGATCCCGATTCAGTGCAGATAACAAAGCATTCATCCAGCAGCTTGCTGAAATCAGCATGCACCTGAACTTCCTTGCTTGAAACCTGTGTTAAACCTTCAGCAACCCATAGGCCAGTCATCTCTTCTACATCAAAGATGTGATCAAGTGGGAACAATGAACAGTAAAGGAAACACCGTTGCAAATGAGACGGAAGGTTGTTGTAGCTGGCCTCAGCAATGTACAAAAGCCCATTGTTGTCCGTACACTGTTTATCAAACTCTTCTACTGCCTGCATGGCTTCTAGTTGGCATATACTTTCCGTTGCAAAAGAGTTTATCATACAAACAAGCTTGGGCAACCCACTGCATATTTGAACAACCTTTCTTCTGATTGAATACGAGCCAGATGTATCAACCAATATTGAATCTTTAATGGACAAGGGCAGTAAGTTGTATGTCGTTGCATTCTGTATCGCGGCTGCAGCCGCAGGTATCCTGGTGCTGATGATAATTTTGTTACCCGGTGTCTTCTTGAAACATAAAAGACGCAGCAGCTGGTTCCACTTGAGCTTATCTTCATTCCAGACATCATCCAGGACAACTATATATTTTTTGTCAACCAGCCCTTCCTTCATTGACCACCAATAGCTCTCCAGATCCTCACCGTGTTGCAGTTGCAGCAGCTTCTCATTAAGTGAGGTCATCAAATCCCTGAAAATCTTCTCTGGGTCGAAATTCTGTGATACGTCCACCCATAGATGGTCGTAGAAGCCCGCTTCTTCTTTGGCACGATCGCAGATTTCTCTGATGAGCACTGTCTTCCCCACTCCAGCCATTCCAACAACAGCAACTATATCTTTTTCACCATCTGTAAGGATTGTCAAGATATTACGCCTATCCTGTTCCCTTACAATGTGTGAAGGTGGAAGGGAATAATTCCTGGCAATAGAATCTCGAGTGTCTTGGTTCTTTGGGATGAGATCAGCAACATAGGTGCTGAATAGGCGCAACAGGATCTGCAGATCTCTGTGGGCCTCTTCGAACTGCTTAGCAATCTTGGGACGTCCCATTTCTAGAAAATTCCAGTCTACCAGTAGCTGCTGCCCAGGTGCGGGATCGATGATTTGTAGGCCCTGCGGTAAGACCACAGTTTATTGCAGTAGATGTAAGGATTTGATGCATGCGCTGAACAGCATAAGTAAACAATCTGTGTATACACACACACACACACACACACCTGGGTTGGGGCCCTTTTGGACCATAAGCCCGGAGAGGAAGAAGTCTGTCTGGCTGTGCGGCGGCCCTGCTGCAGCCTTTGGCGAGAAGATGCTCCATCTCCAAGCAATTCTTGCTGCAGCCTGCGGATCAGGTGGTAAAGCCTGCGGCTGGTCCTGGACAGGTAACTGGTTTTGGACGAGAACTCATCGAGGGCGTTGTCCAGGAAGTCAGTGGTCCGGCGAAGATCGGAGGTGAACAGGGCGTAAGCGGCGGAGCTGCGGCTGTCGATCAGAGGCTCCGCGTGCACTACCTTGGCGTGGACCTTGTCCAGGACGGTGTAGAGCTCGTGAAACTCGAATTCGGCGCCCCGCGGCCCGTTGCCGGTGGGTTGTTCCCGCAGCGCCGCCATCTTCCGCAGCAAGCTCTCAACCTCCAGCGCCGACATCCTGCAAGCCTACACACCAACGTACTCCCTCCCCTCCGCTCGGGCTCCAAGTGTTCCCCTCTACCTCTCTTCTCTGTCTCGATGGCAAGCAAGTAGAGTCGTGTTCAGAGCAGCTTCAGATCTGATCAAATAGCTACGGCGGGACGTTGACCTTAGCTTATAACTTAGAGTGACAATTCTGCCCCCGCCCAGCCCCGTTGGATTGGACCCAGCCAATCGTGAAAGCAGCCAGGAGCTGTCTGTTGGAATGATTTTTAAATTCTTCAAAAAACAAATGAAGTTTACAAATTATGAGATTTGTTATGATGTAGAGACTGTGACAAAAGGTTCAGAAGATTTCACATATTTTGTCGTAACGACATTTACAAAATCGAAACATCTCACAAGAATTATGAGTGTGATTGTATACGAGAGAGTCACTGGAAGTATTTTTTTGAATATAAACTTTTTTATATGATCTTATATGAAAAAAATTTATACCAAAGTCGTACGTCTCCACGAAATCTAAAACTTTTATATTTGAGATTGTTTAATACCTTAAAATATTATTATAAGTTATCTAATTTGAAACTTTAAATTTTAAAATTTTCAAATGACCTCGAATAAGTTATATATTAAAGTTATACAGATTGATAAAATCTAAAACTTTGTAGTTGACAACTTTTTAATTCGAAATTGTTTAATACTTTCAAATATCCTTAAAATGTATCTAATTCGAAATCTTGAATTTTTAAAATTGTTACAAGCACTCAGACAAAACACAAGCGGCCACATTACCGATTCACCCCTTCAAAATCGTGGCCTCCCATTGTTCCAAAAGTGTTCACGCAGACCCCCGTCTCCCATGAAAATAAAATACACTACACTCTCTCTTCTTCCACCACTCTCTCATCTCTCTCTCGTCTCTCTTCCCCTCAAGACGGTCGCCGCGATCCTCGCCGGCGTGTGCGTTTGCCGATTGTCGTTTTTGGCACTCGGCAAAGTATTTGCCGAGTGTCCGACAAAAAACACTCGACAAAGAGATCTTTGCCGAGTCTTATTTCACTGAGTGTTGTTTGCCCTTTGACAAGTGATTTTGAGGCTTTACCGAGTGTCTAAGGCTGCCCGCACCAATCTCCTGTAAATCTTTCTCCAGGAAGATTTACCGGAACAAGGAGCTGCACCGGTCTCCTGGAAAGGTTGCGCTATGGAAGAGGGACGCCTCTGTTCCCCCAAATTTAGTGCGATAGCGGGGATGCACTATCTCCCGTGGTGGGGTCCACCTAGCTCGATGTCATTGCTTTCCCACCGCTGCGCCGCTTAAGCCCTCGCGATACCACCCTTCCTGTTCTTCCCATCCGCCGCTGTCCTCTCCAGCCACCCTTGCCGTGGAGGTCGAGTCGCGCCCGTCGTTGCAGCCATCTACGTCCGTCGTTGCCACGTGGCCGTCCAACCTCCACCGCGGGAGCCCATCACCGTCCGTCCCTGCTCCCGCCACCACGGAGGGAGAAGGAGGGGGCGGGTGAGGGAGCAGCGGAGGGCGACGAGCGGCGAGAGATCCGTACCTCACCCTCCCCTGGCGGGGCGTGCCGCCGTCGTCGTCCGCGTGCTCGCCCGCCGCCGCCCACGCGTTGGCCTGCGTGGGATGAGGTGGAGGCGGAGAGTGACGGGGAGGGAGCAGGGGCGGGTCTGGCGGAGGAGGAGAGGCGTCGAGAAGGGGCGCCGGAGGGTGGAAGGTGGGGAGGCAGAAAGTGCCGGTCGGTGAAAGAAAAGTGGAGGAACTGGTATCTCCGTATGGCCGCCTCGAAAGGAGCTATGTGGGATGACTTTGACCTTAGTCAGTTGCCTGAATCTTTCCCTGGACAATATGAGCAGAAATGAATCCCTACTCATAGCTGCTTCTCATTTATGGTCCAATACCCTTAATGCCTTTCTTTTCCGTGATGGACCGATGACACCTACTCTAGTCGACGTATTCATGTTAACAGGCCTCAACATTTCATCACCAGATAGCCTCACTTCTCTCTTAGTCAAAACAAGTCATCGGCTAGAAACCAAGACTGTGAGCGGCTGGAAGGGGTATATAGCCTATCATATATATGAAGACCGGAGCCATAAGCAACAAAGAATATGTTGCTTTTCTCATGATGTGGTTGGAGAAATTCATTTATTGTGGAAAAAACTGCTGGCCCAACCAGCAACACGCAAGCAATAGCAGAAGCCATAGCCATAGGATCAGCAATCCCATTAGGAAAACATCTCCTTGGATCAGTTTATCATCTACTTCACTCCGTATCGGATAAATTAGTCGCTGGTCAGCCGATCGGAAATCTGGGAGGTCCCTGGTGGTTCATCAACTTATGGCTTAATGCTTATATGCACAAAATCCTTGGCCACAATCTCTCTTCAATGGATTTCCCAGGCAACTACAAGGAGGATGAGCAACCGATCACTCGCCGATGTACTTCTTATGGTGAAGCTACATCAGCAATCCCGGCTAATAAATTAGATGTAACAGACACATCTAAATTCTTCAGAATTTTTTATCATGGATCCCCTGATTTTATCTGGTTCATATACACAGAAGAACATGGTATCTTCGAAAATCCAATAAAATTCAGGCTCGAGTCCATAACTGATGGTTATGGCTTGAAAAGTCTTCATACAGCTATCACTCCTGGTATTCTCTGGTTAATTTCATTGCAGGAAGATCTCAGAATCCTTCCTACGAGTTTTATTATCCTACATTGGCAGCTCGCCAGCTTGGTTCTGGCCAATTACCAATCCAATTTTCCTTCGCTAATCAAGTGAGATCTCGGGAAATGTTGCACAATTCTTGGAAGGAGAAGAGATATCCTCAAAAACTTTATCTTTAGGAGCACCACCAGCTGAAATTAAATCCAAACTTCAAGAATTACTCCCTCTTGTGAATCAAGATATTGGCTTATTAGTACAGGATGCTGAGCCAATACGAGATATCTTCCTCTCCTTGAAAGGGCAACTCCCAGCTGAGGTCGAGGCAGCTCTAACTCCAGTTGCATACATCGAGGGTCATCAATTTCAAGTACTCCAAGCAAAACAAAGGTCAGTTGTTATATATTTCTAAAATAATAATTCTTGAGACATGGTTTTCTATCTATTCTTGTATTACACATATGCTGATGAACATGCATTTTTTTTATCAGTTAGTTATTAGTAGTGCACCATGTAGCTGATTGGTAATCTGCCAGAACAAATAGAGCCAGTAATCATCTGACAGTTTAGTGGACCTTTCTTTGTTAGAACTATTAGTACCTTAATCTTTGCGTGTGCATTTCTGTTCTAGTAAAAATTTAAGTACAGATGGTCGTGGGGAAAATTTGTTTCAGGGAGACAAGAATAGCTTTATAAGGCCATGGAAGGAAGACACCTTCTTGACATGTTGATCTCCGCCTACTGCTGCTGAATGACTACACCAAACAGCAAGACAGCCTCTGTCCCTTGCACTTTGTGGTTAGTAACTTTGGGCTCTTGTGTAATTTTAGGAAGTTAAATTTTAGGATGATTGCATCTTGGCATGCAAGATTTTCCTGTCCCTTGCATCTCCTCACTGTATAATTGCATATTGTTTGTGAATAGGATTAGTCTGACTTGAGCTTTAGAATTAGTCAAAGTAATCTACAAATCTGTAATTTGAAGTATCAATGATAGATACCCACCATCTTCAGTATCTTGCTTCAGTTTTGTTATGCATGAGCACTCAACGAATCTAGTTCTCTTGTGTCTTTGATTTGTAGAAATCCTCTCTATAATTGTGTATCAGCCTCTGTCAATTTAAAATCGAACTGCAGTTCAACGTACTGGTTCATTTGATAGGAGAGCACCAAACATGAGCCCAGCGCCATTTCCAGTGTATGATAAAGCCACTGAAAATTGTGACATTATGAATAACAGAAAAAATAGCCAACAAATCTCTGTAAATAGCCAACAGATCAGCAGTAGATGTGCTGATTAGGTAGCAGTAGCTTATAGATGATGAGAAATAATTTAACAGTACACTCAAGTTAGAGCTATCATGTCTGTGTGATGCAGAATCTTTTGTGCCTTGTTTCACGAAACTTAAAAAATGAAAGGAAATCAAAATAAATAAATTTGTATGTCTGGAGCTTGAAAGAGAAAAAAATGACAGTTGCATGCCAAGATAGCCTTTTGTAGTAACATTTGTGTTCTTTTCCCTGACCCTTTTATGCTTCAGTTTCTAGCATCATTCTTTTGCTTTTATTGAGCAGTGATGAGTGCAGTGCCATACTTGTGTTTGAATGAGTCGTGGGTCAAAATAATTTCATAACTTGGCAAAAAGGTTTCATATCTGAGAGCTCTAAAACCCCAGGTTGCTGATGCTTATTCTAGTACTGGAAGCCCAGGATTTGATGTAGGTGTGTAACACTAATTGACATGGTTAGTGATTAATTAATTCCAAGTTCATTATGGAAGGTACAATTGTCTTCGAAATCAATGCTTGCTGCTTATTGTCTGGTTTAGCCTGCGCTGGCTGTCCTGTGTTTTGACGATGAGTGATATGTTTGCTCATTCTGTTTTTGTTGTTCCAGGTCGCAGATGACTTTTGATACAGAGTGTAGGTATGATTCATATTATTTTTAGAGTTGTATATGAACTGGTTGTTATATATGAACTTTGGCCAAATTTCTACAGCTTTGGCATGACAGAAATTTCAATTCCTTTTAAGTTGGGCTGTCAATTCTGAGTATCAACTTCACCACTAGGCAGCTTTTTTCAGTCTTTAGGTTCTGACTAGTTGAATACTATACTTCATCACTTGCTCAACAAGAACATTTGCTAATGACTGCTCAGCTTGATGGTGCGGCACTAGATTAGGACTTAAGAGTGGTACATTAAAATTTATTAATCATTAAAGGTGAGGTCATAGAACAGTAACATAGTAAATTCATGTCTTGAAAATATAAAATGCTTTCTGCCCTTCTGGTAAGCTATCATCTTTTAGCTCCTAATTTTACCGAATGTCTTGTTGCACATTGATGTTGGGATAAATTCTTTCACCTATCCAGGTAATTAATATGTTATTTTCAGGATCCAAAGGATTGGGCAATCAAGATTGCTATATTGATCGTCAAGAGAGATCCCTAGAAAGAGGCTTGATGTCTTGACTCTGCTTTGTTCGATAGAAGAGGGCACATGATTCTACTATATCTGATAGAGATAGAAAATAAAAGGGAATGTTGTTTTAATCATGATTCATTTGTATTTAAAAGGGAAGTGTGTAACAAGAGGGTCTCAGTATTTCTGTATGTGGTATTGCTTTTCTGTAGATGAGAGGGTATGTTGCGTTACTTTTTGTATGTGTGTTGCTGTACCTTAGCGTCGGAGAGAGGTTGCTGTATGTGTTGCTGTTTCTGAGCATTAGTGAGAGAGAGAGAGAGAGTAGAGTAGAGAGAGAAACAGTAGAAGAGCGACAGTGTAGAGAGAGTAGAGAGAGAAAGAGTAAAAGAGAGAGAAAGAGTAGAAGAGAGAGAGAGAGAGTATAGAGAGTAGAAGAGATAGAGAGTAGAAGAGTAGAGAGAGAGTAGAAGAGATAGAGAAGAGGGAGAGAGAGAGAAAGAATAGAGGAGCGAGAGTGTAGAGTCTGTGTAGAGGGAGAGTGTGTTTAGAGACAATTGTTTGAAGAGAATGCATTGCTTAAAAGATTCCATGTTTAGTCATCCAAACACGATATGGCATTTGATTCATGGAAAAAGGATTCTATAAATATCCAAACATAAAAATTGAATTGAATCGGATTCTATGTAATCCATTTCCTATTGAATCTGATTACTAGAATGACTTTCAATTCCAAGGATCCAAACGGGCCCTAAGAGTATTCCATCCAAGCTTATCAATATGTTGATTGACAAAAAAACTAGCTAGGGTTTTCTATCTAACTAAATGGAACTGCTCCCATCATGAAGCTTGAGTTGCATGTAACAAGATTAACACATGTATGAGATTAATAAAGACATCACACAGCCACAAGAGAAACAAGGTAATACAACCAAAGATAGCATAGGCCTAACTTTTAATATGCATGATGCTAAACTAGTGAGTACGCCATTACTGCATGTTTCAGATTATTTTCATCATTATGTCCAAAGCCATATTACGATACTAAGTACATGAATTCTCATAAATTTCATACTCCAGTGCAGTTGGTTCTCTTATGTATGCCATGGTGTGTGTGTGTGTGTGTGTATATATGTATATATATATATATTCTCGTCATGATTTATCTCATGCATCGAGTGTTCTCAGCAGATACATGGCTAATACTGGCAAAGAGCATTGGAGGGAACTAATCCAGGCAAAGAGCATCATAGAGAAGTTCAATGGATTTTTATAGATCTATGTGGTAGTTCTAATGCTTGTTTGCAGTTTGGAAAATCTAGAGATGGACTTTTTTGCGAAAAGAGATGGACTGGTTGGTTATGTTAACTCTAATTATGTTGGTGATTTAGACAAAAATAGATCTCTCACGGGTTATGTTTTTACCATTGTTGGTTGTGCTATTAGTTGGAAAGTAAATTTTTGTAGGCTATTGTTGCTTTCTCCACTACTTAAGGTGAATATATGGATATTTCTGAAGTTTGTACAGCTATTTAGTCGATACTCCCTCCGTCCCAAAATAAGTGTTCATTTGAAAAATTTAGGACAGATTAGTAGTCATGGCAAATGACCATGTTATCCTTCATTGGAACTATAAAAGTAGCATTAACTAAGTATTTGATTGGCTATGTGTTTCTCTATGCACTTTTGTATTAATGTGTGCATTCCTACAAGCTAAATGAACACTCTTTTTGGGACAAAATTTGAAGACTATATGAACACTTATTTTGGGACGGAGGGAGTAGGTTTATACTCTGAACTTTGCGGGATTTCTCCTTGTATTACTATACATTGTGATGGACAAAGTGCCATTTGCCCTACTAAAGATAAGATGTTTATGAAAGAATTAATCTCATTTACGTGAGATATTATTTTATTAGAAATGTTATTAATGAAGATGATGTTAAAGTATGCAAAATAAGTACTAGTGATAATCCTACTAATATGATGACTAAGCTAGTTCTTGCAGCTAAGGTTGAGCTATGCTCAATCTTAGTTGGTGTTAAGTTAAGTTCCAGTGACTTTTGGCAGTGGTAATTATTTATTTATTGAAGTGAGCTCATTGATGGTACTTCATTTGCTACAAGATGAAATTCGTCTTAAGGTGAAGTTTGTTGAATATGATCCGAATTCCAACATGAGACTTGTGGGGACGACTGAAGGATCCATGGTTCGGGTTATGTGATTAGCGGATTTATTTCCGTACTTAACTACATAAAGTTTTGTCTGGCCCATATACACATTTTGTAAGCCGTATGGGATGACTCCTTATATTTTTTTGTGTTGTATAACTCTTTTATTATAGTGAAGTCCGTGATTTTTTTCTATAAGGGTTTTTCACGCAAAAATCATGTCACATGTTTTTGCTTTATTTACTAACACAAGCTATGCTAGACGGACATCAACTAGTACTATGCCCTCATGTACCAAACTAACTCACGCTAGGACTCCAAACTTCCTCTTACATGCATTGAGCGGCCCTCCGTGCATGCAACACGTCTAAAATGCACATAGGACTCTGACACCCATGCACGAAGGTGTTTATAGTTTTTGTCTCTAACCAAAGCCCTAGGTGAGAACAGCGGATGGGAGAGAGTAGGAGAACAATTGGCCGTGTTGGCATAACAATTGACCAGAGGATTTTAGTCAACACAAATGTACATCATTATTTAAATTCTAAGTGTTCAAATGGTATGCAATTAATCATACCAAGGTGCAGTATTAAGCCGCATTAATGCAGCAATACATAGACAACAAAAAGAAATAAATAAATGTCCTGTAAAGTAGACTACACAATACAACCCGGTAAACAATACGGTATCAACATATATATAAAGCCAAAGAATATTCAAACATACACACAGATTAAACGACCGGTGAATCGACAGAAACACTTCATGCGTGTTTACAGTTGAGCTGCTCTGCTGCTACTCTCTGGCACATCGGTTGTCACGAGACGATGTGTCAGCTGCGGAAAGAAACACTTCTTGATGGATCTGATCTTGTCTAGTTGTCCAACATCCTCCACATTCAGTTCTGTTAGTGATTCCACACGCAAAACTTCAAGGCTTGCTAGTGCACCAACAGGAATTTGGAGTTTTTTCACATCAGTCATCTCCCGAAGATTAAGTGCCCTCAACTTGGTGAACCCGTTAACCTCAAATTCTATCTTTTTGATGCCACTGACACCGTAGAGGCTTAGGAATACAAGGTTTGGGAATATGTTTGAGAGCAGCTTGAATGGATCTTCTCCCAACTTACAGTTGCTCAATTCCAGAGATTTGAGCTGTTTGAAACTCAGTCTATAGCCATCCAGATCAAGAACCTCATTCTGACCCTTGGCACTTACTGCAAAGCTAGTGAGAGAGCATAGTTTTGAAATCTTATCAACCAGAGTTCTCCAAGATTTTCTATCCACATTGCTAACACGCAGGTTTCTTAGGTGCGTCAGCATGTCTACGTTTTTCACAAAGGTTGGACTTGCTTCTACAGTCTGAAGAGTATATAAGTCTTTCAACTTCCTCACGCTCTTCGCTACTCCCACACCCTTAAGGACCTTTCTCTCATTCTCCTCGATTAAACAGCCAGCAAGAAGGTTCCTCAGTCTTACAAGTTCGCCAATCCAGATTGGAAGTTTTGTTATGTTGCTTGACTCTAGGTCCAAAGTCTGCATATTGTAAAGTCGTTTCATTTCCCGAGGGAGAGATCGAACTTCTGTTTTCCTCAGGCCCAGATACCGTAAATTAATTAAGAAATGGATATAACGTGGTACATCCTTAAGTGGATATCCCTGGAACTCTAAAACTGTCATGTATGCAAATGTATTTTGTTTCCGTACTCCCGCAGACGTTTCATGTATGCAAATGGATATAACTGTAGCAATTGTAGATAAAAGATCATCAGCGAGCACAAGATCGCTGCCATTGGAATATCTTGCAACCTTTTTCTTCTTCTCAATAACTGAATCTGCAGCAGCACTATCACTGACTATTAAAGTCCTAACGTGCCGCAATTGCATCAGTGAATGGATGTCTTGAGGGTATTTTGAAGTAAATAAGCAGCGGAAATTTGTATCTGTCTGTGGTAGATCAAAATCATCGGATGCAATTCCAAACCCTTCTTTTCTACAGATAGATTGAACCAATTCATGCACTACGATGGGCACTCGCAAGCTGACTACTTGACCAAATTCATTGCAGTCTACGAGTTGAAGGAAACCCAAACGAGTCAACACTTTAAGATACTCCTCTGCAATTTCCTCGTCCACTTCAGATGGTCTCTGTTTCTCAATGAAACCCTCGGCAACCAATAACCTGACAAGATTATCACGGAATAGGAGATGGCCGGCTGGGAAAATGCCACAGTACAAGAGGCAGACCTTGAGATGCTTTGGTAAGTTGATGTACGCAACATACAGATATTTGCTTGTGTCACCGACCAAGATGGAGTTGTTCTTTGAAACCCACCCAAGTTGCTTCTGCACTTGCTGGAAGGTTGACTGTGTGCTCTGGTTCAAGGACAATAATGCTCCAATTGAAACAATCACTTGTGGTAAGCGTTTGCACTGATGAAATATTTCCATACCAATCTTCTTTTTCTCAACACTGGTGTCCAGTCCTTTGCCGACCATTCTCTGAAAGAGCTCTAGTGCTTTAGGTTCTTTCAGACCAGCAAGTTTTATTATTGATGCGCCTTCAACTACCTCAGCAACCGCTTTGATCCTAGTAATTATAATTATCCGGCTTCTCCATTGAATTTCGCGAAGTACTTCAGAAATGCCATCTATGACGACATTCACACCATCCAACACAACCAGGAGCTTCTTCTCTGATAGGTCACTATGCCTTAATGCTTCGATGAGATGCTTCCATGGCTTCTGATCAGTGTCATGGTCTATATGTAGATCATCAGGCATCAATGCTTCCGCAGATTGCCTCACATGGTCCCCAACGGTAATGGTGGCCTTGCCTTCTAGACATAGCTCTCGACACATTTTGTTTAGTACATCTTCAGCACTGGAGCAACATGACATAGTGATCCATGCGCAGCAGTCAAAATGACTCCTCTGCTCTTCATAAACAGACCTGACAAATGTGGTTTTACCGGATCCGGCTGGGCCCCATACCGCCACCACTTTATGGGCCCCATCAGCTGAATTCTCCAATCGACGAGTTAACTCATGCCTTTCCTCATCATACGCCACAGTCTCTTCGTCGGTGAAATCAGAAAGCAGTTGCTGGTTATTAGACAGATTGGCCATCTCACTGATGCCAGGGATGTAACCAGCCTCAGGGTCATTGGCCACTTGAATCCAGAGCTTTTTCATTTTTGACAGATGCTGAAGCTCCTCCTCAAGCTCCGTCAGCTGAATAAATGCTCCACGTCTCGCGTCAATAGACTTCATTAACAGAGCAGGTAATAAAGCAACAAGAACAAGTCCAGGTATTCCCGGCTGGCTTCTCCATGTCCTTCCGAAAGGGCGAAAAATGCGATCGATATGTACATCCACCGTTTCCTCAACCAGGCGTCCCAGCCTCTGTGCCTCCGCTATCCAACTCACCAGCACTTGATTATTGCTGTACCTTGTTTCACGTTGATCCAAGAAGCAGTGTACCATGCGGAGCTCACTTTCTATGCGCCTCAGTCTGCTCTGAAACATCGCTAATATGACCGAATCAGAAGAATCATCGTCTCGTCGAGAGGCGAGACTGATCTTCCTCAGGGCTAGATATAACGCCGTTTCTGCCATTCCGTGCCCAATTTATCATTCAGCAATGATAATTGGCTTCGAACATTTTAGTCATTCTGAAGGTGAAAAGAAAGAGGATTATTACTATATGCCAATCCCGTATAACATGACACAAATAATGATTAGGAGTATATAATTATAAGAATGAAAACTACCAATTTATGGACACGTTTGTTTAAGTTTCTATGCAGCTTTTCAGCCTGAAAACTCAGAAGCTCAAACAAACAGCGAACTTATCGCTCAGCTTATGGAAAAGCTAAAAGCTTAGAAAAGTTGAGTTTATATGGGGGAAGCTGAAAATCTCAGTTTTATGAGCTTTTCATAGAGTCATGAACTCAGAAATCTAAAAACATCTTATAAAAGCTAATGTTGGCCTTTCAGAACCAAAAGCCTGCAACAGCTTTTTCATATTTAGTTGCAGCTCAAACAAACAAGCCCATATACTAGTTTAAGCTGTCGTGTTGCCGCGGGCTCAATAGGGTCATAGGGAGCAGAGGCGATGGGATAGAAGAGGAGCGAGATGCAGAGGCCGGCTGGGGAGGGCTGCAAAAGGGACGTGTATTATGTATCATTTTTGCTCGGTATAAGAGGGAGACGAAAGGAAGGGAAAAAGTAATTGGCATGATTCACGGCTTTTGTTCAAAAGGGCAGTAATGCCGGGAGCGGGGGGGATTGGTGGTGACGAGGACATGACATCTATGTATACCACTATACTTGAAGAATGGCATAGAGATGGAGTAGATCGGCAAGAGTGCCCAAAACGATAAGAGTGCCCAAAACGATAAGGAGGCCCGAAGCTTATCCGATTCGAGATGCTAAGGTGGAGGCCCAAAACAAATCAAGTTTGAGTCCACTTTAGAGTCTAGGAACAGCACCACCAAAATCGTTGCATGTCGCATACGGGCTCGGTTTTTTATATTCTACATATGTATGAAAAGCTAAAAAGATAAGCTTCCCTATTACACTAGTCCCATATCAAATGCCTTCTGAGTCGATGGCAATCGTGAAAACCTAAGGACGTCCAGAATCAGTCAAGGTGTTGCATCATTGTCTTTGGGTCCATTGGGTTGTGTATTAAGTTGAAGTCCATTTGGGGCGCCCCTTCAACCCTAGATCGACCATAGGAGCATATATTCAGCAGTAGCAGCCATATTAGGGTCTGAATTTTGTTTAGTTCTAGTTTTCTTTCAATAAATTCAGTGTAATCGTGGCGACAAGTCCTGTTACTGTGATTCAGGCCCTGTCTTGTTCTTCTCAACTGTGTCGATTAGTCCTTTCGTGATAAGAACTTAAAATCTATACTTATTTTCACTTCATATACATCTGCAATTTTAGATTGTATTTTTATTATTCTTTCTTGTGTTCTCGATTTGTATGCAAGAAAGCCTTCATTCTAAGGTAAATTGTTTGCACACAGTTGATAACCAATGGAGTAGTGGTATAGTAGTTGCAGAGGTTCGAATCTATTAGAGGTCCAGATTATCAACGTCAAGATCACTCTCAATGGACTTATCAATACCGTATGGAAGATCGGGCTAACTGCTTCCATCAGGTGGCTAATGATTAGGAGTATATAATATCTATAGTATATCTATACTATAAAGATCTAAAAACTTTTACCGTTGTAATTTTACAAAGATCCCTTAATATTTATAAAAATCAACCACGGTACTTTGGTACGTTGTAATTTTTTTAAAAGCTCATACGTTTCATCCAATCAACCCGTAATATCTCGTCTCCTCTCATGGTCCTGCAGCACCACACCCACTCATTTGTCTTCTCGTGTCACGTGCAATCCCATTGTTGACTCACCGTCGTTCCAAGCACGACATTTTTATATGCGGAGCCTGCGGTGTCCATGGCTCCCCGCATTATGAAAGATTGTTGTGAAATTTTGTATATATCTTATACATATTAAATAGCATAGCTTGATTTTATTGAGTGTTGTGTAGTTTCATTTTTTATTGAACGTGCATGTCGCACGTGCATTCTTACTAGTATACTATAATTATCCAGCTCTTTTCAAAATATTTCTCACCTGATGTGGAAAGTTTTTATAAACAAGAAAAAACGATGTTTATAGAGAGTTTCTGCTGTTTTGGCATTACTTTTCTCACCATAAAACTTCTTAACCTACGTCATGTACATAGTAACTAAATAGTCTAAATAACCTCATAATAAAGATAGCACATGCGCGATGTGCGGACATATTTGCTAGCATGAGAATGAAAACTAACAATTTTAGCTACATACATATACTAGTTTGAGCCTTCGTGTTGCCACGGGCCTGGTAGGGTCGTGCGGAGCATAGGCGATGTGGCCGAAGAGGGGCGAGATGCAGAGGCCGGCGCTGGGCAGAGCTGCAAAAGGGTCGTGTATTGTGTATCATTTTTACACGGTACAAGAGGGAAAAAGTGATTGGCATGATTCACAGCTTCTGTTAGGAAGAGCACACTAGTAGTGAAACCACTTTCCATCCACACCTTTAGTTCCGAGGAGGAAATTGAGGCTGGGACTAAGGTGAGCATTATCTCCGGCTCCCAACGGCACGTGGGGCATAGGACCTTTAGTCCCGATTGAGAGCTTTGTCCGAGACTAAATGTGCCCTTTTAGTCCCGGGTGGAGCCTCCATCCGGAACTAAAGATCCCCTGACAAAAGTGTCTTAGTCCCGGGCGAAGCCTCCGACCGGGACTAAAGGGTCCCTGCCCCACTAGTCGTTAGGAGGGGCCTTTAGTCCCGGTTTGGGGCTTCGTCCGAACTAAAAGTGTACTTTTAGTCTCGGTTTTAGCCACCAGCCGGGACTAAAGGCCCGTCATACCATTTTTTGTGATTTTGTGGAGATTTCACTCACCCATATGCTCTAAAGGTACGCAACTTCATCCTTCTATGATTCATACTTAGTATTATATTTTTCTTTAGAAATAGAGAAATCAAAGATTATAGAAGTAGAGACAAATGAACAATTTTTTTATTTATATATTATTTATTAGAGAATTAATTTGTTGTTAGTTGCATTATAGAGATATAACTTGAGGCAAATGAACAATCTCGATATTATAGTTAGTAACTAAAATTTATTTTCCTTGTTTAGTTAAATGAATGTACTGATATTTTAGTTTTTATATAATTATCATAATAGCTAGTTGCTTATTTTTTGGTTAGCTAATAATATTTATTTTTCTTAGTTCGTTAAATAGATGTACTAATGCTTTAGTTTTATATAATTATCATAATAGCTAATAGCGACTGAAAGGGCCCGTGCTATTCAAGAGACCCTTTGTGGATTTCTCCACCAAGAAGTTATCCTTCGCAGTGGTAAATTCCATTATCATGGAGAAGCATTGGATCACTTTTCCCAATATCAGCAAGAATACTTTTAATGTTGTCCTCATTTTGTAATTATATATATGTACATAAGTTTTATTTGTATAGTAGTTACATATGTGTAAGTATATAGTATATATGTAATTATATACTATAGTATGTCGAATATATACACATGTATAATAGTAGTGTTCAATACGTAGGTGGATTATTAAATAAAAAATAAAAAATAAAGAAGAAGGACCAGCAATGCCAGGATGAGGGGGATTGGTGGTGATGAGATATGACATCTATCGGTACGATCATGCTTGAAAAATGGCATACAGATGAAGCAGATCAGCAAGAGTGTCCAAATCAAGAAGGAGGCTCGAAACTTATCGGTTCAAGACGCCAATATGGAGGCCCAACACAAATTAAGTTTGAGTCCAATTCGTAGTCTAGGAGCAGCACCACCAAAATCGACGCCCAGGTCGCATAGTGGCTCAGTTTTCGACGCGCTACATATGCATGGAAAGCTAAAGAGATAAGCTTCCCAATGTCACTAGTCTCATATCAAAATTCCTTCTAAGTCGATAGCAATCGCGAAAAAAATAGGATGTCCAGAATCTGTCAGAGTGATGCACTGTCGTCTTTTGGGCCACTAGGTTGTGTATTGCGTTGGAGCCCATTCGGGGCGAGCTCTTTTACGGTACTATATACTACTATTTAGTGGTATATGGTATAAATAAGATCTAACCATCAATTATTAAGGGTAATTTAGTAATAATTACCCAATCGGAGGGCTTGATCCATATTCTTAGGATGCAATTAGTCCCCTGCCTAAAGTGCTTTAAGGAGTTCTTCCCAACAATGCCAATAATACTCTTAGACTACATATATATACTACTCACTTTATACTACATATACCACTGCTTAAGGCTATACTAGTATACAATTATTTTTGACCCCAGATCTTTATATAATAGTCCTTTTAATCAGTGGTATAGGGTATCGTAAAAGTCCTTGGGGTGCCCCCTTTAACCCTAGCTCGACCATAAGAGCATATATTCAGCAGCCACGCCATATCAGGGTCAGGGTTTTGTTTAGTTCTAGTTTTCTTTCAAAAAATAGAGTTAATGGGCAACCGTTCTTGTTTTTATCAACTGTGTCAATTAGTCCTTTTGTAATAAGAGCTTGAACTGCATACTTATTTTTGCTTCATGGCGTTAGGGATCCTGCCTGTGTTCTCGATTCGAATACAGGGAAAGTCTTCGTGGCGAGGTCAATTATGTGCACACGTTGATAACTAATGAAGCAGTTGTGTAGCGGTTACAGGGGTTCGAATCTCAGTGATTACAAGCCCGGATCCTCAATGTCGAGATCTCCACTAATCGACTTACCAATACCTTACAAAAATTGAGCTAACGTCTCTATCTAGGGGCGGAGCTAGGGCCCATGCTGAGCGTGCTGCAGCGCGGGTCCAGCCTAGTTTATGCCTGATAAATACATGTAGATTTAGATCTGAAACACTAAAATTTGTGACTAAATAAGTTCATTCATCACATATCCACTGATTCAGCCTTGGGCAGAAGCTGTTTCTGGCTCCACCCAACTCTATCACTTGGCCTTAGGGATCGGGTTGGAACTGCCGAACTGTGATTTTTTATTGGATCATATGGGAGACAGCTTTTGAAGGCAATCAAGGTGGATGCGACTGATACTGCTCTCCAGAGATCCGTGAGTCTGCATATGCATGAGTCTAGAGTTTTTGATACATAGGATTGTGTGTCGTCCACGTAGCAGCGAGGCGACGTGTCCGCGGCTGGCGACGTGGCATCGTAACGCACACAACAGCCAGCGATGTGTCTGAGAAATTAGAGCAGGATCCATGGTTTATGACTTAATGAAGTGATGCATCAGATGATTCGTGATCAAGGTCGAGCAACAGATGTAGGAAGGGAGGTATACTGCTTGCTAGTTGTTGGTCATAATAGCATACGATGAACACGTCACTACGGAAACCCCGTATATGCCAAGTGCCGACACCTTTGCCGAGTGTTTTTTTACGGACACACAGCAAACAACCTCTTCGCCGAGTGCCAAAAAAACAACACTCGGCAAACAAAAATACACTCGGCAAAGAGATGTTTGCCGAGTGTCAAATAAAAAACACTCGGCAAAGAGATGTTTGCCGAGTGTCAAATAAAAAACACTCGGCAAAGAGGTTGTTTGCCGAGTGTCAAAAAAATACACTCGGCAAAGAAGCTCTTTGCTGAGTGTATTATATTTGACACTCGGCAAAGAATTAAGTTTTTTTTCTTTTTTAACCGCAAGTGATTCAAATAATAAAATACAAAAACAAAAAAATTATATGCATGTCATTTGCCGAGTGCAAAAAAAATACACTCGGCAAAGAAGCTCTTTGCCGAGTGTATTATTATTGACACTCGGCAAAGAGCTTGTTTGCCGAGTGTATTTTCTGACACTCGGCAAAAATGTGAATCCAAATGATTTTTAAATTCTAAAACAAGCAAATTAAGTCTAAAAATCATGAAATTTGTCATGAAGTGATGGTATCACATATAGAGGCTGTGATAAAAGGTTGAGAATATTTCACATATTTGTCATAACGATGTTTACAAAATCGAAACATCTCATAAAAAGTGTATGTGTAATTGTATGTGACAGAGTTAGTGGATGTATGTTTTGAATACAAATTTTTTTATATGATCTTATATGAAAAAAAACTTTATATCAAAGTCATACATATCTAATAAATATAAAACTTTGTAGTTGACGACTTTTTTATTTGAGATTTTTTAGTAGTTTAAAATATTCTTATAATGTGTCTAATTTGAAATCTTAAATTGTTGAAATTTTCAAATGACTTCGGATATAAATATGTTATATATCAAAGTTGTTGGTCTCGAAGAGATATAAAATTTTGTAGTTTACAACTTTTTTATTTAAAATTGTTTAACCATCCAAAAATTCGTTAAAACATAAAGAGAAAACACAAGTGAAAAGTTGTTCGCCACGTCAGCGATCCAACTCCATGAAATGAAGCTCTCCCATTGGTTTCTTTTTTCTCCACCGGATTCCTCTCCACCATCTCCCCTTTCTTTATTCCCAGCACCGTCCGTCTCTCACCGCTTCAGCCCCGTGCGTCTCTCCCTCTCTCTCTAATCTCGAGCGCCGGCCAGCCCCAGCTCTGGATCTCGCGCGCCGCTCGTCGGCGGCGGCTACGTGGCCGGCGGCGCGGACTGCGGGGCGTGGACGTTCGCGGACGGCCGGCCCCTCGCGCATGCGCCGTCGCCTGCCCGAGGTGAGCACGGCGGCCGACAACCAGCGCCCAGGCGGGGCGGCACAGCGCGAGCGCGAGCGGGCGGCCGGAGTGAGCGGCCAATGCCGGCCGCCGTGCAGGGTAGGGCCATGCCGCGCGTTGGCACGGCTTGCCAGAAGAACAGGCTAGCTAAGGTGTCGATGCTAGTAAGCAAAACTAGTTTGTAAATCGGCCAGACCAGCAAATCTGATTTTCGCATATATGTCAAAGGTAAAGTCTAAACTGGTTTAGTAAAATTAGGGATTTAAGTAAACTTTTTGTTAGTTTAGATGGTTATTTGGACTTGTACTGTACTTGGATATAGTAATAAATTAGACATTTTCCAAATTATTACATAAGACATCCATGAGAATCAACCAGCATCTAATTAGACATGGACGACAGGATATTTTAACTACTCTATAAGACTGTACCAAAATCCAAATACGTGTGTTCAAATGCTCCAGAATTCAGGTACATACCTAAATCAGTTTCATCTGGTGTCAAATTTCGGTCAAAGAGGCAGTGCTCGGATCATTCCATGAAGATGTGCGAACTGGTATATATTCCATGCAACAAGCTAAGAGAGAGTTCAGTAGCAAGAACAGCACCAATAAGGAACCAAAACATACAGAAAGCACTCTAAAAGCAGTCGACAGAAGCTTCAAATGAAAAGATTAGTAGTGAGGCGCACCTGTTTATGTGTTGATCATCTTCATCACTAAATTACGAGTCCAATTATACGAACAGATGAGGAGTGTTCCTCCCTGTATGTTTTGGTTTGGAGCGAGCTTGACAAGTGAATGGGATTAGATCTGTATCTGAGGTAGTATGAAGTTAGATGGATGCTCACGTACGCACTGCAGTTGACTTAGAATAGTAATACATGCAAGTGTGAAATAGTTTGTTGCTTCTGGTATTTAAAATGAAATTAGGTAGGGTCTTCAGAAAATATAGTAAAAAATATTGGTAGTAGGTGGAAGCATCTTGGTTTGAGTTGATATACAAGACCTTTTTTATCGGAATGATGTACAAGACCTTGAGATCCACAATTAACGCCGATTGGGACATTAAATTGGGAGACCCGTGCAATGCGGCGGTCAAGCAAACAAATTAAACCGTTGCTTTCTACAAGGTGCAACCAACCCACCTCATCATGACCACGACCTCCCTTGCACTGCCATATTAATGGAACAAAAAATTTGAAGAAAACTTGTATAAGTATATGATTGGAACAAAATCATGCCACTTCTCCCGTCATTTTAACGATATAAATGGAACAAAAAATTTTCAAGTTAAACAAAAATTGTATATAGCCAGAACAAATTACGCAGACTTGCGGAACAAAAAGTTTATATCTGCTTCTCATCTTACCACTGTCCTACCATTTCACAACTGGATAAGTAGAACAAAATTCGTTGAAGTGAAACAAAAAGTTTAATTATATAACGAGAACAAACCATACAAGCAAAAATCACGAATCAAAAAAGGATCGTACCTTCACCATCCAACATCAGTCACTGTCATTTTAACCGCATAACTGGATCAGATGTTTGCTACGCGGTGAGAATAAATTATGCAAATCCACAGTGCAAAATCCACATGGGAAGAACATTGTTAAAAGAACATCCGAACTACATTGTTATGTGAGTGTAAGACGTACCCGTCATATATGACCTAATCATTTTAGCACGAGCAAAGATGTACGTGTACCGCACGTGTTGAATATGATCCGAATTATAATGTGAGTCTTGCAGGGACGTTGTAGGGTCCACAGTTCGGGTCATATGTTTAGCAGATTTGTTTCCGTATTGGACTGCAGTCAATTTAGTCCGTCCTATATATACATCTTGTAAGCCGCACGGGAAGAGTTGACGACTCATTATATTCCCTGCGTTGTGACTCTCCCATTATAGTGAAGATCGCCGGTTGGCGCCCGTGGTTTTTTTCCGCAATGGTTTTTCACGTTAAAATCGTGTCTCGTGTTCGATCTTATTTTTACATTATTTGCTAACAGCACGTACCGGTCACATATGAATACGGCGGGACCAGAGCTGTATAGATGGTATTGGGCGTGGAGTCCCGGAGACATGGAAAAAATACTGACCTAGAATCCAGGATGTAGACGTGAATGTGTGTATGGCACCACGGAATCGTACGTAGCCCCATATAATCTTGCATTACATCAAAATAACTCGCACTTTAAAGTATAGATTAGAGAAGATGAAGAGAGCAATCGGACTGTAATATCTTAAAATTGCAACATTTTGAAAACCATAATTACAACATCACAATTTACGAAACATATGTAATATTCATAGAAAAACTAAGTGGCAACATCATAGGACACTTATTGCAACATCCAAAAATTTGCAAAGCACTCTAAACCTCTCCTACCTCATCAGCCGTCACTCTCTCATGCTAGTCATGGACGCAAATCGAGATGTGTCGTTTGCTCAGCAGTCACACCGCCCTCACTGGCTGTTTTTATTTTGGTGCATGTACAGAAGTTTCATTAGTCCTTTCATCATTGTTAAACTTCATTCTCTCGATCGTGAGCTGGTCCTAGTATCCTCAAAATATAACCTCCAGGTCAGTATATTTTGCACGCAGTTTGTCATATTCACCATTTTTGAGATGACGAAGGCATCTCAGACGTAACACCTTTATTACCTTGAACAAGTCTTCGCCCACATGGTGAAGGCTGTTCAATGCCCCCCCGGTGAGATAAAGCTTTTGCAGATTTCTCAAGTCAGGCAATCTCTCTGTGTTAATCAAGTGACCAAATTCTTGGTAAGGGAAGCACTGGAGCTCCAGCTTGACAAGACCCGAAGGAAGAGAAAACTTCATGTCCTGTCTCACTTGCACCTTCCTTTTTGAAGCACTGCTGGGAGGAGCATCATCATCACCTTCTTTTGGAGTCATCAGTGCCCATGTAATCCTCAAGGATTTGAGTTGAACTAGGGCAGCCAATGTGTTGAGCTCGTTCTCTGTCACCTCCGCCTTCTTCATCATCACATCTTCCTTTCCCCCCTCTGCCTCATTATTGTCCACATAATAATCCTCTATCCCCTTCATCACATTCCTGCCAATGCAAACGGAAAGTCTGTTGAGATTCTTCAGATCAACGAGCTCACTTAGACGGCAAGCCTTGTTTCTGTTGGAGCTGGCCATCACGAACCCCCAGAGCACCACAAGCTCGGACATTTCTTTGATCCCCTTGGGCATTTCAACAAGCAAATAACACTCGGAGACGTCGAGGTACTGGAGCTTGTGCAGCTTTGTGATCCCCCTTGCCAGCACCTGCAGATTGTAGCACGCCCTGAGATCCAAGACGCGGAGCTCGCTGAGATTCCCAACAGCATCCGGGACGGCTTTGATTCCCGATATGCCTCTCAAGCTGAGATACCTCAAACCCCGGCACGCGCCGACGCCCCTGAGGTGCTCGTCGTGGATCAGCTCGACATGGAATCTCTTGGCGTCGGCAGCCTCCCTGCCTTTCTCCGACACCCTCCATTGCCCAAGCTGCAAGGTGCGCAGGCACGTCTTGCTGGCGAGCCAGTCGGCGCTCAGCTTGACGTATCTCTGGTCGATGTTGTAGATGGACTGTACCTTTGGGTGCAAGTGCAGCCCAGGGCCATGAGGGAGCGTCGCCTTGCCGTTGCGCAGGCAGGCGCGGACCGTCCTCTGGTAATCGTTGCTGGAGATGTCGTCGTCGTCGTGGTCAGGCACCTCCATGAACGCGGCGCTGTTGGCGGCAGCCACGATCACGGCCCTGTGGATCCACGGGTGCACGGTGCACCGGTGGACGCTGCTCGTGTGGTCGGAGACGAAATCCATGTCGGCGAGGTCTTTGAGGCGGCTGTCGCCGTCACGGATTTCGTCCACCAGCTTCTCCCCGACCCACCAGTGGATGAGCAGGCGCTTCTTGATGACGGCGCCCTCCGGGAACGCCGCGAGGGAGAGGAGGCAGCTCCTGAGTGGGTCATCCATGGCACTCACGGCTCGTCGGAGGTGCGCCATCGCCTGCTCGCCGCGGTCGCGGATGGCTCGCATTCGCATTCGCTCCGTCGGCGCCTGCTGGGGCGGCGGCGGCGGCGGCGGCGGCGGCGTGTGCGCCTTGAGGATGGCATCCCGTATGCCGACGACTCGTTTCCTTAGGGCGCCGAGCCGCTCACGGACATCACTGGTCTGAGGCCGGCGGGCGGCGATGGCCTCGAAGATGCCGTCGATGTACTTCTCGACGTGGTCGAAGCGTCGGACGAGGGACGGCTCCTGCTCCCAGGTCTTGCCGAACAGCTGTTGCTCCTGCACTTGGCTCATCGTTTCGATGATGATGTTGAAGTCACCATCGCTGCTGCTGCTGCTGCTGCTAGTACTACCGTGGCTGCTGGGATCAGGGTCGTCAGGGGGACCGGACGAACCGGAGCCGACGAAGTGCTTCTCCTCGAGCATGAAGTCGAGGCGGGAGATGAGGGGGGTGAGGACGTTTTCATCCATGTACTTGGAGAACGGTGCGGCTGCCGGGATGGCCATGTCCGGTGCGCGCTCGATCTCTAGCTTCTTCTTGGACGTTGTGATCGATCGATGGTCGAGCTGTGGGGGGAATAGTACGTGGAGGTGATCAGCTGGGGCGGTTGTGGGCAGGATCCATTTTCTTGTACTAGTCATTAGATTTATTAATTATCCCAATGATATATAGCACATGCTCAGCTCCCACCATCCCAGCTCTGCAAATCCCTACTGTACAGCTGTAGCTTCTCTATTCCCTAGATAAACACGACATCAAGAATATGAATAAAATAATCAGAGGCATGATCTCGATTTATATATATATATATCTTGCACCTTCCTTTTTGAAGCACTGCTGGGAGGAGCATCATCATCACCTTCTTTTGGAGTCATCAGTGCCCATGTAATCCTCAAGGATTTGAGTTGAACTAGGGCAGCCAATGTGTTGAGCTCGTTCTCTGTCACCTCCGCCTTCTTCATCATCACATCTTCCTTTCCCCCCTCTGCCTCATTATTGTCCACATAATAATCCTCTATCCCCTTCATCACATTCCTGCCAATGCAAACGGAAAGTCTGTTGAGATTCTTCAGATCAACGAGCTCACTTAGACGGCAAGCCTTGTTTCTGTTGGAGCTGGCCATCACGAACCCCCAGAGCACCACAAGCTCGGACATTTCTTTGATCCCCTTGGGCATTTCAACAAGCAAATAACACTCGGAGACGTCGAGGTACTGGAGCTTGTGCAGCTTTGTGATCCCCCTTGCCAGCACCTGCAGATTGTAGCACGCCCTGAGATCCAAGACGCGGAGCTCGCTGAGATTCCCAACAGCATCCGGGACGGCTTTGATTCCCGATATGCCTCTCAAGCTGAGATACCTCAAACCCCGGCACGCGCCGACGCCCCTGAGGTGCTCGTCGTGGATCAGCTCGACATGGAATCTCTTGGCGTCGGCAGCCTCCCTGCCTTTCTCCGACACCCTCCATTGCCCAAGCTGCAAGGTGCGCAGGCACGTCTTGCTGGCGAGCCAGTCGGCGCTCAGCTTGACGTATCTCTGGTCGATGTTGTAGATGGACTGTACCTTTGGGTGCAAGTGCAGCCCAGGGCCATGAGGGAGCGTCGCCTTGCCGTTGCGCAGGCAGGCGCGGACCGTCCTCTGGTAATCGTTGCTGGAGATGTCGTCGTCGTCGTGGTCAGGCACCTCCATGAACGCGGCGCTGTTGGCGGCAGCCACGATCACGGCCCTGTGGATCCACGGGTGCACGGTGCACCGGTGGACGCTGCTCGTGTGGTCGGAGACGAAATCCATGTCGGCGAGGTCTTTGAGGCGGCTGTCGCCGTCACGGATTTCGTCCACCAGCTTCTCCCCGACCCACCAGTGGATGAGCAGGCGCTTCTTGATGACGGCGCCCTCCGGGAACGCCGCGAGGGAGAGGAGGCAGCTCCTGAGTGGGTCATCCATGGCACTCACGGCTCGTCGGAGGTGCGCCATCGCCTGCTCGCCGCGGTCGCGGATGGCTCGCATTCGCATTCGCTCCGTCGGCGCCTGCTGGGGCGGCGGCGGCGGCGGCGGCGGCGGCGGCGGCGGCGGCGGCGGCGGCGGCGGCGGCGGCGGCGGCGGCGGCGGCGGCGGCGGCGGCGGCGGCGGCGGCGGCGGCGGCGGCGGCGGCGGCGGCGGCGGCGGCGGCGGCGGCGGCGGCGGCGGCGGCGGCGGCGGCGGCGGCGGCGGCGGCGGCGGCGGCGGCGGCGGCGGCGGCGGCGGCGGCGGCGGCGGCGGCGGCGGCGGCGGCGGCGGCGTGTGCGCCTTGAGGATGGCATCCCGTATGCCGACGACTCGTTTCCTTAGGGCGCCGAGCCGCTCACGGACATCACTGGTCTGAGGCCGGCGGGCGGCGATGGCCTCGAAGATGCCGTCGATGTACTTCTCGACGTGGTCGAAGCGTCGGACGAGGGACGGCTCCTGCTCCCAGGTCTTGCCGAACAGCTGTTGCTCCTGCACTTGGCTCATCGTTTCGATGATGATGTTGAAGTCACCATCGCTGCTGCTGCTGCTGCTGCTAGTACTACCGTGGCTGCTGGGATCAGGGTCGTCAGGGGGACCGGACGAACCGGAGCCGACGAAGTGCTTCTCCTCGAGCATGAAGTCGAGGCGGGAGATGAGGGGGGTGAGGACGTTTTCATCCATGTACTTGGAGAACGGTGCGGCTGCCGGGATGGCCATGTCCGGTGCGCGCTCGATCTCTAGCTTCTTCTTGGACGTTGTGATCGATCGATGGTCGAGCTGTGGGGGGAATAGTACGTGGAGGTGATCAGCTGGGGCGGTTGTGGGCAGGATCCATTTTCTTGTACTAGTCATTAGATTTATTAATTATCCCAATGATATATAGCACATGCTCAGCTCCCACCATCCCAGCTCTGCAAATCCCTACTGTACAGCTGTAGCTTCTCTATTCCCTAGATAAACACGACATCAAGAATATGAATAAAATAATCAGAGGCATGATCTCGATTTATATATATATATATATATATGCCGTGTTGATCTAGATATGCCACGTCAACGTTAGATCCTGTTGGTAGCTCTATTATCGGGCCCCAATTCACGGCTTGACAATGGTGACCCCTATCGATCGGCACCGGTCACCTTGCTTGTGGCGTCGTCATGCTACTTACCCTCTCTCTGTCGCGCTTCTTCTTTGAAGTCGATCTCTCTAGCCGGTTGAGGTGGTCGTGCTAAGAAATTTGCTTGAGGTTGTGACTAAGATCAACTCTGTACGGTTTCATGAGATAGATCATCAGGCATAGATGGCTGTTTTTCTGGCAGCACGATTTCAATATCAAGTTTCTAAGTAGATAAATGATTTTAAGAGATGCTGTTATACGAAGATAAAATAACAAGTTTGAAGCAAAGAAAAGACAAAGAACAAGTTTGAACCTTAGTCTTTCTAACTTTTTTTTAGTCTTAGTTGTTTGTCTTTATTTCTTGGTCCGAGTTTTTGAGTCTAGGAATTGATGTAATTTTAGCTATATATATCCACTTGCGGATATAAAGGCTGGATTTATATCCATTATCTAAAAAAACTCATGGTGTCTACGTGTAGCATCTAGACTGGTCTTAATGTGCAGTTTTGTCGCATAGCTACCAAGACTATAAACAAAGATAACTAAATTGGATAGGTTTCATGAGGACGAAACTCATAGTCTGTCATGAAACTTTCCCTTTTCTCTCTTCTCCCACATTAACAAATACCACTAAGATTGGCCTTATGATGCCAATTCATCCAGACATTATTTTAGAAAATAAACTTTCTAGCCCATGATTTGTTGATACAAATCCTTAATAAATGTATCATTTCTGCTCTATATCAATCATATATGTTCTTCATGTATCACGAAGATACTATCGTATCCAAAAATAAAACTTATAATATGTAGTGCCTTTAGCACCGGGTGGTGTTACGACCCGGTGCTAAAGGCCTTTTAGCACCGGTTGGTGTTACGACCCGGTGCTAAAGGCCTTTTAGCACCGGTTGGTGTTACGACCCGGTGCTAAAGGCCTTTTAGCACCGGTTGGTGTTACGACCCGGTGCTAAAGGCCTTTTAGCACCGGTTGGTGTTACGACCCGGTGCTAAAGGCCTTTTAGCACCGGTTGGTAAATACGACCCGGTGCTAAAGGGGGTGTCGCATGCTACTTCAAAAGGAGCGCATCTTCTATCCTATCACATGTGCTGCGTAGGTGAGATGGTTAGGTGGGTACGCGCGAGCCAAGAGGTCCTGAGTTCGAATCTCGGCAGCAACGCACATCAAGGCTGAAACCAAAATCAGTTTCAAAGTTTAAGCCCATGAAGAGATGTGGGCATCATTTTTTGTACTACATCTAAGCCGTCACCTCGGATCCGAATAACAATGAAAAATGGACCACCGAGCACCAAACAACTTGCAGCAGGCAGGAAACCGATTGGTGGATGGTTAGCACCTAGTACTAGTACTGAAGAGGCAAAGGAGTCATTAATTAAAATTAGCGGCAAGTGGATAGTGTCAGATGAGGTCCATCCCAAACGAACCTGCTAAATATTTTTGTTCAGAATTTTTGGATTGCCACAAGATAGCTGCAAAAATCGAATACACCAGTTAGCAACTAACTGGGAAATACCATGAGATTTAGATAATTCTGATTGAAATCTGAAGAGTTATTTTAATTTGTGTGTTACATCTTCTTATAATCTAGCTGTTTCCCAAGTCCTACGAGTAGCATGAAGAAATGTCTGCAACCACAAAGCCTGAAACCGAGGTGTTGACGACCAAAATTGGCAGTTGCCTATCAAGCCGAGGGCAACCGGTCAGACCGGTTCTAGGAAGCGGTCAGACCGGTTTTACTGTAGCCGATCTGGCAACGGCCAAACCGGTCTGACCGGTTTCCCTATCCGGTCTGACCGGTTTCTTCCGTGTTGGAGTAGGTTTAGGACTTTAGAGTTTTATCCCATATTGTAAACCAACTCGACGGGGTAAGACCCACCCTATAAATATAAAGGGCCAAGGCCGATTGAGGATATCTCCAATCAAATCTATCAAATCTAAGTTTTATCGTTTTGTCTTTACTTTTATCCTTTTATGT
The DNA here is from genome assembly GCA_900205405.1 of Echinochloa crus-galli. NCBI lineage: Eukaryota > Viridiplantae > Streptophyta > Magnoliopsida > Poales > Poaceae > Echinochloa > Echinochloa crus-galli. The sequence continues at coordinate 147,838 of OAMR01000221.1, forward strand.
TCTGCATTACTTTTATCTCCAAGCCCTAGCTCTTCCAACCCCCGTATCTTCTGTTCTTCTCTCGTCTCGACGACGTTTGAGCACGTTCTAGGTGGCCTGCCGATCCTAGAACAACCCTAGACTCTCAAGTTCCGATGGGGTCCCTCCCGAGCTCGAGATTTTAGGTTTTCACCGTCGCCCCGTCAAAAGCGGTCTGACCGGTTTCATAAAGCGGTCTGACCGGTTTCACTATCAAAAGCGATCTGACCGGTTTTGTAAGGCGATCTGACCGGTTTCACTTCAAGGCAGCGGCGACTTCGTTGGCGCGGTTTCGTGTCAACATATTTTGGCGACTCCGCTGGGGACGAAAGCAAAGGGATCTGTTACTATGGTTAATCTACCAAAACCTAGTGATGTTGATCCTGCTAATATTGCTAGGCCGATTGTTGATGAATTGTCGGTCGAGAATCACCAAGCTTATGAGGTCCTGTGCACACACTTGAGTTGGTGAATCCGAAAGTATTATCGGCCGAGGATCGTCAAGCTTATGAGGTGAGGAGAAGGGACCGTGAGGAGAAGGAAGCCCGACGCAAAGCAGCAGCAGATGAAAAGGCCACTCAGTGGTTTTTATCTCACTTCTCCAAGAATCGGAAGGGCGGCATCTCCAAGAACAAGGAGATAGTCTTCGTTTCAAGCAAAGACGAGCATGATGAAGAAAAAGACACTGTGAGTACTACAGCACCACCTATTACTTTGGAGCAAATTAATCAATTATTAGTCAATGGTCAAAAACAAATATTTGCTACTGTCCAAAACATGATTGATAATTCGTTAGGCAAGCAACCTTTGGTCAATGATGGTAATGCTCCTAAGTTTGATGTTGCTAGTACTTCACAAAATAATGTCATGCCTCCTGGATCATCGGCAACACCCACGTCTCAATTTGGCATGCCGATGAACTATTTTGAAGGTCAAACGACTCCAAAATAGCGCAGTCTGAACAATGCGGTCAGACCGGTTGTACAAACTGGTCAGACCGGTTCTGGTAGATAATTCCGTGTCAACACCAATTATTACAAACTGTTCGTGTTTTATTTATCTTGAGATGGGCTGTACGTGATGGAGAATATATAATTGCTTATTTATCTACTCAATCATGCTTATGATTATGGATTGTGTTGCCACCACAACTACAAAAACTCACATTCATCGTTGTCATTTAGTACCGGACATAAAAAGACCCGGTACTAAAGTGGCGGGAAGCCATTTTAGTACTGGGTATAAACTTGGAAGGCCCCAGGAGCCACTTTAGTACCGGCTGTTACCAGCTGGTAAAGTGGCGCGCACGTATCTTGATCATTTAAAAATCCAAATGTTCCCTTTGTCATTATCTGGTACTGCTTTCTCATGGTTTTCAGCATTATTCCCTAATTCCTTGTCATTATCTGGTACTGTTTTTTCATGGTTTTCAGCATTATCTCCTAATTCTAATCATACATGGTCTCAATTAGAGAAAAAATTTCATGAACACTTTTACAATAGTGATAATGAATTGAGACTTTCTTACTTAACATCGGTTAGGCAAAAGAGTGATGAGCCTGTTTCTGGATATGTTAGAAGATTTAGAGATACAAAAAACCGATGTTATAGTTTGGTTATTTCTGAAAAGGATCTTGCTGAATTATGTCTTAATGGTTTGAGATCTCATTTTAAAGAAAGATTAGAGGGCCCCTATAAATATAAAGGGCCAAGGCTCAAGTGTTGCAAAGAGCTTTGGCTCAAGAAAGCCGAAGTAAGGATTCTAAACCTAAACCCGATCGTTTTGGTGTGCATACCATCAATTATGATTCTTCAGACGATGAGGGTAAAGAGGTTTATGCTGCTGAATTTGTATGGCCATCTAAAGATAATCCTAGCACTTGTGCTTCTCTCAAGCCGGTTCGTAAAAATCGGCACGAAGAAGTCAAATTTACCTTTGATGTATCTAAGTGTGATAGGATCTTTGATGAGCTTGCAAAGGCTGGGAAACTGAAATTTTCTCATACTATACCGCCGAATGATGAGTTGAAACGGCGAGCTTATTGCAAGTTCCATAATACTTATTCTCATGCTACCAATGATTGCAATGTTTTCCGAAGGCAATACAATCGGCCATCAATCAAGGACGATTGTTGATTAATATAACGCAGATTGATGGAAACCCTTTTCCTGTTCACACACTTGAATTGGTAAATCCAAAAGTGCTGATTCGGCCGCATCAAGCCGAAAAGGCTAAAGAGAAAAATGTGATAATTGGTGAGGAAATGCCTACGAGTTCAAAGATGCCATCAGAAAAGACCCCTCGGTTCAAGTTGAAGACTCAAACACTCGGGGGGCAAGACAGGAGCAAGGACACCGGTTCTTCACAAACCGGTCTAACCGGTTCTAGAACCGGTCTGACCGGTCAGTGTGGGAAAATCAAAGATAAAGCGAGGCCGAGCTTTGAAGAGCTCTTGGCCAAATATAAAAAGAAAGGGACTGCTCAGAAACAAAAGAAGCTTCAGAACAAAGTCAAAGGTGTAAAGCCATGTCAGAAGCAGTCAATGAACAAACAAGAATCAGTGGAGCAACTTGCAAAGGTGGTACCATCAAGATCAGCAACAATCAAGCAGGTATGGAAGCCAAAACGAGTTGTTTCATCATCAACTTGAGTTAAAGCAAGGTATGGCCGACAATATGTTTATCGCCCGTAGAGCTTATATATGGCCGATGTATTGTTCATCATCGTCCTTAGATAATTTTGGTCCAGAAGCTTATTTTTTAGCACGCAAGCTTTGCTAAAAAACAGGGGGGCATATGTTGACGACCAAAATTGGCAGTTGCCTATCAGGCCGAGGGCAACCGGTCAGACCGGTTCCAGGAAGCGGTCAGACCGGTTTTACTGTAGCCGATCTGGCAACTGCCGAAACCGGTCTGACCCGGTTTCCTTATCCGGTCTGACCGGTTTCTCCCGTGTTGGAGTAGGTTTAGGACTTTAGAGTTTTATCCCATATTGTAAACCAACTCGACGGGGTAAGACCATTCTACCCTATAAATATAAAGGGCCAAGGCCGATTGAGGATATCTCCAATCGAATCTATCAAATCTACCTTTTATCGTTTTGTCTTTACTTTTATCCTTTTATGTTCCGCATTACTTTTATCTCAAAACCCTAGCTCTTCCAACCCCCGTATCTTCTGTTCTTCTCTCATCTCGACGACGTTTGAGGACGTTCTAGGTGGCCTGCCGATCCTAGAACAATCCTAGACTCTCAAGTGAAACCGATTGGTGGATGGTTAGCACCTAGTACTAGTACTGAAGAGGCAAAGGAGTCATTAATTAAAATTAGCGGCAAGTGGATAGTGTCAGATGAGGTCCATCCCAAACGAACCTGCTAAATATTTTTGTTCAGAATTTTTGGATTGCCACAAGATAGCTGCAAAAATCGAATACACCAGTTAGCAACTAACTGGGAAATACCATGAGATTTAGATAATTCTGATTGAAATCTGAAGAGTTATTTTAATTTGTGTGTTACATCTTCTTATAAGCTAGCTGTTTCCCAAGTCCTACGAGTAGCATGAAGAAATGTCTGCAACCACAAAGCCTGAAACCCCGTCAAAAGCGGTCTGACCGGTTTCATAAAGCGGTCTGACCGGTTTCACTATCAAAAGCGGTCTGACCGGTTTCACTTCAAAGCAGCGGCGACTTCGTTGGCGCGGTTTCGTGTCAACACGAGGACTCTTGAGGGGAATGGTACACTGGCAGCACGTAGGAAACTGATCAGTAGACCGTAGCACCTACTGAAGAGGCAAAGCAGTCATTAATTAAAATTATTGGAAGTGTATAATGTCAGGTTAGGTTGAATGTTATCAAGGACAGATCTGAACATGACAGCTAACGAATCCTTTAATAATTAAAATTATTGGAAGTGTATAATGTCAGGTTAGGTTGAATGTTATCAAGGACAGATCTGAACATGACAGCTAGCGAATCCTTTTCCTAAGATAAAACCAATTGGCAGCTAAACCATTGACCCACAAATTGCGCTGGTCTGATAAAGAAGTAACACTTGATATCAACTTATTATTTTTCGAAAAGGATATCAACTTATTATATCAAGGTAGCTCTAGGGCTAGCATAGATGGGGCCAAGGCACTATATTAGTCTACAAATATGACGCAGGCAAGAAGGTGATGTCATGGGATACAACCTCAGCAAATGGAATGCAAATTAAAATATCTGATCGCACAAAGGATAGATGGGAAATAGGGCTAGTCTGCAATTGTGATGCTGGCAAGAGGGTGGTGTCATAGACAAATATGACTTGCATAGATAAATGCTTGTGCCAATGAATCTCACAGGCAAATCTCCATCCCAAAGAAACCCCTGCTGGACATCTTTGATCATAATCTTACGAGCTGCAAAAATTGAACTGCTCTGAGGGCTGTAGATAATTCTGACTGCAAGCTTAAGAGATCATTTTTTGTACTACATCTAAGCTGTCACCTCGGATCCGAATAGCATTGAAAAAATGGACCACCGAGCACCAAACAACTTGCAGCAGTCAGGAAACCCATCGGTGGACGGTTAGCACCTAGTACTAGTACTGAAGAGACAAAGGAGTCATTAATTAAGATTAGCGGCAAGTGGATAGTGTCAGGTTAGGTGGAGTGTTACTTATGGCAGATCTGGACATGACAGCTAATGCTATAATACACCATTTTATATTAAGATAAAGCCAATTGGCAATACTAACATTTGACCCACAAATTGCGTAAGTCTAGCTATAAACAAATAACGCTTGTCGTCAAGGTATCACGAGGACTATACTAGCACATACTACATAACTATATTGCAAACGTGACACGGGCAAGAGGGTGGCACATATTATTCAGCTCAGTAGGGACATTGAAAGTTTCCCTCCAAGTCTCACAGCCCAGCACAGCCCAATAAGAGTGTCATCATATGTTGACCTCAACGAACTTGAACGCCCTCTCCGT
>OAMR01000221.1:165649-182800 GCA_900205405.1 Echinochloa crus-galli
TTTCTTATTTGTTGTATTGTTTCTTTGCATGTGAATGTGTGATGCGATTAGGAAATGACCAGTTCGAGGATTTCTCTGAAGAACCAACTGTTGGGGAAGGATTTGAGCAGCAACAGAGTTGGGAAGAAGGCAAGTGTATTATTTCATGCAAATGTCCTAATAATTATTAATTTCACCACCCATGCATGTGTCTTAATTTGATGGGTTCCTATTTAAGGATTTGCCTAGCCACTATATTTCCGTGTCCCTAAAACTGTTGCATGACAATCACTACGCATAATTTGATGCTTAACCATGTTAACAAATTGTTGTGTGCCCTTTTGAAAGAGAAAAAAATGGAGCTTTTACATACAATCATCACCATCTTATTTCTGGAGAGCACATTTATCCCATTTTCTCTTAAAAATTGACATCTCTATGTAACTGTTTGTGGCAAGTTTGGAAGTGCAGCTTTCTGGAGATTAATGGAAAATAAAGGGGAATGGTTTTTCCTTTTCTTGGAGATAAAAACCGCTCATTGTTGACATGGAATCCTTTGCACTCTGCAGAATATGATGCTTAATTACCTTATCAAATTTGTGTATCAGCTCTGCACCTTTTAAAGGGGAAAAGCGCATGAGCTATTCTGGAAAAATTGTAGTAGCATCTGATTTCTGGGGAGCACATTTAAAATATCTTATTATGGAAAAAATAATGTAAAGGAAATTAAGAGCAAGTTAGGAAGATGGCCTTTCTTGAGCTAAATGGGAAAAGGGGAATATGATTATTTGGAATTTGGTTCTTGGTGAAACTATCAATTCCATTTGGCATGCACACAGCTGTCTTGTTTATTTTATACCCCGAGCCACAAAATTCCGATCGAGGTGATTCAAGTTGGTGACATTCATTAATTTGTGGGTGGTATATACTTTCATTTGCTAGTAAATAGTTGCTTAATAAAACTTGACCAACTAAAAGTGCTTACTGCAGTATGGTCAGCCAACCTTTTTGCCTCAGCCTTGTATATCATATTACATTTGCTGAGTACGTCATGTGCTCATGCTTGTTTTCTTTATTTCCTTTATTGCATCAACTACACCCGGAATGCTGCTCAGATTGGGAGAATTTTGAGGATTTCACTACTGATTTTGAGGAGTTCTAGGCGAGTCTCCCCCAGTCAATGCCTGTGGAGTTGGAGTCACTTTTGCTTCGTTAGATGAACGTGTCTACCAGATAATGCCAGTTCTCTTAAGTTTAACGCATCAATGATGGCGTTGAACTAATATTCTTTCGTTATGCATGGTTATGGATATTCACTTGTGACGTCTACCATATGTGTGTAAACTGATCCTGGCGCACATATGAGATGCACCTGGTTTTGCCTTTAAAACCGGGTGTGACATATTTACAAAACTTGGTGTTGTTCCAAGATTCCCTCCCTGCTCGACGAGCCTTCATTTGTAGTCCCTAAAAATCACCAGATCACGGGAACATGACTTCAAGAAACTCCTCGAAACCTTCATCTTTGTTTGCTGAACTCCTTAAAGAAGCTCCCTTCCCATCTGCAGAATTTTCGCAACAGTAAGTTTCATGCCACCCAATTTTACGGCATCCCTCGATCCCAAGAAAACAAACACAAATATACAGGCATGAACGCAGAATAACTGAAAAGGCCCAAGGCTGTCATAGGTTCCGGCGAGCCCAACGCCAGGCATACATTCTACTGAGCCCAGCTCCATAACAATTTACTACATGAATAAACACAATATCTGATGTTTCAATTAGGCCTTGTTTGAAAGGTCTGGGATAAGCGGGGATCTGGGCCCACTCCCAGGAGGAAACCACACACGAAGTTACCCTGATTCAAGTGAACTCAACATTTAGGCTAAAAAAAACAGTGCAGTTTGGATTTCAGGAAAAAGGATGGTGTGAATGGCATATGGATGCTAAGATAGACCTAAACTGCCTCCATCTCAAACCCACTATCATTTGACCATTTTTCTTATTCAAAAAATTTCAGAACTATCATTTATTTTGTATGTGACTTGCTTTATCATTATATATACTTCAAGTATAACTTATTGGTTTGTATATTTGGACAAAATTTTTGAATAAGACGAATGATCAAAGATCATGGAAAAAAGTCAGCAACGAATAGTAATTTGGAATGGGGGTAGTACTTTTTATCCTACCTCAGGGGTTAAACCATTTTTCAGGTTTATCAGCCTGAGGAATTTTTACTTCGGTAGCCGAATAAGCCCTTAACTAAGCATTAGGCCCCTGCCCCCCAAACCCAACAAACTGCACTTCTGTACCTTTTCTCTTTCTTCTATCTTTCTCAGCATCATCATCATCTGATGTATCGTCGCTTTCCTCATGTTCTCTGCAGTTTGAACAGCCAAGTAAAAGAATGTAGGGTAACAAATTAGTGGCTGTAGACAAGAACTTTTTAAGTTACCTCTTTCTCCTGTCCCTGTCTTTCAACTCAATTTCCTTTTCACCAGAGCAACCCTTTTCCTTCTCTTTCTCTTTCTCCTTTTGCCTCTTATAAGCAAGCTTTTCTGCACATCTTTCATAATGTACTACAATCAGGCTAAATAACCAATTGACTGCTTGCTTAAACAGATTCATTGGTCCAAGGAAAAGTTTAAGAAATGCAAATATCATGATAACAAAGCACTAAGCATTATGGAAAATAAATTCCATTATGGAAGTGGATTCACTAACCTCTTGCAAGCTACCAACTTCACCAGTGCCTGTTTCTGCTCCCCTGCTTCAACATAAGAAAAATTCACCTGAAAACGAGAATGGAAAAAGGTAAGGGCTACAGCTACAGCTGAAAACAGTTTATAAAATGTGTTTTACACACTGCAGGATCAGCAGCTAGATATTAGTAAAGAACATACCTCATAACTGCCTAGCCCATGTTTTTCATCACAATGCTTATTGCCACAGATAAATTGCCCTGAAAAGGAGCATATTCTGGTCATTACTGAACATTTTATATTGATTCTGACCAAGAAATAACTGATCTTGTTTAATAGAATTGATATTTCAAGAAATATTCTGCATTCTCTGGAGAAAACTCCAATGATGACTTTCCAAAACTAGAAATTCAACACTAATCTGTTTTGGAGTTTGGTGGCTGTTTGATGCAAGCACCCTACCTATACTGGAAGACATACAACTAAATAAAAGGTAAGGATGCCTAATAGTGTAAACAAATAAACTTTAAGCTCGGTAACCTCTAATTACGGTTTCTTTAAATACCCTTTTAAGCTCTCTCTCTCTCTCTCTCTCTCTCTCTCTCTGTTTTTTTTTACAAACAATACCCTTTTAAGTTCTAGACTTCCATTTCAAAGGCCTGTTGCTAGCAAAAGATACCATGTGATTTAAGGCCAATCATACTTTTCTGGGAATCATTTTAAGATGAAATTTAAATGATGGGACAACTGAAGATTACCTTTGCCAGATATCACCTCCTTTTCTGTTCTCCATCTCAGTCCAATCTGCAGCAGAAGACATCCATATAAGATGCAATTCACATCCAGAACTACAAATGATTTCTGAAACAAAAACTGGTTGGCCATCGATTCATCATCCTATCACGAGTATGCATGACTGTCATATCCTTAATACTTGTTCACCTCTGAATTACAAGGATAATCAGTATTTGTCCATGCCTGCCAGAACTTAATAAGTTAATAAAAAAATGGGTGTGCTGACATGCATGGTTCTTGCAATATGCTACCCGTGCATTAATTTTATGAAATGTAGATCAAGGTCACAAGAGTGCCACGATCAGCAGGATATCATTCTTGCCTTTAGATAAAGATTCCTCTAAAAGTGTTATGGTGGTCATTGGCGACACCCACAGTAAGTCCTGTTCGCGGTTCATGAGGAAGGCTAAGGCGGCGTGCTGCTGACGACGCGATGAAGGAGTGAGTAGACCCCGAGTCCACCAGAGCACGCAAGGGTGCGCTCGCCACCGTGGTGTCCAGGTGCATCGTATCCGCTGTCCTGATTCCAGTAATCGCATGCATAGAAATCTCCAGCTCATCATCTGTTGCCTGATCATCTAGTGGTGCAGCATCGTCCAACTCCATGAGATAGATCCCTTTGAACGTACACTTATCAATATGGCCGGGGGTGAACTTCTCTGGACAATTGTAGCAGAGACCATCTATGCGGCGCTGATTCATCTCCTGTGGGGTCAGTCGCGTGAAACGAGTCCCCGGGCGCGGCACAGGACGGGCAGGCGCCGCAGGCGTCGGGGGCGAGGAGCGCGATGTAGATGCACCAAGCGTGCGAGGCGTAGCAGGCGACGACGAGGGTGCCTGAACGGAGAGCGTCGTGCGTGGGGGAGCGCGAGGCATCACGCGGACCTCATCGTCGTCGATCTGCATGCGGCGCTCAAAGGCGCGGGCGAGGCTCATGGCATCCTCCAAAGTTTCTGGGCGTTGCATCTCCACGTCGACACGGAGAGGATTGCGGAGTCCGGCGGTAAACAGATCGACTTGCTGGCGTTCTGTGATGTGTTCGCAACGCACCAGAAGTTGGAGAAATTGGTCTTGATAGTCTGCCACTGTGCCAGGCGACGCAAGTGCGCCAATTCGCCCAGAGGATTGCTCCTTGCCGGTGGACCGAAACGTTTGTTAACAAAGTCAACAAAAGCCGGCCATGTTGGTATGCCACGGTTCTTCTCCAGACGGTAGTACCATTGCTGAGCAGTTCCTTCCATATAATAGGTGGCCGTCAGTACTCTCTCTTCCTCAGGATTTTGATGGGCGCGAAAAAATTGTTCGCACTTGTGTAGCCAGCCAATCGGGTCATCTGTGTCGTCATACTTGGAGAAGCGAAGCTTGTGGGTGGTGGCCGGTGCTTTAGGGGCGGCACGACGGTCTCCTTGGACTTGCTGTCGCCGGAGGATGATGTACTGAGCTTATCAGATTGGAGGCGATTGACGGCAACGCTCAGGCGATTCTGATCGCCTTTGAGCGTGGTGATTTCATCTTTGACAGAGGAGATCTCCAGGAACAACTTGTCCATGGCAGTCTTGAAGTCTACCGCGGAAACACCGTCGCCCATGGTTACGATGGATGCAGCGACGACGTGGAAGGGCAAGAGGGTTAGGGGAGGTCGCAGGATCAGGAGGATCTGGATACCAGATGTTATGGTGGTTGCTACGGTAGATGAATACGCAAGGTGAATAGCTGCTCGCCCTCCCTAGGAGGCTCTGAGAAGATTATAACTCAACTTGCTTAACTCAATTATTCAGCCGTGGGCTATATATATAGCTTAGGCAATTACAAAATCCTAACCGACTACTACTCTCTCTCTATTAATTAACAAACTCTTTAACTAATATTTATTCCATCAGGACTCTAAGACTAATATCCTAGCTACTACTGGACGTGGACACTTGCTTCTTCTTTAATCTGCGCTTGTACTGAATGCCAACGAAAGCGTCCACAACAAAAAGTCATGCTACAAGCATTCTTCCTTTTCTGGAGAAACTACACGTTTACATCAAGAAACAGTATTCATTGACGCAGGGTTAAAGCACCTTACCTTGCCTTTTTTGTACTGGGTCATGTCAGCTATGCAATACCTGCCTCAAGTTAAGGACCCTAAGAACAGTAGACTTAGGTCTTACAAAATTACAAAGAATAAATAGTACAACACGCCAAGCTTCTCACGGTGGACCGGCTAGAGCGTTGAACTCCAGGAGTCGTTGAAACTCCTGTCCCGACCCGGGTTCGAAGCACGGCACCTTCTTAGAACAAAGCCTGGTGGGAGTCTCCCACCATGGTCGAGTTTTTCTTTAAATAATTAACACACATCGAGCACAGCTCTCATGCAAGCACTGAACAATCCTGGTTGACAGGAAGCATGAAGCGCTTAAGTCTTAACACAGAAGAACGTACCAATACAGAGGACAGTGATATATGTCCTTTTATAGACATTCACATGCCTTATGCCTATTTATTTGCCAAACTATTAAATAACATCATGTAACAACATACGCTTCAGCATAAATGAAAATGTTATTTCACAAAATTATCTGAACATATTGCCATGTACTGACATATCCTCATACAAAGAACATTGCAATATAAAATATACTACCTCCGTTCTGAGGGCAAGCTATTTAGTTAAATATTGAACTAATTTACTTGTCCTAAAAAGGATACTCTTTAAAAATCTTGTCATAGTAACGTTTGGCCAACCTCTTCTCCCAAGTTGAATCCATGTCATCTTCCTCAGAAAGAATGAATCTTTCACATAATAGAAGAAAAGTGAGGCATTTATGAATTATGAGTTCCCTCAAACCACAGGAACATGTTAAAAGAACGTGGTTCTGACCTGTATCCTTCTCTCAGTGTATCTTTATCAGTTTTGATGGGCAAGACATGTATCAATGGCAAGATACAGATACATTATTATACAGAAAAAAAATGTATATCATCTATGTTGAGGTTAAAAAAACTGTGCAGTTGGATCTCGAATTCTTTCTACAATGAAAGGGGTCTATTCTTTCAAGCCATTATTCTGGGAGACTGGGATACATAAAACAAAAGTTTTTGCTGCGTAAAATACCATTTTTCTAGTTTTGAATTTCATGCATTGCAGATTGCTCATTTTCCAAGTTTTGAATTTCCTACAGTGAAGCATTCAAGTACTGCACTATTAGGGCATGTACAACGGGTCGTCGAGACCCGTCGACATGCATCACAGTTTTGCAGATTCCCCCCGCGCGGGCTCCCAGGCGAGGAGACGAAGACGAAGGGTGTTGTACGATCGGTTGCGGGGAGACGACGGCGACGCGAGATCAACTGCGCGGGGGATTCGTTTGGCGCCAAAGTTCTCGAGCAAGAAGGGCAGCAAGGCGGAGGAGAGCTCGCGCAGGGAACTCGCCGGCCGAACGCCCGCCGCCGGCCGTGCGCGAGCTCCACCGCGCCGCACGAGCTCCGCCGCGTCCTCCATCTCCAGCTCCAGCTTCCGTGCGTCCTCCACCTCGGCGAAGTAGCAGCACACGCACCCGAAAGAAGAAGCAGGAGGGAGAGGGAGGGGGGCCGGCGAGCGGAGGCCGGAGAGGGAGGGGCCTAGAGCAGCTCGCTCTCGCTGGAAAGAAGCAGCAGGAGGGAGATGAAGGATGAGAATGAGGTGTCAGGTTGCTGCCGTGCTGAGAAGATGAGAACGAGCGGAGGTCACGAGGAAGAGCTAGAGGATAAGGTCGACGCTTTTGCAAAACGAGCCCTAAAGAAAAGTGTAATATTTATAAGATTTTATGTATTTTACATTTAACCCTATAAAATGACTAGATAATTATTATATACATGTCTTATTTATGTATCATGCGAAATATTTGAATGTACTATGGATTATCTCATGTATGCAACAAAATGACTACAAAGACTAAGTATGCACTAGATCATCATGATTTGTATGTCAAAGGATTAATTAAACACATTGCAGACAGTCAAACAGACAAACCATTGTACAAGCTATCTCTTTAAGTTGTCTGTTTGTGTAAAAAGATAGCAAGCTGTCTGCACGGTTGTACTTGCCATTAATAGTATGCCAGCCAAACCAGTTGCTAAAGAAACCTAACAAAATCAAGCAATCTGTCTTAAAACTCTGCTTGTTAGGATTTTCCAAAAGATTTATACTTCAACAAAAAAAGCACTTCTAGCCAGGTGTCAGTACATCACTAGACTGGGAAACAGGACATCAATTCCTATGTGAAGAAAACAAATGCATGCTTCAATAATGTTTTGTGTTCAGCTAGGGCTGGCAAGTTATACATTTAATCTGATCAATGTATGGGTGAAGGTAGCCCCCAATTCTTTCTACAGTAGAGGGGACTGTTCATCATCCTGTTGCTTTTGGAAACAAAGAGTAAGCAAATAAATAGCTCATTATATGCCACTATATCAGTTTCCTTTTCACAATGAATGGGATGTTCTGCGATGCATCCATGTGTTGCAATTGGGCAAAAAAAAACGTGCCATTGTGCGGGCAATACATTGGAGAGCAGGGCATAAATCTATAATAATAATTTCATATTAGAATGTAATCTATATTAAGGTGGTGTTTGGATCCAAAAGCTAAAGTTTAGTGTTTAAATAGATGGCAATTAGAAGTACTAAACACAAACTAATTATAAAACTAATTACATAAGTCATGGCTATTTCACGAGAAGAACCTAACGGGTCTGATTAACCTATAATTAATACATAATTAGCACATGTTTTGGGGGCGCCCTTGGTGCGGCGGCGGCGCCTGTCCGAGTAGTGGCGGCGCACCGCCGGACGCTGTAGCCTTGAGGTGGGCCGCGGGCCACGCGTGGCCCAACAACTAGCTGCCGCATCACTTACGGCCCATCCGCACCTTGGTAGGGCTGTTCGCACCGGTGGACCTTTACTCTATCATCTGAAGCAGAGTATTCTATCCTGGTCATCGAGATTCTACACACTCAATCACCTCTATCATTTTCTTCCGCATTCATTCACACTCTATCTCGATCTCTATCCCAACTACCAAAGTACGGGGCCCACCATTAAACTCTTTTTTAATATTCCCCTCTCTCCTCCCTCTCTTCCCCTCTCTCTTCTCTCCCCCTGCGCCGCGCTTCTTCTCGGCGTCTCCGCCCTCCCCCGACGGCCTCTCGCCTCCCCCGCGCCTCTGCCGCCACCGCCCTCTCCTCCTCCACCGCGTCGGGCGGAGCGGCACGCGTGCCACAGAGGCGGAGCGGAGGCGGCTCGCGGCGGCGGGCCGCGGCGGTAGCCCCAGTCACCTCCTCGCCCGTAGCCCCGGTCACCTCTTCCGCTCCGTCCCCATCAGCGACGAGCTCCTCCGCGGGCTCCTCAACACCGACGAGCTCCTCCACCACCTGCTCCCTACATGGCCACCATGGCGGCGGCCGCGGGAGGTGGCTGCAGGCGGGCGAGCGGCGGCCACGGACGGGTGGGCCCCACAGACATGGCTGTTGTCATTCCCCTTTCTCTCTCTATTTGTCGGTGCGCCGTCTGCGATAGTGCATGTCGTCTCGTTTAGCGAGAGCCACTGCGGGGCCAAATCGGGGGAAAATCGGTAAACGCTACTGCGCCCTTGTTTAGTTTCCAAAAAGCAACCCTAAAGTTCACTATGCAAAAAGAAGATTCCCATCACATCAAAATGTCGGCCCATGCATGGAGTACTAAATGTAGATGAAATCAAAAACTAACTGCATATCAAACACTAATTGCATAGTTTTGTTGTACTCTGCGAGACGAACATTTTGAGCCTAATTAATCAATTTTTGGACAATTTTTCACACATACAAACGAAATGCTACAATAACGCAATGATTACGAAGTGACCCTAAACCCCCAAATATCCACCCCTATTCTCCATCTAAACAAGGCAAACTTAATTCAACAATTCATATTAACTAGATCAACATTTTGTGTGAAAATGTTGAAGCAGTAAGTTTAAAATGTTGAGATAGTTATTCAAAATGTTGAAATAGCATATTGAAAGTGTTGATTCTAAAAAGATACACATATAAAATAAAAATATACACATATTGGATCTTATTCTGTCGCATTAATTGTAAATAACATAGTAGTTCAAACAGATTCGAAAAATGATCAACGGTTTAGTAGAAAATCGCATTTAAAGGTTGAAACACAAATTAGATTCCCTCCGTGGCTGACGTCGGTTGGACGCATCGCTCTCATCCGCCGCGCCGAACCCGCTTCGGATCCGAATAAACGTGGGATCTCAACCGTTGCACGGATCTCAAATAGTGGAAGCTACGTTGATAAAAAAAAATTGCGGAAGCTGTGTATAGGTTTTCCGCCCGGTGCGAGCAGCCTAAAGGGCCGACTTTCTCAGCACGAAGGGCCCAATGGAAAGGGCCAACACCACAGACGCCTTCGGCCCGATGCAAAGTCGGCGAACCAGTATAGTGGATGGGAGTCAGCGTGTTGACTGCCGACGCTTTTGGACAGCATGTCGGCAAGCAGGCACCGTGTAATAAATAAATAAATCCAATGAATTTTGCCACATCTTTTGTACGTTATATCTGACGAATTTCCTCAGATTTAAGGATGGATTGATCCTAGACATGCTTTTTTGAAGTTTAAAGTAACTAGTACTTACAGTAGAGGAGTTCTATTTCACGTTAGCAACGTGGACAACGATAGAGGGGTCGATCATATGACAACGACGTTAGCATCAGCACATAGATCTCCCAAATGTGGTTCTGAAGATTTGCGAGTAAATTTTGTTCCTATCAGGATCACCTTTTTGAGTGGCGGATGATGAACCCGCGGCCCCTGTTGCTGGCTTTTCGTTTTCACAAGGACATGCATAGCTTGGCATCATATCACACTGTCCCTGGTGTCGCTAGCGAGGGGCAACCTTGACATCATCGAGTAACTAACACTAAGTTTGGTGTTTGGAGATGTCTTGAGTAATGCACTCTAGCAGCATATGGGAATGTAACCCAAGACAGACACAGTCGAACAGTAAAAAAGACGACCTAGAAGAACTCATTTCCATAGAAATTGCATAAAAAGGTTCGAGATGAAAAAATTGTAGAAGAAAAATAAAGTGAGCAGTGAAACTAAAATCCATAAAATCAGGTCAAAAATACAACGATGAAAACAAGTATACTAGTAGTACAAAATGGGCGTTCACGTCAACACATCTCTATTTATATAGCCAAGACAAATAAGACGCCGCCTTCAAAAAAAAAAGAAATCTAGCACAAAATAAATGAGAAGACAACTTCAAAATTTCTACGAAATTCGGTGCCAATGATTTCACCAGCTGTCCCACGTCACAAACACAGGCTCACAGCAGTCACCAGCTAGAAAATATAAAAACACATTATTAATGCCACGTGGCGACGCCTTATTGGGCCATGCCCCTGGCCCACCCATCATTTGTCTATCACCACCGTCTCCTATAAACACCAACCAAGCACAAAAAAATTGCCCGAAAAATACCCCAAAAATATCAATTATTGCATAAAACACCTCTCGGCCACCACCCCCGACCCCCCCAGATGCCGGCCACGGCGGCTTCAGCCTCGGGCCCTGCCCTGGACATGGGCTGCGGCGGCGCCGGCGCTGGAGCGCTGCGCGAGATCAACAACCAGATCATCGGGTACCGGGCCAAGAAGCTGCTCTACCTCCACCTGGGCGACGTGCCGGTAGTCGTGTCGGCTGGCGGAGCCCGGGGCCTCGCCGGCGGCGCTCGTCCAGGCGGCCGCAGCGGCTGGGAGCTTCGCGTGCGGCGTGGACGACGGCGCCCGCGCCGTCCTTGCCGCCGGCGCGGTGGGGCACCTCACCCGGCTCCTCGCGCATCCCGACGAGAAGGTAGGGTCCAGCTGCCTTCACTTGCTCGTTGCTTGTGTCTGAGGGAATCTGGTTGGTTTTAGGATTGAAAAAGTGTTTGTTCTCCGGATTTGTTGCTTAATTGGGAAAAGATCTGTGTTGCGTCCAGGAGAGTTGACAGAAACTGGCAGCAAAGTTAACTGCTTCTTCACTTGTTTCAAGCTGTAGATTTGGGGATATATTAACAATTATGCTTGCAATTGGACCCTGAAATAGGTACAAACGGTGTCAGTTCCATCAGTTATGTCTGGTTGGGAGGAATTTGGAGTTTACATTGATATTGCTATTGCGAATTTGGGACGAGGTGTGAACTACATCACTCCGTTCCCCTGAAAATATTCTGTAGTATAAGGGTTTTGGGTAGTTAGAATATGGAAATCAGTAGTCGTAGTTTAGGTGGCAAACAATTATGGATTGGTGGAACAGAACTTTGCATTAAGGAATCAAGATTGGTGGTTTGTGCTAAAGCCTTGGAATGAGGGAAATTATTTGAGCTGAACTGTTGGAGAAACTGTTGGTTTAGTTAAGGTGAGAGCTACAGTGGTGGTTGTTATTTCCCTTTCTCTTCCTTTTGTTGCCCTTCTCTTTTATCTTTTTTGAAGTGGTGAAATTATCATTCATTTGTTATTGCAATCAGGAGAGTTTGGTAGCAGGTCAAAGGTTAGGTGGTGGTGGTGGTGGTAGGATGTGCTGGAAAGTACTCTTTTTTTTGTGCTGGGTTCTTTTGAATTTGTCTGAATTGATGATTGAATTTGCCTTCCTCATTTGAGCAAAATCTGAAAATATGTATGGTAAAACTGGTGCTTATGATTTATGTGTAAGAGTTCAGACTTCTGAGTGGTAGCATTCTCACCCAGTCCACATGGATTGCAGTTTGAAAACCCCAAATGCATTAGTCATAATTTTTCCATCCTAAACAACCCCAATCAAAACATAGTCAATATCATTGTCTATGAACTGGTGTCGAGATGGAGGTAGTCTTGCAAATGAACTGACTGTTTAGTTTGGTGAACTCTGCTGTTCATTATTCTACAATGAGGCCAAAGGTCACAATTTGTGGTACAGAATGACTGTACGGTGGGAATAAAACACAGTGGATGAGTAAGAAAAGAAAAAGGACATTAAATGGGCACTTGGCAGCTCTCTATTATCACATCTCAACGTCCTTTCGTAACCACCGCTTTCGACCATTAACAATATAGGGATTCTTATTAAAGCATCAGCATGCCGGTTTATCTGATGTCATAATTTGGCAGTTGTTGGTTTTCTCCTTTTTTTTCCTAGTTTATGAGGGTGCGAAGTAGTTTTCTGATATTTGTAATTTTAAAATGGCTTTTATGCATATTCAGGACATAAACATGACTCTGTACCTGCCACTTTCTGATAAACTAGTTTGTGCCTGATCTTTTTACTTCAAAGTTCTCTTTCAGAAATGTAACGACCCAAGCAACCTTCTTTGTTGATTACAGGTTTTATATCTGGTGCTTATGTGCCAATTCTGATTAGTGATTATGCATATTGTTTCGTATGGTATGGTTTTTTAGTAATAATGCTGCATATATTCTATCTGATATTGTCACCTTTGTTACAGGTTGTTGATGCAAGTGCACGTGCTCTCAGAATGATATACCAATCAAAACTAGCTCCAAAGTTTGATGTTAACCATGGGAAAAACATGGATTTTGTTCTTTCCCTTTTGAACAGTGATAACGAGAATGTCACCGAGCTGGCTGCTGCTATTATATCTCACTCTTGTGAGAATAGTGCAGAACAATTGTCACTATGCAGTGCTGGAGTTCCACAGAAACTTGTTAGCCTTTTTGGAGGTTCTATGAATCTACGGGATGCTTGTTTAGATTCTGTTACTGCAGTCATTCGAAACAACAGAGAAGTTGCTTCGAGATTTGCATCAACGGATCATGGAAAAGGTTTTCGTTCGGTAGTTGGGTTAATACATGATCGGAATCCACGCACACGACTACTTGCTTGTCTGTGCTTGATAGCACTTGGGCATGCTTCTCCCTGTCATTTTGAGGACAAACAGATTAAAACCAAGTTGATAATGGTCTTACTTGAGCTAATTGAAGAACCTGGTCACGTAGGAGATGAAGCTCCCTTGGCATTAACCACCCTTATTAAAGACAGCCTGGAACTGCAGAAACAAGCCCTTACAACAAATGCAGTTGAGAAGCTCAGCAGCCATCTGCTGGCAAATTCATTGGAATCAAGGCGAACAGTGACCATATTGCTTGCATTGTCTGAACTCTGCTCAAAACTGGAAGAGTCAAGATCTCAGGTTATGTCAGTTGAGGTATGTGAACTTCTGAAGTTATCATTTCTAGTTCAGTACTCTGTAGAATCCTATTGTTATTGTTAATTTCAGATAGGTCGGTAACTCCATCAACTGTTTCAATGTCAGCTCCCAACATTTAATTTGAATGTAATGGATGAATACAGATGTCCATTGACAAATAACTTGTGACTAATAACACAATAACTTGAATAGGTATCAACCTTAATCCTTGATGCGTTGAAGCATGATTGGGCTGATATCCGTGTTGCAGCATGCACATGTCTGAAGAATATCTCCAGATCACCAAAGGTAAGGTGCATCTGTCTGTACATCTTGACTTTTTTGTTCGTCCAGATGATTCAGTTAACGTATTTAATCTCCAGGTACTCAGTGGAGGCAGATTATCCTGTGATACAGTTATTGGTCCCCTGGTCCAGCTTTTATATGACTCATCTAATTCAGTCCAGGTAGTGTGAATGCTGCAAACTCTACAATAGCATTGTCTGTATTATATATATTTTTTTTCTGGGAAGGCTCGATGGAGCTACTTCCAAGTTCCTTTTCTTCTTCCAGTGGACGAGTCAAATTATGAATATGTGGGGGTTATGATTGTTTTTCAATGCATGGCATCACAACTTATGTATTTGCTCACTAGCCTCATAGCATGTTGGCTGGTGTCCTGGAGTTAAAACTGCATGGAAGCTTACCTCCTTGTGGCATGGTGGTTGCAATTTTACCCATTATTTTTTTTTGCACCCATTTTTCACAAAATGCCCCACAGAATTTATAGTTTTGTTTGAAATATAAATTTGCACATCAACTCATAGTTGCACAAAAATGACCTAAAAGGTTGCTGGTGAACTTGTACCATTCCTAGTGTTTTAATTTGGAGCAACCTTTCTTGTTACTGAAGCACTTCTAAATTCATTATTAATTAGGCAATTAGCTACTGAAAACATCAGTACTTTAGGTCTTGTAGCCATTAGGATTTGATTAAATTACATATCAATGCTGATTAGCACAAGATGATTCAAAAGCCAGCCGGTAAACTTCCTTGTTTGGTAATTTGTACCTTGGGCACTGTTTCCTCGCGTTATGAATGGAGCAGGGTTTTTTGTCACTAGACGGTACTAAATTTGGTGTCGATTAGGCAATTAGCTATATTTTCAAACACCAGTACTTCAATTCTTTAAGCCATTAAGACACATCAGTAAATCTCTTATCAATGCAAAGTTGCAAAACAATAATTAGAAGCTGGCACCAAACTTCCTCTTTTGGTACTCTGCAATCTGCACCCTGGATACCATTTCTCAACTTTATTGTTTGGGCAACCTTTTGTCACCAATTGGCCATTTTGCGAAGAATTCATTATGACTCATGAAGTTTCCAAAAAAAATTTCTCGCCTATTGACCTGTTCTTGTCACAGGTTGCTGCCCTTGGTGCCATTTGCAATATTGCTGTTAACTTGACACCCAGGAAATCAGTTCTTCTTCATTCTGGGGTTGTCTCACAACTTGTTCATTTATCAAAGTCCATGGATCCAACATTGAGGCTAAAATCTGTATGGGCTCTCAGAAATATTATGTTCCTTCTTAGTCCGAAGGATAAAGACTTCATTGTTAAGGAATTGACTTTATCTACTCTTTCAAGCCTCATATGTGGTAAGTCTAATTCCTAAATATGTTATCAGGGAACTGACATACTATCTTCATTGCTAATTGGTTAAATGTTATGCAGACTCTGAACATTTTGTTCAGGAACAGACCTTGGCACTTGTACACAATCTTGTTGATGGATATGTGGACTCTGCTAATTATGTCATTGGTGAAGATGGAGTGGTTATCGATGCTATTGCAAGACAACTGAACAATGCATCTGCCCCAGGAGTGTGCATCCAGGTCAGTTTTTCTTTAAACTTCATTCTATTTATTTACTTATATTTTCTAGATTTTGAATATAACTGTACGCCAATTCATATGCATTTTTAAGTTCGGAGGGACAGGAGAAGAGAGAAACATCTATTCTGATGAAACTGCATAATTTTATATACCAGTATTTTAGGCTTAGCATTTATAGAGAATACCATTGTACGACAAGTCACTGATCTTTCTGTTTCCTCTCTTTAGGGTATGTTTGTGCTTGCAAATATTGCTGCTGGAAACGAAATGAACAAGGAAGCTGTGATGAATATTCTTCTACCTCAGCGAGCAGATCGCATTAAGGCATCATTTGTAGTGAACTTTCTGCAAAGCAAGGATAAACAGTTGCGGGTAGCCACTCTGTGGTGTCTTCTCAACTTGATTTACCCAAAATGTGAAGCCTCATCTGGTCGAGTTGTCAGGCTACAAAATGCCGGGGTGATCCAACAAGTGAAAAGCATGATAAATGACCCCTGCTTGGATTGCAAGGTACTCCCTTCTCTTCTTAAATGATTTGACCTGTGATGACTAGCATCGCTGTTATCTAGCATGTGCTTCTTGACAGAAGTTCTTGAAATTGTTCTTGCTGCGATGATGAACCTAACGTGCAACGTTGGATCTCTTCTGCAGCTTAGAGTACGTATGGTGCTTGAGCATTGCGTGGACAATGCCGATGATTGTTTCATGTGAGCAACTGGTATTTCACCTAGGCAACCAAAGTTTACTGAATCATATTCAGATCGGGCAAGAAGAAATCAGTCTTCAATGGAGATCCAATATGTGCCCCGAACTGTGGAACATGAGCACCAGCAGGAAGCCGCTTTCACTGGTCTCTCTGGTTTGGGCTCAGGCCAACTGCTGCCTTTTGTCCGCCATGAGAATACACCGACCAGCATCTGTTTGTGCATACTGTCGATCAACATGTTGTAACCGTGGCATCCTCCAGAACTTGAGACGCCTGCTCCAAGACTGAACGATTTAAGCACTAGCTCCAGGAATCCCATTTTTTCCGAGTGCCTTCCGAACCCAGTGCTTGGGTCGCGATGTCTGAGTGTATAATTGAGGGTGACTGCTGCTGCTGTTGTTGTACAAAATATGTATTTCTTTTCCAATAAGGCCGTTTTACATTTCACCCATGGGTTAGTTGTTGTCCATGGATTCCCATGTCCCCGAAAAATAAAGAAGATGAAGAGTTTGTATGTTTCGGTTACAGATCACTGTGTGCGCCTAGTATAACCATGGTGTGTGATCAGCTGGTTTTGGGATCATTCTGAAGGATCTCTGGCTCAAATTTTTTCTTCCAATTTTAGAAATCAATAGCACGTTTTTTTAATCTCTTCTATATATATATAGTTTTGTCACATTCAAGTTTCAAATATTACCACAGAATTTTAATCGGAGACCTTGATGTAGCCGGGTTCTTTTTGGAGGACTCAGTTTTTAGTACGGACGTGTTTGCTTTTGGACTCTGAACGATGACCGTTCCATATATATCGGCGGGGATCTCCCCTGCGTTCCACGCACGTCTGAGCAAAGGCTAAGGGTCCAACGCGCGATCGATCAACGAAC
>OAMR01000221.1:190857-206821 GCA_900205405.1 Echinochloa crus-galli
TTTTTCCTAGGCCTGTGTGCTATTAGGAATGGAGCATTTTCTTTTGTAATAATGATAGCTGTATGTATCTTTTCGATGCAGAGGCTGGAATATCAATATATTCCCTTTTCTAAAAAATCTTCTTTCTCGTGGCCGCGGCAGGCGTGCTACCGTGTTTCGTTGGGCCGATTTAATCAGCACATGTCGTGCACATAGTTACATACCCAATATTTTTTTTTCTTTCTTTGTGTGTTTTGGCTGTCCACCCACAAGGGTGACCTCCCGTAACTCTCTTCTATGTTAATAGAGCGGCCCGGTTTGAGTCACGTTCCTTAAAAAAAAAACTGCTTCGCATGGTAGTAGTAGGGATGGTCCGATAGGCAGGCCATCGCGGTCGGTGGATATCGAGCGTGCCATTGAAGCTTACTGCTAGGACTCTAATAACCCCCAATAAAGAATCATTAACTAATCATAGCACCTGTTATAAGATTAACTAATCGTTAGCTGTTTTTCTCGTAGGTGGCTTCAATGAAACAATCCGAGGATAGCTACCCATTAAAAAACCTAAGGAACAATATTGGCACAGGTGTAATGTTGATAAACTATTGTCTATAAATATTTAACCTATTTAATACTACATAACTAAATGCATATTATAACCTTTTTGACGGTAATAGCATTAGCAATGGCAGTGCGGCATTTGATGGCCAACCACCACTCTTGGATCCTAAAAAGCGTAAGGGACAACATGAAAGAGATCGATATGCACAATTATCTTACCAACAAAAGGGTATGAATTGCTAAAAAAAGATGTCATGAAGCTCGCCGGCAAAAGAAAGTTATACCTGATTCTTACCAATGTAGAACACTATGGTCAAATGGGGTCAGGGCAACTTATGCAAGAAAAACTAAACTATGTATCCAAGCAAATTGAAGTAAGATGTGCAAATGTTAGAGCATTTTATACAAATTTAAAACCTGATTAGAGATAGGTGATACGCCATCGCCAAAGGTATATGTGTACGCAAACATGACATCTGAGCAAAAATATGCAAAGAAAACCCCTAAAAAAGCATGTCGTGTTATGCAACGCAACACTCCAAGTAAGAATTCCATTGCCACGAAGAATCCTTTTTATAACTCCTCATATTCAGATTGAAAAGGTATTTGGAGATAATATTTTCATTGTCAACATTCTAAAGCATGATCTGAGATTGAGAATATGATAAATTTCACTATTTTGTTTCATCTAAATATGTTTCCACAAGTTGTGATTATTTATGTATATATGTGTGTGCTATTATCCATTACTGAAAATGCATATCAAAAGTTACTTATCCCAACATTTTAAAGAATCATGTTTAATATATGAAAACAAATTATCATACAATAATATACTGATATACAGTTTTTACCCGTCGCAACGTACGGGCATATTTGCTAGTACTACATAAATTAGATATGCTTAGAGTATGCTTAGATATAGACATTCACGAGGGCATATATAGTGTAAGAGTATGCATATTCTACAGTTTTATTGTGAAGTTACTATATATGGCACAACTAAAAAAAGGTTTTTTGTTGTAATACAAATCAATCAAGTCATCTTGAAGTTATGTGGTGGTAGTTTGTATTGACATGCCCTCTGGTTGTTGTTGCTACTTCTTGATGTCCATCGACATGGTTGTTCAATTCGGTGTCAATCTAGGGATCCCTGCCGGCCATTTAATTACGGGTGTCCAACTCCAATTAGGACGTGAGCGAGAGCCGAATCCATGTACAACTTATCTCAACCGTGCCGACTCGTTTTCTTCCACATACATATTTTGCTTTTCCTAGCTCCATATATACATATTGTTCTCGTTCGTAATCTGCTGCTCAAATCCAATTAAAATCCATCAACTACAGGTCCCATTATTGTCAGTGCACCAGGCCGGCGCGCGCCGCCGGCTTCGCATCTCTCATCTCTGAGTGCTACTATGGAAACAAAGGCGGCGGCGGCGGCGGCGGCGAAGCAGAAGAAGAGGACGGAGGTGATCAGGGTGGACGAGTGGCGCATCGACAGGCTGCTGAAGAAACCCCCACGATGACGAAGAAGATTGAGGCTAATACGTGTGCTCGCGTGGTTAGACTATTAATTAAATTAGACTTTTTTTTTCAGATTCTTTCGTGGTCACCGGAGGATTCATGCATGGTTAGTTTTGAGAGAATTGTATGCAGCAGATTGGTTAGTCAGATTCATAGTTTTGTGAGCCAATGACCTCTTTGTCTTTTCTCCACATAAATGTAAATCATACATGGCCAACGGCAACAACATTGTACCGAGCAGCAGCAGTAGCTTAACTAGCCGTGAGAGATAAGGGAAAGTGTTGAAATTGTTGCCTTGCTTGCTCGGTACATGTTAGACGAACAGACATCATGTAGTATTTCAGTGAGCCAATATATGTTAGACTAACGGCAATAATTTGCTAGCCCTTTAAATCGTCTATAGCATGGCATCAAAACATTATGTAGTAAAATTCACGTTAATAGAGATACAAATAAATCATGTTATGGTGCAATAATGTATATATTTACATGGCCTTTCACCCGTTGATGTCAAAATTAGCAGAGCCACCGAGACGTATCGATCATGTTCTGCCTGGCGCTGCTAGACATTTGCATGCCACTTCACGTACTGTTTGGCTTTACTCTTCTGGTTCTGGATCGATAAGCAAATTTGTTTTGTTCATTTTTTTTTGCTTAACTCGATTTCCTGCAAGGACAGACGACATGCCTAATGAGATACGGAGTACTATGTATGCATGTCTATGCGAGGCAAGAGTCCATGCATGTACAACTCGTGTGTACATACCGATTGTTAATTAATTTCCTCCATGCTCCATTATACTGTTCTGCCGGTGGTTCTTTCCGTTCTATTCGAGTAGTCTTATATTCTTCTCGATCTGTACCAGAGACGGCACCATGGAAACAAATACGAAGAAGACGATGCAGGAATGAGGTTAGCTAAATATATAATTTGCTCGCGTGGTTAGATTATTGTTATATATACTTCCAACTGAGGTTTATCTTCAAGGTGTTCCCTCCTTCGTGGTCAGCTTAATTAGGGTTCATTGCTAGTTGAGAGATCTGTAGATTGGTTAATGGCCCACCCTAGAATGTTGGTCCAAAGCTCACTATTACTTACTAAGAATACTTGTCCTAAAAAAAACTTACTAAGAATACTAGTTGCTCGGTGTCTAATCTGATATGTTTGTGAGTTTAGTTGGTTCGTGCATAGAAATAGCCTCCCTTCACGCTGCACAACAGATGGTGGCAACAGTGGTCATCCCACTACGGGAAATCCCATGTATGCCGAGTGTCTGCACCTTTGCCGAGTGTTTTTTTATGGACACTCGGCAAACAACGTCTTTGCCGAGTGCAAAATAAAAAACACTCGGCAAAAAAAATACACTCGGCAAAAACGGGTTTGCCGAGTGTCAAATAAAAAACACTCGGCAAAAGAGTTGTTTGCCGAGTGTCAAATAAAAGACACTCGGCAAACACCTTTTCGCCGAGTGTTTTCTATTTGACACTCGGCAAAGATTGCTATCATAAATGTGTTGAGTGTTTTTTGAATCAGAGGAGGGAAAAAATTTTTTTTGTCAAGTCTTTGCCGAGTGTCAAATAAAAGACACTCGGCAAACACCTCTTTGCCGAGTGTATTATTTTTACACTCGGCAAAGACTCAGCAAAAAAATATTTTAAATTCTAAAAAAAAAAAAAAATTATATGTATGTTGTTTGCCGAGTGTCAAATAAAAGACACTCGGCAAACACCTTTTTGCCGAGTGTATTATTTTTACACTCGGCAAAGATTCAGCAAAAAAATATTTTTAAATTCTAAAAAAATAAAAAAAATTATATGTATGTTGTTTGCCGAGTGTCAAAAAAGAAACACTCGGCAAAGAGCTTCTTTGCGAGTGTTTTCTCTCCGACACTCGGCAAAGATATGAGTCCGAATGTTTTTTAAATTCTAAAAAAAGCAAATTAAGTCCAAAAATCATGAGATTTGTAATGATGTAATGGTACCACACATAGAGGTTGTGATAAAAAGTTGAGAACATTTCGCATATTTTTCATAACGATATTTTCAAAATCGAAACATCTAACAAGAAGTATATGTGTGATTGTATATGAGAGTATTAGTAGATGTATTTTTTGAATACAACCTTTTTTATATGATCTCGTATGAAAAAACTCTTTACACGAAAGTCGTACACCTCGATGAAATATAAAACTTTGTAGTTCACAACTTTTGTATTTGAGATTATTTAACATTGAAATGAGTAGAAAAATTATATGCATGTTCTTTGCCGAGTGTCAAATAAAATACACTCGGCAAAGGAGCTATTTGCCGAGTGCATTTGTCTGACACTCGGCAAACATTCCATGTCAGCGATCCGTCCCTCCAGAATGCCGCTTTCCTATTGGCTGGCAACTCCCCCCGCCGGATAAGTCCCCCCTCTCTCTCTCCTCCCTCCCTCTCACAGCCACCCACCCCCTCCGGATAAGCCTGCAGCTCCCCCTATCTCTCTCATCTCTCTCAACTTCTCCCCCTCGATCTGCAGGCGGCCGGCGGCCAGGGGCCAGTGGCCAGCTCCCAGGCGGCCTGGGGCCACGCGACCGGCGGCCAGGGCCAGCGGCGGGCGGCCAGCCAGCGGCGCGGCGGCTAGGCGAGCGGCTCGCCGAGGCAGCCGGGGCCACGCGACCGGAGCCCAGCGCCCAGGCGGGCGGCCAGTGCAGCGGCGCGGCGGCGAGCGGCCTGGCCCGGCAGTCGGCTCGGCTCGGCGGCCGGCGGGCAGGTCAGCGACGCGGAGAGGAAGCCGGGCGACCGGCGCGGTGAGGCGGCGGCCAGACAAGCGACCGGGCCCGGCGAGCGGTGCGGCCAGCGGCGCGGCGAGGCGGCTGGGCGAGCGGCGTGGCTAGCGGTCGGGCGAGCGGTGCGGCTAGGCGGCCGGCGGGCAGGCCAGCGGCCGGACGAGCGACGCGGCGAGGCCGCCGGTGGAGCGGCGGCCGGGCGGGGCTAGACGCGACGCGGAGCGGCCGGGCGAGCGGCGGCCAGCGGGCCACGCGACGGCGCACGGCAACCGGCCGGGCAGCGTGGGCGGCGGCGCGCGACGGGCGGTGGCCGGTCGGGAAGCGCAAGCGAACGGCCGGCAGGGTCTTTTTTTTTATTTTTTTAAAATAGTTTGCCGAGTGTCTTCGTTTTGCACTCGGTAAAGCTGGTACAACTTTGCCGAGTGCCCCTAACGGACACTCGGCAAAGCCTTCGCCGAGTGTTGCACTCGGCAACATCGGCTTTGCCGTAACTAGATATGCCGAGTGTCGTTCGCCGAGTGTTACACTCGGCAAAGGCTTTGCCGGGTGTTTTCGGGGCTTTGCCGAGTGCCGCAGGCACTCGGCAAACATCTGCTTTCCCGTAGTGTCCGGCGGTGAGTACCACACCGGCCTATGGTACGTCTAGCGCGCTGTTGTGTCTCTTTTTGTGTAACAAGCAGACGCGTAAACTGAACTGAACTAAGCACATATATAGCATAAACGAGCATTTTCAGAAATGCGTTCTTCATCATGTGTAAAAGAGCGGCTAACCCATACAGCAGTTGTTACCAACCGCAGGATCCAGCTCACTCACATCAGTACACCAACCGCAGGATCTTAGCCCATAACATGCTAGTTGTTCGCCTTACAATGAGCCCTATCCGAGTTTCCCATGAACAAACATCAAACATCAGCCTGAGCAAACCAAGTCTCCCATTAACAAACAACAGTATCACTCATCCATTTCCCATGAAAAAATAGCAGTGTCACTGATCCATTTCTTTACAAATAACCATTGGATACACAGCACCACTGCACTTGATGCAACTGGATACTAAAATACTACTGATTCAGAAGTAAAACCACACGATCCAGCAGCCTACAAAAGCATTCTGAATAACTATGTACAATAGATTTCAGACAACCATGTTAATACTGCATCAGGCAGCCAAGTTACTACTGCATCCTCAACAGATTAACTGTGGTTTTAGACAGGGCAAAGGACACAGACCAATGTATATCAACACAAAATCTAGCAAAACATGACTGATCTAAGGTGCAAGATCAAACCATTGCTTCCGGGAAGGCATATATCCCACCAGTAAAGAGAAGGCTCCCTGAGCGGCAAACCACCAACATCAAGGATAGAAGCACGAATATCGTGCGCTGTCTTCCTCAGCTCATGGACAGCAGCCCTACACTCAGCTTTTGCATCTTCAATCTGGGGTTCATGCATCCCAGCCTCCGCGATCTCTGCTATTGATTGTGCACCAGCTAGTAATGAATTGACATGCATGTAGACGTCAAACAGGATAAGATTCATCGAATCAATGTGGCAATTCCCAGAAACAAAACTCGTAGGCACGGCAAAGCTGCCTTTCATCCTCACCTATCAACAAAAATAAGTTCATATGGTCATATTCGTCTAACGATATATTGGTTGTAGCATAAACTTTTTTTTTCTCGAACACGCATGAGAACTCCGTATCATTGTATCAATAGAAGAAGAGAGAGTCATAGAGACCCCAACACACACACCCCTCAGAAATCTTTGTAGCATAAACTCACCAGATCGATTCCTCGCTTAACTCGCTGCTTGCGTTCGCTCAAATGTGTAGGGTTGACATCTAGATTGGGGTTGATGCAAAAGCGAGCAAGAGGTGGACAGGGAACAATCATGCCTTTCTTCTCCACTGCAGCCTTTTCCAGTGCTTCTACATACTCGGACAGTATCCTTCTATCAGAAGAATATGAAGCCCAAACTGCAACTTTGCTGGGTTTCTGCAGCAACTAATCTTAAATGAGTTAAAAAGAACAAAATTTAGAAGCAACAATATTTAGACAGTAGTTAAGAATCATATAAAGGACGTGCCATGGGTTTCATTCTTCCAAACTTCAATCTTGTTGCAGCAACCTTTAGCTGTTCAATCATAGCTTTTGCTTTCGAGGCTTCAATTTTAGCGGCATTCAATATGGGTGTCTGCATGTTATACATGTTATATAATGTTAAGGTGTTTCACATAGTGGACTAAGGTGTATGAGGCAGCATTCCAAAATTTTCAAACCTTGGACTCATCAGTTTCATCCTTGACTTCCACGCTCTGATCAACCAATTTCTGCACAAGAGGACAGATAAGCATCTTAGACCCCACATACTAATCAAAATTAAAATTGAAAGAAACAAATGAACAGATTTTTTTCTATAGTCAGTAAGATAAAGTGGGATCCTATTGAAACCCAAAAGATGCAAATGTAAATGAACAGATACCCATTACATGTAAATTTTATTAAAATGATAGTAGAATTAGCATTGTCACTTCGCGTCTGTACTCCAACGGTTAGGAATCCACAACACTAAGGAGGAAACAGCTAAACTACATTCCCAATCCTGGATGAACAGAACTGAAACGCAAGTAACAGATGACTGGCAAACTTTATTCCGTAGAATCATGAAGAAATTCAAAATGTACAGAGGGATCAAGATTTTGAAACAAAACAACAACAGAAATGCGAAAACAACAACCAAACTATAACACAAGAAGATGATTCGACCGACGAAACTGAAGCTAGAACCTCGAAATCACAAGGGATCATGGATTATTTCAAAGGTTGATGAACCGGACACAGATTATTAGATTAAATCACGAAGCAAATTGAAGAGGAAGGGCAAATCACATGACCCGGGAGCTCCGCCTCAATAGCGCTACCCAAAAACATCAACTAGTAAAGACACTGATGCAGTGGCCCATCAGAAAATAATAAAAACAAAAAAAGTCTACCAGAGGCCAAATATCGGACGCTCGGGATACAATAACACTGGAGATCAGATATAGCAAATTCAGATTCAGATATAGAACTAGACAGAAGAAAAGGACTAAAATTTTCAACTAACTGGTTCAACAAGTGTTCCTACGACACAATCAGAAAGAGAAATTGTAACAGAAAAACTGTAGCAAAATAGTAATCATATACATATAAGATACATCAACCATCAAATAAACAGAGCAGAATATTCAGTGTAACTATGGACACTACACCTGCATTGATCTAGAAAACGAGCAACCATGATCAAATTATAAACAGGGAAAAAATCAAAATAATTAATAAAACAAACAAAAACAAGATAGAAAGATGTTTTCTATAGTCAATTAAATAACAAATAACTTAGGACGTACTAAAAACTAGAAAATGCAAATAGAAAATGAAACAAACAAAGACAAGATAAACAAATGTTTTCTATAGTCAATAAGATAACAGATATATTGGGACATACTAAAACCCAGAAAATGCAAATAGAAGATGGACAGATGTCATTTACATGTATAAAAGATGAAAATGACGGTTCAACAAGCACCGTGAACTGAACTAGAGGTTTTTGTACCATCAATGACTAACATGACAGTTAATTCAGAATAAAATATTAAACACGTTAACAACTACATCAATTATATAGAAAGACAACACAAATAAAGTTACTACTAAAGTAGTTGACCAATAAAACTCACATAACTGGAACCTAACAGGCTAAAACATCAATGCAGGTTTGCGGATGTCACAGTCATGCATAATATACTAAGAGCAAGTGCATCTAAAAGAACCAGGTAAGCATGGCAACATAAAGATGGTAGAACATATAAATCACAGAGTAGAACCTAAAGGTCATAAACATATACCTTGATTGTGGTCACCAAGTGACTACAGTAAAAATCCAAAATGAATAGGTGAAGGTCAAAATTTTGAGTTAACTACACATACAATGAGCTAGATAATGAGCACCATGATCAAATTATAAACAGAGGCAAACCAAAAATTATAAATGAAACAAAGAAAACCAAGATACAAAGATGCTTT
This sequence comes from Echinochloa crus-galli, assembly GCA_900205405.1. Taxonomy (NCBI): domain Eukaryota; kingdom Viridiplantae; phylum Streptophyta; class Magnoliopsida; order Poales; family Poaceae; genus Echinochloa; species Echinochloa crus-galli. The sequence continues at coordinate 199,767 of OAMR01000221.1, forward strand.
CTATAGTCAATAAGATAACAAATATCTTGGGTTGCAAATAGATATAGAATGACATGTAAATATAATGCAGGTGATGATACAACTAGCACTGTCAGTTAGAAGCTTCAGTACTGTCAGTGACCATAGTAGGTATTTATATATTTCAGTGCACTAGAGATGCAGTTATATGCAACCACTGAAAAAAAATATGTAGCTAATATTATGTGACCAATTCAGCACATGGGGAAAGGGAAAAATAAGCTATATTTTATAAATTGACATAACTAATAGTAATTACTATATCTGATATAACAACAGATTAATAGAACAACACATTAAAAAAGATCAATAGATTAACAGATTATTTTATCCTCTATAGGCACAAGCAGACTATGGCTGTGTTTGGATCCTAGGGACTAAAGTTTAGTCCATCAAATAAGTGACAATTAGTAGCATTAAACATAAACTAATTATAAAACTAATTGCATAAGTCATATCTACTCCGCGAGACGAACGTATTTCAAGCCTAATTAACCTATAATTAGTACATAATTATCAAATTATTATTGTAGCATTATATTATCTAATCATGGACTAATTAGGCTTAATAGATTCGTATCGTAAATTAGTCCTCGCTTATGTAATGCATTTTGTAATTAATCTATATTTAATACTTCTAATTAGCATTCTTCCGTTCGATGTTCGATGTGACGGGACTAACACTTTAGTCCATGTAACCAAACTTTGGCAATGTCAGAGTTGTTACCTCGGAATCTGGCGTGCCAGAGTTGAGGGCGTCGGCGGTGGCAGAGGCCTGAGGATCCCTCACCTCCTCCCCGGGCTGAACATTCTCCTCGTGCTCGACCCCTCCCGCGGCCCCCTAGAGAGACGGATTGAAATCGGAGGTCAAAATCGAAGAGAATTCGGAAGATTCGAAGGGAAGAGGGAGAATTCGGAAGATTCGAAGGGAAGGGGGAGGCTCACCTGGGGATGCATCGCGCCCGCGCCCCCGTCGTCGTCGGCGTCCGCGACAGCAGCTGCGCCGGGCTTGGGCAGACCCATCGCCGTCCCCATCTCACGGGACGGGGCGAAGCGGACGCGGAGGAGGAGGCGTGCGCGGCCGCGGAGCTCACCCCGGCCGGCGTGCGGCGGCGGGAGAGAGCCGAGGCGAGGCGGGGATGGGGGGAGCGAGCGAGCGAGAGGAGGGGGGCAGAGGCGGTGGCGAGAGGAGGAGGGGGGATTGTGTTCTAGGGTTCTCCGGCGGATTCCTTCCAATCGGCACGAGGTGCTTCGAGAAGCCCCTAATTGATCGATCGCGAGGCGTTGGGGGCACCGGCGGGGGAGGTCGGCGCGGCGAATCGAAGCGCACCTGGTCGGTCACGCGCCGCTAGCCACGGCTGCTGCCGCCGACGCACGGGCCGGCGTCGAGGGCCATGGGCCATGGCCGTGCGGCGGCCGAGGGCCCACGGCGGCGGCCGCTGCGGTGTTCTTCCTGGCTCGGGGGCGAGTATCGGTGAGGAACACATGGAGATCTGCACTATTTTGTGTAGAAGCTGTGTGGATTGGGGTATGGAGGATGGATTTGGGGTTGGGGTTGGGATTGAAGTGCATCACTGTTTTTTTTTGGGAAATAGACTGAAGGGGTTTGGGGGAAGAGGGGCTGGCCGGCTGGGGAAGAAGACTAGAGTCTGGCCCCCCACTCCTCCCATATCCCTATCCCAAAATGCTTTTAACATTTAGACCCCTAAGGAAACAACTAATTTATCTTTGTACAAGGTGACACGGCATTTGGCGATAGCGGCTACCCGGGCTGTGTTTAGATCCGTGAAAAGAGGATGAAAAGAGTCAAATCGGACATTGTAGCGCACTGTAGCACTTTTCGTTTGTTTGTGGTAATTGTTGTCCCACTCACAATGCCGGATGTCGTCGAAGATACTTGACGATGACGTTCAACAGCACGGCACCGTGCCGCCACGGGCATATGGCGTCGCCTTATTCACAGCTCAAGTTCAGCAATAGCGCTCTGCGGTGGCCTTGGACATTATAGCCAAGTGTTATGGATGGAGTATTTTTCTATAGAAAATATTTTCTGAAGGGTCAATTTATAAATAAAGTTTTAAATGGGTCAAAACATAAAACGTCTAGCCCCGGAGGCAAACCGGCCTCCACGGCGCGGCACGCCACCGCCACGGCCCGATTGGCCCAGCGCGGCCCGCAACGGATGGCGCGCCACGCGAATCCAAGAGGGCTCTACCGTTTCCACAGCATTCGTCTTGCCGCGTGCGTGATGCATCCTCAGGCCCACCCGGCAGCGAGAGGCCGCTTGCTCCTCCTCTCCCTTCTTCCTCCCACACACTCTCGCTGCTTTTCATCATATCCTCCTCTCTCAGCTCTCGGTCAAGCGTCCACTAACTCTCACGGCACAAATCGTGACAATATATACAAACCTCGACGTGGATGAGTACAAGTTTAGTACCATTATTAGATTCTTATTTCTCGATCGAGGTACTAACCATCCAACTAGAATTGGCATGCAAAACATTTAAAATTGGCATGCAAAACGCACTCCAAACATATTTGGCGATGCTAAAGGCCGGGGGGTTTTTTTTTTACCGTAATAAACAGAAAGAGATGTAGTCAAATACAGAGGCAGAGCGAGGAACAAGTTACGCCCCGGCCTGATTAAGCCAATAAGCATTTAACTTCCTACAAACTCTTATATTTTATCTACTTCTAATCCTTGTGCATCACTGTTTTTCAGGCTTCAAACCCGTGCTGCAGCACGGGGCCTGGCTCCGCCCCTGATCAAATATTACCTTCATTCAAATATTACCTTCATTCAAGGCAAATGGAGAGGAAGGAAAGAAGTTCGCAATTAAGCCCAAAGGTGGTTGATGACTCGTGCCAAGGATCGGACTTCTTCTTGTCCCTAAGCTAGCTTGGTTGACATAACGACGTCACGTGCATATATACTCGGACGCGAATCATCTGACTTAGAGGCTAGAGAAAATCATGTCAACTCATAGGTGTTAGGTGTATATATCCTCTATCCCAAAATCGGCGATACTAAGAACACGTTGAATAGCCAACTTCGATAAAAGAACATGCTGCATGGAACTCCTTTCAGCGTCTCTCGCCACCCTAATCGGGGCCGAAGCTTCCTTCTCTTCTGTTAATTATGTTTTGTTTAGGATCTTGTCATGACAATATTGATTTTGAAAAAAAAACCAGCCATGTTGAAACTCACTAAAAAGGAACAGAGCAGCTTAAATAAAAACATTTTTTTCCAAAACCTTAAAAAAACGTAAAGAAAAAGAGAGAGAGAGCAAAAAAACCTATCCATTTTACGCAAGTTTCGAGTTCTACTCCTGCCTGGGCCTGTGTCAGCGAGATGAATGGGCTAGCTAGCAGTGGAACCGCAACAACAATGACTCAATGGAAAAAGTCCATTTGAGTTCCTCGTATATCGTCGTAGTCCGACTTTCATCCCTTACGTACAAAATCAGGTATTACTCATCCCTCAACTTCAAAAACCAGTTATTTTTCGTCCCCTGACTGTTTTGTTGGTGGTTTTAGCTGACATGGCAACACGTCAGTCGTCCCATGTGGCACCACGTCAGTCTTGAGGGACCTAAATTGAACTATACTGATAGTTAAGGGTCAGATATACTTTAACAAAAAATTTATATAAATAATTTCTCAAAAACCTATCCAAATATTTTTTTTCTATCCAGAAATCTAGTTTCTTTTAAGAAATTTCATATAAAAAATATTTTACCTCAAAAAAATGAAACCGAGTTTGATTTTTTTTCCTAAAATCATAATATATCTTCTGGTGCCTAGCTTAGAGTTATTATCTTCTATACTTATCTACACCAATATGTTCATAGATAGGATCAAGTGACACTTGTGTTGTCATTAAATGGCACAACATCATTTATCTTCCTACGCTGTCTAGGCCATCAATTTTGACTAATTATAATAGATAAAGAGCATCTTCTATCAAATAAACACACAAAAGGTCAATGAAAATTAAATAATTTTTTGTTATTTGCTATAAGATAGAGTAAAAAAATAGAGTATGATTATAGGAGAAAAAGATAACAATGTATTTATTTTTCATTGATAAAACAAAATTTCTATGATTTTTTTCTAAGATTAGATTAGATTTTAATATTTTTACTGACTTAAAAAGATAGAGAGATACATGAGGGAGACTTTTTCCTGACTCAATTAACAACCCAGTCACATAGCATTTACAATGGGCCCAGAACGAAAAAAGGCTAAAACTGTAACACCCTAAAATTCATCACAATTAAATTGTAGCAACATTCTGAATTTTTCTAGGAATTATTAAGGCTTTAATAAATCTTCTATGTTTTAATTGAAATTTCTAGGCTTTTATCAATTTAAATATCATATTAAATAATTTTAGTCAAAATAAGTTGTTGATGCATTCATGCTGTTGCATTTGTCTTTTACTTGCTGTTCAATTAAGTTGGAATTTAAATTCTGTTTAAATTCAAATTTAATTTGAATTTATTTGATGTTTAGAATAGTTGTTTTCAGTCGAGTTTGTTTTTGCCCCTCCAACTCTTGGCCCGTTCGTTTTTGCCCCCTCTTCTTTTCCTCTCGGTCAGCCGGCTCGATTCCTTTCCCCGGCCCAAGTCCTCTTTCGGCCCGTTCTCCCGCGCCGGCCCATTCCGCTCTCTTTCTCACTCTCTTTCCCTCTCGTGTCGCCGACAGGTGGGGCCCGCCTGTCGGGGCCTTCTTCCCCGACTCGGACTTGAGTCCGAGCCCGACCCCGACCGGGGCACACACGCCAAGGAGCGTGGGCCCAGCCCCTTTTAGCCAACGCGTCGCCCCTGGTCCCCCCTGTTTCCCCCGCTCTCCGTTTTTCCCGCGTCGCCGAACCCGCGAAGCCCTAGAGCGCCGCGCCGCCGCCACCGAGTTGAACCCCGCCGCCGCGCCGTCGATCTCCGCCCAGGACGCGCGTACGCTCCAATTGACCCCCCGGACGGCATCGCGTGCAGGTGACGAGGCCGCCCGAGCAAATCCCCTCCGTTTTCCCCTCCGTTTTGGCCGTCGCCCGTGCTCACCGGAGCTCGGCTCCACAGCTCGTCGCCGGCCGGCCGCTGTGTTCCCCTTCCGCCGCCAAGACCTCGTCAGGTGAGCTCGCCATGTTCTCCCCGTGCTCCCCGACCAATCCGTGTTCGATTTGGTGATTTCTAGCCCGAGATTCGCGTGGCTCCGGCGAAGCGCCGCCGCGCGCGCCTGACGCCGCCGCCGCTCTGCTTCCCCGCCGGCGAGCCCCTCCGCTGATCTAATCCCGGCCTTCGGATCTTGATCCAACGGCCGCGATCAGCCCTAGCCCTCGGGTCAAACAGGCCAAATACCGGTCAACCTAGGCAATTTTGCAAAGAAGCCCTCCAAGTTTTGCGAATCAACCCGCGGTCCTGAGCAGTTCAAAAATATTTAAGCTTAGGTCCTTTTTCTTTCGGTTTAGCCCCTGCAAGTTTTAAAATTGCGTCCGAGGTCCAAGTTTGGTATTTTTACATGAAAACCCTCGTAGTTTAATACAAAATTATGTTTTAGCCCTCGGAGTTTCGAAGTTAAGCCCCTCGAACTTTAAAACTTTGCCAGAAGTCCCTGAACTTTAGTGGGATAGTTTTACCCAAAAGGGCAAGAGGTGCGGTGGTTGACGAGGTATAGCCCGGTCCTCTTGAGCGGTAGGCTTTGCTAAGATACGCGACTCACTAGGGAGGGTTATGCTTTGCTCCTGAATCGATAGTGATTCTCGCGCTCACGCGTTTGTGGTGATGAGTAGAATAGCTTTGTGCTGTTATTTGCTTCTGTTGGAATTGTTTGGTGTATTGTTTCTTATTTATTGTATTATTTTCTTTTGAGGGTTATGCTTTGCTCCTGAACCGGAAGCCTTAGCGAACTATCACTTACTAGAGTATTTTTGTAAAGGTCTCATAGTGAAACCCAGTATTCGGTCCATGTGGTGTGGGAAGGGTACATGCTTTCGGGCAATGGGAATCACGGCTTGTGGTGAATGTGCACAACCTCTGCAGAGTGTAAAACTGTTATAACAGCCGTGCTCACGGTCATGAGCGGCCTGGACCCTCACATGATTAATCTATCAGACTATGATCTAAATTGTGGTTACCTGAATCTGATGGGTTTATGTTATCATTTAATTATGGTTGGTATATACTTATATTTGCTAGTAAATAGATGCTTAATAAAACTTGACCAACTAAAAGTGCTTAATGCAGCTATCCTTTCAGCCTTCCACTTTATAAAGCCTAGCATGTCATTTATTTCCATACTTTGCTGAGTACGACATGTGCTCACGCTTGTTTATTTATATTGCATCGACCACACTCAGACTGCTGCTCAGATTGGGAGAATTTCGAGGACTTTACTACTGATTTTGAGGAATTCTAGGCGAGTCCCCCAGTCAACTGCCTCTGGAGTTGGAGTCAATTTTGCTTCGTTTAGATAAACGTTTAATTAAGTCTTCCGCTATGACATTTGTGTCAACTCTGAGTTTGTAATAAATATACTTTAATACTCTTTCGTAATCCCCTTTCCATTACGTTTGGATCAAAATTAAGCTGCAAAAATTCTAGTGACACCGGCCCTAAAAGCAGACTAAAACTTTCTGGGCTTTTGAACTCGATCTATGAAAAGGAACGGCAAAGCATCAGATATTGGAATCTGTCACGACACAAACTAGAGTAGATCCACTCTTTGTTACCGTGATTAGAACACGAACTTGATTTTCGGCAACAAACAAACAAACATGGAATTTGACAAAGAAAAAAGGGCGTATGATCTGGCATCTCCACGACACCAATCCGCGTGCACACATCTGACAGAGAAGCCAACGACATTTATGGATATACCATCAGGATTCAGGAGTCCCATATGCCTTATCAAACCAAACCCGATGACCCTACCACTATCTTTTCTCTCTCTCTTTTGTAAAAATCCACCACTATCTTTAATCGGCAGGGAGGAGCTGAATGCCAGCTGTCTCTTATACACATCTCTAAAATCCTTCAAAA
>OAMR01000221.1:207602-222647 GCA_900205405.1 Echinochloa crus-galli
TATTATCTTTTAATATAATCATGACAAGATCACCTCTTTTAATTGGAACATGGAGCGACCACCCAGGAAAACAGTGCAACCAGAAGTGCTATGTGGCGCTGAGTACGACATGTGCTCACGCTTGTTTATTTATATTGCATCGACCACACTCGGACTGCTACTCAGATTGGGAGACTTTTGAGGACTTTACTACTGTCTTTGAGGAATTCTAGGCGAGTCCGCCAGTCAACTGCCCGTGGAGATGGAGTTATTTTGCTTTGTTTAGTTATACGTTTATTTTAGTCTTTCGCTATGACATTTGTGTCAACTCTGAGATTGTAATAAATATACTTTAATACTCTTTCGTATGCATGGTTATGGATATTCACTTGTGACGTCTACCATATATGTGTAAACTTGATCCTAGCGCACATATGAGATGCATCTGGTTTTAGAAATCTTTCTAAAACCGGGTGTGACAAAAACCTATCTGGGCCACCAAATCGAATGGCCACGGCCCACGGACGTTGGCCCAAGGATCAACAGCTCCCACCTGCAGCCTCCTCCAGTTCACCTCCTCGTCCAGCTTCTGATTCCCACTTCGTCGGCCGCCTAGTTGATTACTTACGATGATGATTAGAAACAAACCTCGCTCGCCATTCCATGTTTGTTTATATTAAGTTGGAGTGCAGGCCGGTTCGTATCGTATGGGCTTCAATTGCGTTCTTGAGTGCAGACTTGTCTTCATCGAATTGAATGCATCCCAACAATGGAAATGTACCTTGACTCTCTGAAGCGACGATAGGTAGCCCAAGCCCAGACTGTCACAGCTACCATTAATTAAACTCAAGCTCTTGGAGGCTTGGCATTTTTTTTAGAAAAGGGAATATATTGATATTTCAGCCTCTGCATCGAAAAGATACATACAGCTATCATTATTACATAAAAAAAAAACTTTATTCCTAATAGCATACGGCCTAGGAAAAAAGAGCAGAAAAAAAGAGCTACCACCATCATTAGCTCCAACTGGGACTTATACGTAGAAGATCAAGATGAAGACCTGGTGAGGTAAGGACAAACTGGGGCTTCACCCTGAAGGCCAACTCATCAGTACAGAACAAAGGACCAATCAGAACGATGAAGCCCACATTTCGAAGGAGGAGGATATGATGTCGAAATGAGAATCAGAGCATAATCCGAAGCCAGGGGAAGGGACATATATTTGTGCTGGAAATGTTATTGTAGTTATATAATAACCGTGTTACTTACAGATATTTCGGGAGATTATTTAATGGCTGTACACTGGTTTGGTCATGAATTATAGAACAAGTTCTTTGTGAGTCCTATAAATAGGGTGGTACTAGTGCAGCCGTCCTATATCATAGGAGCGAGACTGCGAGAGTATACATATGCATGTCAGTGGAATGTGTTTTGGAAGTTTATATATGTACGCATATCGGGACAAACTAGTTAGTTGCATGGTATTGGCACGTACCTAAGTTAGGCGCACATTTGCGCCCTACACGTACTTGCTGCAAATTGCTAGTGCCCAAGTCGATCCACAACCTAACGGCAACGTACTCATCAAGCCACAAAAGTCGACGTTAATAACAGTCTCGCACGAAGGAGAATATACTACCTCGTTCCAAATTACTATTCGTTGTTGACTTTTTTGTTTCACGTTTTACCATTCGTCTTATTCAAAAAAATTTACAAGTATTATTTATTTTATATGTGGCTTGTTTTATGATTGTATATACTTCAAATATAATTTATTGGTTTGTATATTTTAACAAAATTTTTAAATAAGACGAATGATCGAAGATCTTAGAAAAAGGCAATAACGAATATTAATTTGGAACTAAGGTAGTATAATATTGTGGCCTCGAATGTCCACGAGGGCACTACTTTCGCAGCAGTAGAAAATTAAGCCTGATCGCTGTGCCGGCCGGCAAAGGACTCATCGGAATTAGACAACACGTACATCTCATCTCACTGCACCCTCTGATCAGAAACTCGATGCTGCAAATTAAAGACCCGACTGATCGACGCGCCTGCACTCTATGCGCGCGAGAGATGAACTCGCCGATCGATGGCCTATAAATACTTGGGATGTTTAAGCTATGCTGAGACACACACACACGGTGTTGAGAGTGTCGATCGATCACTAGCAATGGCAATGGCGTCCAAGTCGTCCATAGCTTTCGATGCGCTCGTGTTCCTCGCCGTGGCAGTACTACTCGTGCTTGTGCCTTCTGCCATGGCCCAGGCACCTGCTCCTGCACCGGTTCCTATGCCTGCACCGACGCCTGCTCCCATGGCTGTGCCTACGCCAGCTCCATCGCCTGCTCCGACGCCGACACCAACACCTTCTCCGACGCCGGCACCGACACCACCGGCTCCAACGCCTGCTCCCATGGCGCCTGTGCCAACGCCAGCTCCTCCACCGTCAGCTCCCTCACCTTCTCCGGCGCCGGCTCCGACGCCTGCACCACCCACATCTCCTCCTCCTCCACTACCCACCCCCTCACCTCCGCCGCCGCCCACACCCTCACCGCCGCCGCCGCCATCCCAAGCCTCGACCCTTGATATATATATATATATATTATATATGTGCTCGCATCACATGCACACACGTCGTGAACGAAGCTTTATTTCCACCCGTACGTGCTGCTAGTATACATATACTATATACATATATAAATAAGTAAGCGGCCGACGTCTATATGCTTACACATTCATGTGTACGTGATGTACGAGTCGTCTACTGATCATCTGCCTGCGTGTGGAGTGTGGAGACTGATTCACACTTTCACTACGTACGTACTGTTATATGCCAAAAGGTATTGGCCCTTACTACTCATGTAATGCATTTGTGTGTAACATGTATTCGTGCTGTTATATTGTGCGTGTCCTTAATAAAATGCCAAATATATATGTTTCAAAAACAGAAGGTGTGCACCCTACCCATAGACTATAGGTTCTAATATATATATATATATATATATTAGAACCTATAGTCTATGGCCGGCCATAGAATAACTATTCTATAGCCACTTTGAGTTACTATAATTACTATAGTAATTCATGAGAATTTCCTATATATATATATGTATATATGTATGTATATATTTAATAAAAAAAGAGTCAACAGTACAAAAGCGAAAAAAACTAAGGACAAAAGAAGAGGAAAAAGAGAAGATATTGCAAAGCTGAAACCCGCTTCGATCTCTCGTGATCTCTGATCTCTAGTAAACAACACTCTTTTGTTTGCACACGATCGAAGACGAGATACACGATCCTCTCTTCTCCTTGTCGAATGTCGATCGTCGTCATGCTTGCTCATGGACATGCAACCACCAACCGGATAGGCCTTCCTGAAAGGATTCTGTACATGGAGGGGGGTGAATATGTGATTTTGGAAATTTCCAACACTTAAAATAATTTATCAGCGCAAACTCTGGAGACTCCGAGTATATGTCTGGATACTTCGACCTGTCCAGAGACTCTGCAACAATCTCCGGATACTCCGGATCCTATTTGCTGGAAATTAACAAACTGCCAGGGGCAAAACCGGTCAGACCGGTTTCTGATAGAGAACTACAATAATATAAATTAACCCCTCTACGAGTTCTAACATAAACCAAACTTGATGGAGTGGTTCTGTAGATGATTTCTAGCAGGTTCACCAAGTCCCTGCACATAGATAAAGCACAACCAAAGTAGATGCACCTTCACTTCCTCCCAACGGCGGCGAGGCCTCGGCATGCTGCGGACAGCGAGATGATGGCCGGCGACGGCGGCGCCGTCGTCGCCACCATCGAGCTCCTGAATGAAGCTAGATTCTCCACTCCATCGCTGCCACCGTATGTCCAGCGGCAAAATGCATGGACTGGGAAGCCGGGCTTGCTCTCATTCAGTTCGAGAGAAAGCCCACTAAGCGAATGGACCTGCGAACCAATGATGGTGGGCCAAGCCCAAATGGATGCAAACATGTATATATCTCTAGGACTTGCTAGCGCTCGGAGATCCCACGATATTGAAAATTAACTGCTCCTTTAGCTGCCTGTTTGGATCCCTAGCCACTAAAATCTAGCAGGTGAATCTAAATATAGGGTCCATATGTACTATGAGAATGGTCAGATTGAAAATAGTGTTACAAAATCACGACATGTATGGGCAAAATCAAGGCACCGTGTCTAAAATGCAATCCAAAATCCACTATACAAACCAATAGAGTAAAATTTATTGGCGGCCCCTAAACTTACACATGATGGTGTCATCTAAATCCCAAACCCATAATTTTTTATATTTGGGTACTTAAACTTACATGACAATGTTACATAGGTCCCAAACTCAGGATTTTTGATATTTGAGTCCTTTAATTAAATTGCACAACATTGTCATCTAGGTCCCAAACGCGTGACTGTAACACCCTAAAATTCATCACAATTAAATTGTAGCAACTCTCTGAATATTTCTAGGATTTATTAAGGCCTAAATAAATTTTCTATGATTTAATTAGAATTTCTAGTCTTTTATTTGATACAACATTCTTCCAACCTTTAGTCAAAGTGAGTTGTTGATGCATTCATGCTATTGCATTTGTCTTTTGCTTGCTGTTCAATTAAGTTGGAATTTAAATTCTGTTTAAATTCAAATTTAACTTGAATTTGTTTGAGGTTTAGAATAGTCGTTTTCCGTCGAGTCTGCTTTCGCCCCTCCAACTCTTGGCCGGTCCGAGTTTGCTCCCTCAACTTTTCTCCTTGGCCGCCGGCATGCTTCCTTGGGTCGTTCCTTTCCCCGGCCCAAGATCTCTTCCGGCCATCTTCTCCCGTGCCGGCCCGCTTCCCTTCCCCTCTCCGACGCTCACTGACGCGTGGGGCCCACGCGTCAGCTTCGTCCTCACCGAGTCGGACTCGGGTCTGACTCAGGCATGGCTCTGCCGCGCCGCCTTATCCGGCTCGGGCGCGCACGCCGAGGGCCCAAACCTACTTTTTCTGCCCCGCGCGTCGTGGTCCGCTTTCCCCGCTCTTGTTTTTTCGCGTTTCGGCCGAGCTCGCAAACCCTAGCTTCGGTTGCGCCGCCGCCGAGCCGAGCTCTCGGCCGCCGCCGTCGAACTTCGCCGTCGTAGCCTCGCCCTCGCCGTGAAGCACGTCAGGAGGTTTGTCGTGAAGCCCCGGAGCTACCCATCGCGTCCTTACTCCGATTTTGGCCGTACACCGCGCTAATCTGCTCGTCGTCGTTCCTCGCAGCGCCGCCGCCTCCATTCGTCGTCGACCGGCCACCTACGAAGCTCCACCCTCGACTTGGCCTAGCCAGGTGAGTTCGCCGTGGCCTCCTCGTGCTTCCCGTCCAAACCCCGTCTGGTTTCGTGCACCAAAGCTCGAGATCGAGCTTGCGCCGGCCGAGCGCCGCCGTGGATGCTAGCGGCGCTGCCGCCTTGCCTCCCCCGTCGGCGAGCCCAGCTGCCGATCCAATCTCAGCCGTTAGATCGTGATCCAAGGGCCCATCTCAGTTTTATTCCCGAGTCAATTCAGCCGCATACCGGTCAACCTTGACCGTTTTGCAAAAAGGCCCTCCAAGTTTTGGAAATCAACCCGCGGTCCTGAGAAGTTCAAAAATATTTTAACTTAAGTCCTTTTTCTTTCGGTTTAGCCCCTGCAAGTTTTAAAATTGCGCCCGAGGTCCAAGTTTTATCTTTTTACCTGAAAACCCTCGTAGTTTTATACAAAATTATGTTTTAGCCCTCGGATTTTCGCAGTTAAGCCCCTGGAAGTTTTAAAACTTTGCCAGCAAGTCCCTGAACCTTAGAAAAGCCATATCTTTTGTTTTTTAACTCCGATTTTAGTGATTCTCACGCTCACGCATTCGTTGTGATGCGTAGAATAGTTTTGTGCTGTTGTTTACCTTTGTTGGAATTGTTTGGTGTACTGTTTCTTATTTATTGTATTGTTTTCTTGTATGTGTTCGTGTTCGCTATGACATTTGTGTCAACTCTGAGATTGTATTAAATATACTTTAATACTCTTTCGTATTCATGGTTATGGATATTCACTTGTGACATCTACCATATGTGTGTAAACTTGATCCTGGCACATATATGAGATGCAGCTGGTTTTTTTTCTAAAACCGGGTGTGACAGAAGTAGTATCAGAGCTATGTTGACTATATGATGAAAACCTAGATAGTAATGGTCATTCTTTAATGATTAAATTGCTTAATCAGTTTTGCTTTAATTATCCTTGATCTCATTTTACTATATTCTTTCTCTTGATAATTTATCTCCTCCTTGCATTTTACTTTACTTCTATTCCATTTTATTTGTTATCTTACCTTGTCTTGATATCTATAGATTTGTTCTAACCCCCTCTTTCTTTGTAACCCATAGATGGTTTGGACTAGACAATGTGCTCATAGAATGGCTAGAACTCTTTCCCATCTTCCACCCCCGTTAGTGCACGAAGAAGAAGATGCTGAAGAGGTGGAGCCGGAAGTGAGCCAGGAGGAGCACGCTTCAGTAGGGTCAGCAGCGGGAAGTGTTGGACCCCCTCCGCCACCAGCTAGGTGGACTGCGTCGGTTCACTACCACACTGGGGACCATGCTCACTTTCCAATGCTACTTCGGACGATGTTCGCTCGTCTTCACTATCATGTGGAGATAGAGTACCGCGGAGGAAGAAGAACCCATCCGGAGTACCCAGAGGAGTGGGATGTGTCAGTCCACATCCGTCAGACTGACTATGAGAATGGAGGAACCAAGGAGATTGGAGTGCACCGTGCTATCACCACTAGAGCAACTTTTGAAGTTGGAATTGAGGATGCAGCTAGACACTCTCTGCGCTTTGCTTTGAGGAGGCTGGAGTGGTGGATTACACCTCTTGGGCATATCTTCCTAAGAGACAGCCAGGCACTCTAGAGGGCGTGGTGCCACAAGTTCCCGTAGTGCTGAGTTCCACGCTCATCAGTCAAGTGGCATTCACTGCGATGCTGAACTCGCACATGGATCGCACTGCAATAGAACTAAAGAGAGTGCGTGAAGAACTCACTGCTGAACGAAGGAAGAACAAGAGGCTTAGAGCTGAACTCAGGGGAGAAGCACCCCCACCTTTAGATGAAATTGATGAAGATCAAGCAGCTCACTCTCCACCCTACCTTTGAATCCGTTTGGATCACCTAGTTGCACAACCTATGCCCAATAGGTTAAGTTGTCCTCCCATTTATTAGCTTGGTACGTTTAGAATTGTTGAGACTCTTGCGTAGCGTGTGGCGAGTCTTGTTCTAAGTGTGTTAGATATGCTTGTTTCTGTGCCAAGTATGTGATTTGGTTCTTTGTAATGACTGCGCTTAATTTATGGAGTGATGACCACAATTAAGTATTACTAAATCAATAAATTTAGTTAGTTTGGGTTTTATCTCGGTCCATGTTTTCATTAGTTAGTTATTTCCTTATCTATTTTATTTTATCTCTCATATAAATCTTATCATACTCCAATCTGTTCTCGTCGCTACTCGATATCCTGGTACTGTTTGATTTAATTCTGAAGCTACAGAACTCCAATTGACATGAAACTAGTTGGGTTGGATTAAGGACTTGATAAGATACATTCTGGGAATTGTTCGTGATTTTTGGACATTCTGACAGGAAGATACAGGTGTTTCATTGGAGTGTTCAGAATATGTCTCGAGTTTTGATGTGGCTGTCTTAATTATTTAATATCTTGAGTTACAGAAGTCCGATTGAGTTGATTCAAGTTGGGTTAGTTTCAGAATTTGGTAATCTACGATGTGACCAAAGGTCATTATTTGTGGATGTTGAGAATAAGAGTGATGCCTGTTTCATTGGGATACACTGAATCTGCCTTTGAAATCAGAAATTCTTATCTGTATTAAATCTTTCTATGCATGCTTTTATCTGTCACCATCTGAATCTCGTGTTTCTAACCATCAGATGGTGAACATCAGGTCTGAAAGTAGAGAGGATCAACCAGCTGTGATTCGTTAGGGACGTATCAACCCCAATTCCAATCCCCCGCCGAATCAAGCACCACCTGCTGCAATGGATCAGATTCTTGCCAACCAGACTCAGATCCTCCAGAACTTGGCTACTGCTATGGCAGGCATTCAGGCTCAGCTGAACAACAACAACAACAACAATAACAACAACAACAACAATCAGCCAAGGGACAAGCATCGGGAGTTCATGAGCCACAAGCCCTCTACCTACTCCCACTCTTCAGATCCTCTTGATGCTGATGATTGGTTGAAGACCGTTGAGAAGAAGCTAGATATGGCTCAATGTAATGACAGGGAGAAGGTCTTGTATGCTTCAGGCCGCTTGGAGGGATCAACTTCGGATTAGTGGGATGCTTACCATGCTGCTCATGCCACCCCAAATGCTATCACCTGGCAGGAATTCAAGGACAGCTTCAGGAGTCATCATATCCCTACCGATGTCATGAAGCTAAAGAAGAAGGAGTTCCTCTCTATCAAGCAAGGAGGGATGTCAGTCAGCGAGTACAGGGATAAGTTCATTCAGTTGTCTCGCTACGCCCTGGATGAGGTGAAGGAAGATGAGCAGAAGCATGAGCTGTTCTTGGAAGGATTGATCTCACCACTCCAGTATCAGCTCATGGCTCACACCTTCCCAACATTCTAGAAGTTGGTGGACAAGGCTATTGGCTTGGAACACAAGCGTCGTGAGTTGGGGGAACAGAAGAGGAAATTCCTGGCCTCAGGACAGTGAAACAGTAACACTCACCCTCGTTTTCAGTAGCCTCAGCAGGGCGTGCCCGTTCGCTTTGGTGGGCAAGGGGGTAACTTTGGGTAGAATCAGGGTCAGCGCTCAGCACCTCCACCCCAGCGCCCAACCTTTCAGCAGAGCTGCCAAACCACCCCAACTCAGACTCCAGTAAAGACCCCTGCACCAGGCAGTGCTACTACCCCTCGTGCTTGCTACATATGTGGAGATCCGAGTCACTTTGCCAACAACTGTCCTAAGAGGAATGCTCAGACTCTGCAACGCCAGAATGGCAGTGCACCTAGGCAGAATCCTCCCCAGCGGCACAACCGGAATGGGAACCAGACGCCCCAGAGCAACAAAGGTCAGCAGAACTAGATACGTGGTAGGATGAACCACGTTGCCCCAGAGACCGCGTAGGAGGCTCAAGATGTGGTGCTTGGTATGTTCCTTGTCAACTCAGCCCCTGCATCCGTTTTATTTGATTCTGGAGCATCCCATTCTTTCATTACTACTTAGTGTGTAGCTAGCCATAATATACCCATGCACCTCATGAAGCATGATATGATAGTCAGCTCCCCTGGAGGAATCTTGAAAGCCACTTTTATCTGCCCTCGTGTTAATTTGAAAATAGTAGGGGTAGATTTTCCTGCTGATCTGATAGTCCTAAAATCTGAGGGGATTGATGTCATACTTGGAATGGGATGGCGGGTAGATTTTCCTGCTGATCTGATAGTCCTGAAATCTGAGGGGATTGATGTCAGGGATAATTCAGTGTGCCAAGAGGTCAGTGTTGTTAACAAGCCCTCAAGGAGAAAAGGTTGAATTTGTTGCTACAATACCCGCAGTGGCAGATGGTACGGTTAATCAGCTGAAGGGAGCACCGCTTGAGGACATCAGAGTGGTTTGTGATTTCCCAGATGTCTATCCAGATGATTTGCCAGGTATGCCACCCGACCGAGACATTGAGTTTCTTATTGAGCTTTTACCTGGTACTGCTCCTATTTCTAAAAGACCCTATAGAATGGCTGTTAATGAATTAGAAGAACTTAAGAAACAACTTAAAGAATTATTGAATAAGGGTTATATTCGTCCTAGTTCTTCACCTTGGGGAGCACCTGTTATTTTTGTAGGTAAGAAGGATGGCACTCAGAGATTATGGGTGGATTATCATTCTCTAAATGAGGTAACAATCAAGAACAAGTATCCTTTGCCCAGAATTAAGGATTTATTTGATCAGTTGCGAGGAGCCAAGGTTTTCTCCAAGATTGATTTGTGATCTGGCTACCATCAATTGAGAATCAGGCGCTCAGATATTCCTAAAACAACATTTACCACCAGGTATGGATTATATGAATATACCGTGATGTCTTTTGGGTTGACAAATGCACCTGCCTACTTTATGTATCTGATGAATAAGGTGTTTATGGAGTTTTTGGATAAATTTGTGGTGGTATTCATTGATGATATTCTGGTTTACTCTAAGAATGAGGAGGAAGATGAGGAACATCTGAGGTTAGTATTGCAGACTCTTAGGGAGAATCAGTTGTATGCCAAGTTTAGTAAATGTGAATTCTGGTTGAGTCAAGTATCCTTTCTTGGTCATGTTGTTACCAGTGGAGGTATTGCAGTGGATCCTAGCAAAATCAAGGATGTGTTGGATTAGGAACCCCCGACTTCTGTGTCTGAGATCAGAAACTTCCTGGGATTGGCTGGATATTACAAGAGATTCATCGAAGACTTTTCTAAAATAGTGAAACCTCTTACATCGCTATTAGAGAAAGACAAGGAATTTGTTTGGTCAGAAGCTTGTCAGGCCAGCTTTGAAGAATTGAGAAGAAAGTTGACTACAGCCCTAGTGCTTGCTATGCCAGATATTCACAATAATTTTGACATATATTGTGATGCTTCTCAAAAAGGACTTGGTTGTGTTCTTATGCAGGAATAAGGCTAATGGCTTATTGCTACAAGGGCTAAAGCCTAGACTCTATGCATCAAGGCAGTTGAGAAAACATGAGCTAAATTATCCTACTCATGACTTGGAACTAGCAGCTGTTGTTCATGGTTTGAAGATCTGGAGACACTATATCTTGGGTACCAGATGTGAGTTGTATACCGATCACAAAAGTCTGAAGTACATATTCACTCAGAAGGATCTAAATTTGGGGAAGAGAAGATGGTTGGAATTGATCTAGGAATCAACTATCATCCAGGCAAGGCAAATGTGGTTGCAGATGCGTTGAGCAGAAAGTCACAAGCTAATCTAGTGCTTGGTCGTCAGTTGCCAGCAGAGTTGTGTGCTGAGATGGAAAGGTTGAACTTGGGATTTCTTAACCAGGCAGAAAGTGTGACTATGGAGATTGAGTCTAGACTTGAGCAGGAGATTCGGAAGGGTCAACTTTCGGATGAGAAGATAAAAGAAATCAAGGCAACTATGTTAGCAGGAAAAGCTCCAGATTTCACCGAAGATGAGCAAGGTACGATCTGGTTCCGAAAACGGATATGTGTACCAGATATCGAGTCTCTCAGGGAGAAAATATTGAGAGAGGCTCATGATTCTGCATATTCAATCCATCTTGGAAGCACTAAGATGTACCAGGATCTGAAGGAAAGGAATTGGTGGTATGGATTGAAAAGGGATGTGGCTGATCATGTAGCACTATGTGATGTCTGTCAGCGGGTTAAGGCTGAACATCAGAGACCGGCAGGTTTGCTTTAACCTCTCAAGGTACCTGAATGGAAGTGGGAAGAGATTAGTTGGTTTACCTCACACTAGTGCTGGATATGACTCTATATGGGTCATAGTGGATCGATTGACCAAGGTAGCTCATTTTATTCTAGTAAAGACTACTCATTCTAGTGCTAGACTTGCAGAGTTATATATGTCTAGAATTGTTTGTCTGCATGGTGTGCCTAATAAGATAGTTTCTGATAGAGGTACTCAGTTTACATCTAGATTCTGGCAAAAGTTGCATGAGTCCATGGATACAAAGTTAAATTTCAGTTCTGCTTATCATCCACAGACAGATGGTCAGATAGAGAGAACTAACCAGATTTTGGAGGATATGTTGAGAGCTTGTGCCTTGAAGCATGGAGGCAGTTGGGATAAGAGTCTTCCATATGCAGAGTTCTCATATAACAACAGTTATCAAGCAAGTCTGAAAATGGCTCCTTTTGAAGCCCTATATGGTAGAAAATGCAGAACACCTTTATATTGGAGTGAAACTGGTGAAAGTCAAGTGTTTGGGCCAGAAATTCTGCAGGAAGCTGAGAGACAAGTTCAGATCATTAGAGAGAACTTGAGAACAGCTCAGTCCAGACAGAAGAGTTATGCAGACACAAGAAGAAGGGAATTAACCTTTGAGGTAGGTGAACAAGTGTATCTGAAAGTTTCTCCTATCCGAGGTTTGAGAAGGTTTAAGGTAAAAGGCAAACTATCTCCTCGTTTTATCGGACCTTTCAAAATTGTTGATAGAAAAGGTGAGGTTGCATACCAGTTGGAACTACCATCTAGATTGTCAGATGTTCATGATGTTTTTCATGTCTCTCAGTTGAAAAGTGCCTTCGAGTGCCTGAGGAAGAATTATCTTTGGATAAATTGAATGTGCAAGATGATCTGACTTATATGGAATATCCAGCTAAGATTTTGGAAACTGTTGAGAGAGTTACTAGGAGTAAAGTGATTAAGACGTGTAAAGTTCAATGGAGTCATCATGGAGAAAGCGAGGCAACTTGGGAAAGAGAGGATGCGTTGATGGCACAGTTCCCTCATATTTTCTCTAATCCATCCGAATCTCAAGGACGAGATTCTCTTTAAGGGGGTAGGTTTGTAACACCCTAAAATCCATCTCTCTCTCGTGTCGCTGACAGGAGGGGCCCTCATATCAGGGCCGTCGTCTCTGAGCCGGGGGCGACTCCGACTCGAGCTTGAGCTCGAATCAGTTTTATTCGACTCTCAATTTAAATATCATATTAAATAATTTTAGTCAAAATAAGTTGTTGATGCATTCATGCTGTTGCATTTGTCTTTTCCTTACTGTTCAATTAAGTTGGAATTTAAATTCTGTTTAAATTCGAATTTAACTTGAATTTGTTTGAGATTTAGAATAGTTGTTTTATGTCGAGTCTGCTTTCGCCCCTCCAACTCTTGGCCGGTCCGAGTTTGCTCCCTCAACTTTTCTCCTTGGCCGCCAGCCTGCTTCCTTGGGCCGTTCCTTTCCCTGGCCCAAGATCTCTTCCGGCCCATCTTCTCCCGCGCCGGCCCGCTTCCCTTCCCCTCTCCGACGCTCACTGACGCGTGGGGCCCACGCGTCAGCTTCGTCCTCACCGAGTCGGACTCGGGTCCGACTCAGGCATGGCTCGGCCGCGCCGCCTTATCCGGCTCGGACGCGCACGCCGAGGACCCGAACCCTCTTTTTCTCCCCTGCGCGTCGTGGTCCGCTTTCCCCGCTCTTGTTTTTCTGCGTTTCGGCCGAGCTCGCTAACCCTAGCTTCGGTTGCGCCGCCGCCGAGCCGAGCTCTCGGCCGCCGCCGTCGAACTTCACCGTCGTAGCCTCGCCCTCGCCGTGAAGCATGTCGGGAGGTTCATCGGGAAGCCCCGGAGCTACCCATCGCGTCCTTACTCCGATTTTGGCTGTACACCGCGCTAATCTGCTTGTCGTCGTTCCTCACAGTGCCGCCGCCGCCATTCGTCGTCGACCGGCCGCCTACAAAGCTCCACCCTCGACTTGGCCTAGCCAGGTGAGTTCGCCGTGGCCTCCTCGTGCTTCCCGTCCAAACCCCGTCCGGTTTCGTGCACCAAAGCTCGAGATCGAGCTTGCGCCGGCCGAGCGTCGCCGTGGATTCTAGCGGCGCCGCCGCCCTGCCTCCCTCGCCGGCGAGCCCAGCTGCCGATCCAATCTCGACCTTTAGATCGTGATCCAACGACCCATCTCAGTTTTAGCCCCGAGTCAATTCAGCCGCATCCCGATCAACCTTGACCGTTTTGCAAAAAGGCCCTCCAAGATTTGGAAATCAACCCGCGGTCCTGAGAAGTTCAAAAATATTTTCACTTAAGTCCTTTTTCTTTCGATTTAGCCCCTACAAGTTTTTAAATTGCACCCGAGGTCCAAGTTTTGTCTTTTTACATGAAAACCCTCGTAGTTTTATACAAAATTATGTTTAAGCCCTCGGATTTTCGCAGTTAAGCCCCTGAAAGTTTTAAAACTTTGTCAGCAAGTCCCTGAACTTTAGAAAAGCCATATCTTTTGCGTTTTAACTCCGATTTTAGTGATTCTCACGCTCACGTGTTCATTGTGACGCGTAGAATAGTTTTGTGCTGTTGTTTACCTCTATTGGAATTATTTGGTGTACTGTTTCTTATTTATTGTATTATTTTCTTGTATGTGTAAGTGTGATGCATATAGGAAATGCGCCGTTCGAGGAAGTGTTCGAAGAACCAGCTGTTGAAGAGCTTGAGCAGCAGCAGGGTTGGGAAGAAGGCAAGTATTCCTTGATCATGCCCGTTTGTACCTAAATGACATGCATTTTAACTACACCGTTTATTTATCGCTTGCATAAATATTGCTGGGTCCCATCAAGGATATCCTAGTCTGTTTTACCACCTAAATGACATGCATTTTAATTACACTGTTTATTTATCGCTTGCATTAATATTGCTGGGTCCCATTAAGGATTTCCTAGTCTGTTTTACCATACCTTGCAGCTGGGTCATTAAACTAATTTTGACTGGTAGATGATGCTTAGTTGCTCAACTGGGATTGGTCTAATGAAACCCCTACTCTATGTTCCATTATTATCTTTTAATATAATCATGAAAAAATCACCTCTTTTAATTGGAACATGGAGCGACCACCCAGGAAAATAGTGCAACCATAAGTGCTATTTGGCTCTGGCTTTGACTGACTAATTAGGTATTTTGGTTTGGGATAGTTTTACCCGAAAGGGGCAAGAGGTGCGGCGGTTGACGAGGTATAGCCCGGTCCTCTTGAGCGGTAGGCTTTGCTAAGATACGCGACTCACTAGGGAGGGTTATGCTTTGCTCCTGAACCGGAAGCCTTAGCGAACTATCACTTATTAGAGTATCTTTGTAAAGGTCTCATAGAGAAACCCAGTATTCGGTCCACGTGGTATGGGAAGGGTACATGCTTTCGGACAATGGGAATCACGTCTTATGGTGAATGTGTACAACCTCTGCAGAGTGTAAAACTGTTATAACAGCCGTGCTCACGGTCATGAGCGACCTGGACCCTCACATGATTAATCTATCAAAATATGATCTAAATTATGGTTACCTGAATTTGATAGGTTTATGTCATTAATTTAAT
>OAMR01000221.1:222667-248933 GCA_900205405.1 Echinochloa crus-galli
GGTATATATTTATATTTGCTAGTAAATAGATGCTTAATAAATTGACCAACTAAAAGTGCTTAATGTAGCTATCCTTTCAGCCTTCCACTTTTAAAGCCTAGCATGTCATTTATTTCCATACTTTGCTGAGTACGGCATGTGCTCACGCTTGTTTATTTATATTGCATCGACCGCACTCGGACTGCTGCTCAGATTGGGAGAATTTTGAGGACTTTACTACTGATTTTGAGGAATTCTAGGCGAGTCCGCCAGTCAACTGTCTGTGGAGATGGATTTATTTTGCTTCGTTTAGTTAAACGTTTATTTAAGTCTTCCGCTATGATATTTGTGTCAACTCTGAGATTGTAATAAATATACTTTAATACTCTTTCGTATGCATGGTTATGGATATTCCCTTGTGACGTCTACCATATGTGTGTAAACTTGATCCTGGCGCACATATGAGATGCACCTGGTTTTCTTTCTAAAACCGGGTGTGACAGTGACTTTTTTATATTTGGGTCTCTAAACTTATACGATGGTGTCATCTAGGTGTCAAACTTAACAATTTTTTTGAATTATGGTACAATAGCTACTACCTGGCACTTGCAAATAATCAGAGGGAGCATGACCCGAGTAGTCAAAGGATTGCTTCACGATAACTCAAAGACCGTGAAAGGTGAACACGAGTGGAAAAAATCTAACCGCGGCGGTTTGGAGATTTAGAAGAAGTTGGATATTAAATCAACAGCAAGGGTTGGGGATTGACGCCACGAACAAGGGTCGGTTACACAAGGGTCGGTTACACGCTTCTTCTTTATCAGCGGGATAAATTACTGCTGGACCCAAATATTAAAAATTCTGAGCTTGGGACCTAGATGACACCATCGTGTAAGTTTATGGACCCAAATATAAAAAATCATGAGTTTGGACTAGACACCGCTGTATAAGTTTAGGGACTCAAATATCAAAAATCCTGAGTTTATAATCTAGATGGCACTGCCCTACAACTTTAGGGACCACTGATAAATTTTACTCAAACCAATATTCTAAGAAAATAGTAGGAGAGAGAGAGAGAGAGAGAAGAGATTATGAAATCTGTTGAAACTGACATTAGGGACTAGAGGGTTTCTCCGACTACGTCCAATCTTATGCCTCATAATTAATGCTATGGCTAGTTTATGAAACTGTGGAATAAAATTATGCATTGGAGATCTTGTTTCATTCATCAACTCATATATTTTTGACAATGCGCCATTCTTGAAAATTGCGAATAAAATTCGTCACTGGGAATGAGTAGCCTTATACTAGCTGTTTGTAAGTCACTGCATGTCCCATTTGATAGCTGTGGTTTTGTTTCTAAATCATTTTGGGAAATTAGAACCAATTCGAAAGCCAAATAAAAGAAAAACGTACCAAAGCCTAATGGAGGAAGTGGCATCAATGCTGAAGCGGGGAGTTAAAATTACTCCAAAGAAAACAAAACGCCATCATCGATCGGGTCTTGTTAAGGTAAATAATGAAGGTGATGTCAAGCGAGGCGTATAGAAAATCAAGATCAAGACTTTGTGATGTAATGGAAAACTGGGGCTTCGTCCCGATGGTCAACTCAGGACAGAGCGCTGCAAAGGCATCCGAGACACTAACAGCGTAGACGACCAAGCAAAATAACGAAGCTTATTAAACTCTGAAGGAGGAGAATGTCCAAACAAATGGCCATGTTACCTGCAAATATTTGGGAGATTTAGTGGTTAGACTGGCTTTGGTCATAAATGATAGAACAAGTTCTTCTCCCGTCCAATAAATAAAGCAGTACTATTGTAGCCGTCCTATATCATAGCTAGGAGCGAGAGTATACATATGCGTCTGTTCATCTGTCTATACGCTAATCTGTTTTGAAGTCTACATATGTACGTTTATCATAGGAGCTAGAGTATGCGACCTCAAATGTCCCTGCATGAGAGCACTTTCCACGAGTAGATAGAAATCCAAGAGCTTGATAACCATGCCGGCCAGAGCAAGTACTATACCCATCGAAATCTCAAATCAGACTACGTACAGTATCCTATGAGAAACTTGCGGCAACGACCATGCATGAGTATATGCATGCACTACTACTACTACCGCTGGCCTATAAATACTTGTTATGTACCCCCATACGCTAACACACACACACACACACACACAGTTCTTAACAGCATCCACAGCTAGCTAGTTAGCTAGCTAACAATGGCATCCAAGTCCATGGCTTCCTCTGTAGTGCTCGTGATGTTCCTCGCCCTGGCACTTGTGTTCTTGCCTTCTGCGAAGGCCCAGGCGCCGGAACCTACACCTGATGCTCCCATGACGCCTGCACCTGTGCCATCGCCACCAGCCTCGTGTCCTGCAGGCTTTGCTAATTCCGCCGCGTTCGTAATAGCTGCTCCGGTGTATCTCCGGCGCGGCGTCGTTCTATTCATAGTCCCTAGGTCCGTCATCGCTACCACCCCAGGCAGCAGCAGCAGCAGCGTTACGACGACTTGCTTGTGCTATTACTCTAGAAACATTGGTTTCTTCCCCATCATCCCCGACGTCACAGGGCCCCTCACCTGCGTGCGTGCCAGACTACCTAGAGTTTGAGCATGCATATATGCAGATGTGCAACGTCGCGTGAAGCTTTCTACTACCCGTACTATACTATATATATACACACACTATAGATATATACATATAAATAAGTGGTCATCTATATGCATATATACACACATGCGTGATATGTGTCAGCTACTGATGATCATCTGCCTGCGTGTGGAGACTACTGTTAGTGTTGGCCCTGCTCATGTACGTAATGCATTTGTGCGACATGTATTCGTGTGTTATTGTACGTGTGCCTAAAAGGCCAAATATATCTTTGAGAAATAAAACAGAAGGTGTGCACTCCTGCTGATTATATACGTACATGTGTATATTAAAAAAACGAGAGTCATCAGTACAAAAGCGAAAAGAAGAGAAAAAAACCCGGAAAAGTAAATATGTACGTTACAAATAAGCTGATTGAGAGCCGGTCTCTGATCTCTAGAAGATATCACTCTTATCGCTCTAAGGGTAACCGGCCAGTGCGATTTAATTTCATTGATGAACCTTCATATAATGATTTCTTCCATATATACAAGATCTGGGAACACCAAGGCTACTTCAACTCCATTGCGTTTCCAAACGTTCATTGCTTGCGTACGTAGAGGCGGCCGTGTATACTACATCTTGTGGCTGGTACCACTACTAGTACTACAAGCTAGCCCATTGATTGATGCATGATGCCCAACAAGCAAGATCGATCGAGCTTCAATCAATTTAATTTATACAGTTTGCATAACTCACAAACTTTTTAGCGCTGAATTAACGGTAATGATTTCTATATGGCGTCCGATCTGGCACCATTCCGCTCTCCATTTAACTTCCACGTCGCCTTTCCAAAAAAAAACCCTGCAACTTCCACCGCGCTCCATTCATGCGCCTCCGCCGCCTCCTCCTCCTCCTCCTTGCTCCCACGCCATCGTCGCCGCTGCCGCCAGCCTTTCGTGCGTCGCCACTGTGCTCCTCCACGCGCTGCCTCCTCCTTCCCTCCGCGCGCCGACGCGGAGGCTGACGCCTCCGCCCCTCCGTGTGCCGATGCGGACGCCACCGCCCTGCGTTGTCGCCGTCCGTGTGCCGCCCCGCGTCGCCTCCATCACGGACGCCACCGTCCCGAGCCGTCGCTGTTCGTACGCCGCCCCGCCTGTCGCCGCGGGTGCCGCCTCGCGCGCCGCCGCCCCGAGTGGTGTCACCTCCACGCCGCGTGCCGCCCTGCGTGGCTCCATTGGCGCCGCCATGGCTGCCGTGACGGAGCTCCCTGCTCGTCGTCCTCTTCATCCTTCTCCTCGGCGCGCATCTGTGCATTTTCTCCTCTTTTTTGCTAGAGTTTGCTGTATGATGTTGCAAGTGTATGTTTCACGTGTTTCAGATGTTTCTGAAAAATGTTTCAACTTTTTATGTGAATGTTGTAAAAGTAGATCTGGATGCTGCGATATTGCATATGTTTCACACGCATTTTACAAGTGTTTTATCCGGATGTTGCATTTTTATCGAGAGGTTTTGACTGCGATCATGCGTGACCGAGAGTTGGGAGCATGTCATTTTTACGTTGCAATCGATGACTATTTATGTTGTGGCTACTATTGTTTGATGTTGCATACACTATTTTTAGATGCTGTAAAAATTTTACATGTTGTATGTAACATTGTATCCATATTGCGGCGTGAATTTTTCTCTACTACAATACCGTTCGATTTTTTTATTCCCATCGGATGTTTGGGCGCTAGCAAGACGCGGGTAATTAGCTAGGCATCGTTGGGAGTTGGTACCACGCCAGCACGGGTAATTATTACGTGTCAAATGTAATTCTAGAGAAGCTTCATCGTATATCATGGTAGTGGCGTATTGTCGTTCAACCCCGTTAGTTAAGGCTCGAGAACCATGGCCGATGTCGAAGCGAGCTTGCTGCACTTAATTAGCTTGTTTTTTTCTTTTTTGATACTTACTCAGCTTGTTGTTGGGTACTGATAGCTTGTCTTTGCTCGTTGCTGTGAATATGTGATGCATCATCTTTGAAAGTAACTCTTGAAAATCCATCGCCTTGCGCATACCTTCCTTACAATCTCTCATATGCAGCACATATGTGACATACTCCTAGATGCTTTCTTTTTAAATTAACTCGTGGAGGACTATTAGAACACCTCCAAGAGTCTATCTAAAATATACTCTCTAAATCATCATTTGGAGAGTCATTTGAGTAAAAATTATTTTCAATATCTTTATACATTCCAACAGCTTTTCTATATATCCTGTGCAGTCTAAAGAAAGAGTCATCTCGCTCTTCATCTTTGACTAGCGATAAATTCAGAATAGAGGATATCTATATTTGAATAAGGATATCTATATTTGGATATCCAATTGAAGAGATTGTTGGAGGATATTTTTTCACCAAAATCTATATTTCTGTAAGTTAGGAAAGATATAAAGAGTCTCTTAGAGATGCTATTAGTCCTGAGTAACAATAGATCAATAAACTGCTCATTTATTTGTTAGCATGGAAACACATTGCAACATGACAAGTTTAGGTCACTAGCCACGCAGTCTAACACTGAATTGAAGCTAGAAATCTTTTGAAGGTCACAAACTTTGATACATGCATGGCTGCGTGAGATCACAAGGCTCACCTATATACCAGTTGTTAGCCCGATTTTTCTACCGATTTACATAAAAACCGGACAGCTCATCCAACTTACAGCGGGTCGATTGCTTACCCAATCTTTTAAGGGCAAGTACAACGGTGGAGACAGATATTGTCTTTTTGACACAAACAGACAGCTTGTACAATTGACTGTCTGTTTGGATGTTTGTATGGTAATTAATTCATTATTTGACACACAAACTCATGGTGATCTAGTACACAATTGATCTTTGTAGTCATTTTTTTGACATCACCCCTTCGTGTGGGGCCCGCATGGCATGAGAGAGGAGAGGGGAACGGGGGGCGACGGGGCAACCACGCCTCCCTTCCTCCGCCCACGGCCGCTCCCCGCCGCGCCGTGGCCGCTAGTGTTGTCCCGGCCTCCGCCTCCATCACCCGCCTCTCGTTGGTGTCCCAACCCTTGATCGTCGCCGCCATCGAGTCCAAGAACATCCAGAGATGCTCCAGCCCCGCCGCGAACTCACTCGCCGTGCTGACGTCGCTTCGGCCGCCATAGTCCTGCTCGGCGAGGACTAGGAGCTCTGGGCTGAGGCTCCTGATGTTCCGGAGCATGGCTACTCACTCGTGGACTGGCCTCACCTGCGCGGTCGCGCGCTCCCCCTCGTGGACGCACTCGATCCACGCCGCGAGGTGTTCTGGCCGTGGTGGCGCTGCTTTAGCGCTGCTCCGCTCTTGGGCCGCCGGTGGGAGGCGCAACTTCGGGGGCGGAGACGGGAGCAGCGGCGGCGGGAGGAGTAGGGGCGGCGGCGGGATACGCATGGGTGTGTGAGGCGGCCAGCGGCGGGATGCGCAACCGCGGCGGCGGCACTCCGGCACAGCTGTCGTGCTGCCTGAACTCCTCTGCTCCGCCGCAGCTTCCCCATTCGCCTTCCGCATCTGGGCGCCCGCCGCCGATTTCCGCATCATTGACGACAAGATGGAGGTGGAGATTTTGGGGGCGGGAGGGGGAGGTTTGCACGCGAGCAGGGGATTTGGAGAGGATTGCACGCGCTGCATTGCCGCGAAAGAAAATCCCCACATGCTCGTGCGCCCCCGCACACTGGATTCGTGCTGCTGTCGACGAGCCACATCAGCTGGTACAACGCGCGTCGGGAGTCGTCGTTTCGCTTCAGAACACGCACGCGTGCCGTCGACGAACGAGACGCCAGGTCGGCCGTAGTCACGGGCTGTTGGGGAGCTTTTTGCAAAAAATCGTTACGGGTCTCCATGATCCGTTGTGTGTGCCCTAAGTGGACCGAACCGGGTCCTAATAACTAGCACTATTGCTTGCCGCTCCAGCGCAACCAAGCTAGCCCACAGACCAGCGTGATATGATATACTAGGCAACTTGAGGTGGAACTGGAACCATACTATTTATGAGTTATCGGATGGCGTCTGAAAACACGGTAGAACACGATAAATTCTAGAGCATGGCATCATGGCATGAAAGCCTAATGTGCCTACGAATTTCTCCTTATGAAAGGAGGCGGGTGCGGCGACCGGCTAGGCTGTCCACACCAGTAAAAAATAAATTTTACCATTCGATTAAGAATCTACGGTGATGGATATTGGTCCAGAGTTTTCCTCGCTGCGTAAAAAAAAATCTAGATGAAGCCTTTGGCATTGGCTTGCCCACCACACGTCATTTTTTTGTTGGCCAGAAGCCTCTAGACTCCTCACGATCTTATCTGCTCTTCTGTTCTTCTTCATTTTTCTCGCATGTGCTTCTTTCCTTTTTCCCCATCATAGGCTGTTGCAGCCTGCAGTCCAATGCCTCTATTTCAAGCATGGCGCATAGGTGACCTGCGGGTGGACGGCGAGCAAGTAGAGGAAGACATGCGAAAGTGAACCCTTCTTGCGGCTGCGGGGGTTGCCGTGGCGGTGACAGCAGTTGCGGCCGCGCGAGCTGCAGCGGCGTCGGCACGTGAGCAGCCGGCAACAGTAGTCGCTGTTGCAGTCGCGGCGACGGTTGTTGCTGCGTGGGCGGCGGTGGCAGTTGCGGGCTTGCGGCCGTGGTGATGACGGCGTCTGCGGCCGCGTGGTGACGGCTGCCGCGCTTGCGGACGTGCGCGGTGAGGCGGCGGCGACATGCGGACGGGTTGCAGCGGAAGACGCGCAGTGCGTAGGCGGACAGCAAATGTCGGCTGTACGGAGAGAGCGGAGCCAGAGATGCCGTTGGTCGTGAGCTTCTCTCTGTCTTTTTCCTATTGATTTTTCTTTCTTAATCTTTTGCTTGCGTATGTATTGGATTTGGATCTCCACCTCCCTCTGAAAGCACATGGGCTGTGGTGGGCGGTAGCGATGGTGGCTGCAGCCGTGTGGCCGGCAGTGTCGGCACGAGGGCAGACGACGACGGCAAATGCAGTTCATGGGAAGATGGAGGTGGACAGCGGATGCATAAGAGGAAGCGGAGGATGGTGGTGAACCTCTCTCCTTTTTTCTCCCATCCCTTTTAATGCGTTGGTTGTGGCTATTCAATTTGGATTTCCGCTTTCTTCTGACGGTGGCGCGGGGCCCTCGATGGCTTGCTTCTCCTCCCTTCTCTTCCGAGCGCCGCCGCCCCATGGCTAGTGGCGAGCCCAAGCAGCACCGGCGCGGCCCTTGCGGGCGGACAGTGGCGGCAGCCCGCGGCGCCGCCCACCTCGGCGTGTCGATGACCCCAAGCATGCGAACGCCGGCCCCATGTGCCATGGCCGCAGCCGCCACGGGTGCGCGGCGGCCCCATGCGGCATGGGAGCAACCCCCACGGGCGGACGGCAGATACAACTGCCGGCAACGGTGAGGGCGGTGCGTGGCTCCTCCTCAACTGCGATTGTCCTACCTTTTCGTGAGATTCTCGATCTAGCAGGTCAGTTTTTTTTCTCCCGTCGCTGTCCTCCCCTTGCTGGATGCCTCACTTCTCCTTTATAGAGACAACATGCAGATCCCTCCTAATCAGATTGGTATTCACCAGTAAAAAGTAAAACCTACTAACGACACCACCTGCGGAGGAGGAGGAGCAATGGCGAGCCACCGGCGGAAGGGGAGAAGGAGCAGCGGAGACTATCTTTCTCAATGCTATAAAAAATTTAGTGAGCAGACTTGCTGTCAATTTTTTTTTAATCTAGGTATTCCTCTGTCTCCCAGACAATTCCTCATCTTCGCCAATCTCTACACGGTAACACCTCACCTCCACAATCTCTCTGTGGCCGCACCATAGTTTTTGTTTACTTACCTGCTGATTTTATATGTAATGTGTCCTTATTGCATTTGTTACTTAGGCTCTAGATCATTAGGAACAACTGAGTTTTGTTCTTTTGCATTATATCATCACCATAGGAGTTAATCAAATTTAACTGCTGATTTTGATTGTATAGCAGAACACCGAACGCTCAGAATACTGCAGTTACAGCAGCATAGTTTTGGCAAAGTCTATGCTATTTTTGGTATTGCCTCCCAACTTTCATACCTAAATACCTTTCTTTTCATCTATTGTTTTAATGTAAGCACTTTCCTGTTTCATTCGTAGTTAAATGTAAATGGCACCGCAGATTAAAGGTTGTGCCTTACATGTTCATAAGTCACTGTTTTAAGATTTTTCCATAACAATACTTACCATCTATTGTTGTTATTGTGAATAATCAGATGCTATTCCTTGCAAGTCTTATTTGGACATTGACTAAGATTCCTGAAGCTGTCCCAGAGTGATTACCCAACCAGCCCCTTCCCACTCTAAGCAGGTATATTGACCTACACCATATGAGATCAGATATGTTTCTTGTTTTTTTTTCTTTTTTCTGGTGGTGTCCATATGATAGTTTATTCATAGTTCCTTGTTCAAAAGATAGCATAACCATGTTTTTCTATGTGGTTACATTCTTACGTTCTACAAACTTTGTATTAACTTGAGCTCAAAGTTTCAGTCACCGATCTCAAATTGGTTTGTGTTTGTAGCTTTTTCTTGTTACTGCAGAAATAAGAATAGAACTGACCATATATGTCTGAGCTCATATGCTTGATGTTTTTTCTTTGCAGCTATTTTGATTACCAAAGAAGTAAGAATGGAAGTGGCCATATATACAGCTCCAAGGTAGTACATGATGAAAGAAGAATCCACAGGAAGAGAAAATCAGGATAATATCTTTGCCTAAGGTAATAATGCTATCTCAAACATGAATTTTATTTAAGCAATATAGTTCTAGCTAGCATAAAATGGACCTTGACTGTTGAGTTACAACTAAGATATCACTGAATGAAGACCATTGCACTTAACATACTGGTAGTACATCATTTACAATTTTTAGTGGACATAAGTCTTAATTGCTTTGTGGCTGTTAGAGCACAAGTGCATTCAGTTCAATAGTTCATAAAACTCAAATAACCATATTTTTTTATAGATGGAGTTTCTCATCTGTTGTTAGTTTCTCAACTCTTTCTTTTGTAACAGCTGCCCTGTAATATCCTGAGACAGTTTTTCTTTATCAATCTGGATTATTGGTGGCCAACTGAAAGCAGCAGTAGTAGCATGATTGAGGATCAACTATCCTAGAGCACTATCATCGAGCTATCACAATGTCATAAATTTTAGGTAAGTTCCTTATATATGCTTTCACTGCTCGTGCAGGAATACTTAGCAATGATGTTTCAATAATGCTTATGTGCTTAATGCCACTACGTAGCTAGATTGTAAAAGAGGGGAGTATATCTACCTGAACCGGACTCTCACTTAGCCGATTAATGTCACATAGTTTAAAAATAAAAATAGAATGATCCATAACGTGAATAGATGGTCTATGACACACACTCCTCTTTTTATACTTAGAATTCTATATTGTTTTTTTTGTGTAGCCTGCTTGCACCGGGAGCAGTGAGTCATTTTATTAAAATGTATTCGTTTTCCCACACTAACAATTATACTTAGTATTATATGATTTTTTGTATGGTCACCATTTCAGTTCACCGAGGCTCTTATTCTAAATTAGCTTGTTCAATCTTTAATGGGTATCATAAAAAAGGCATGTCAACAGATTTTCACATGTCTTCCATACTGTTAGATTTTCTTAGTATAAATGGAGTACAAAGAAGTCATCTACTGAATATAAATAAAGTGCAAAGAAGTACATCTACTGATTATAAATAAATTGCAAAGAAGTCATCCATTTCTTCCAAATTAATTTCTTCCCTTAGGTCCATCCATTTTTTTCCGGCTTCGAAGTACCAATGTTATCTGTGTATCTTTTCCTTCTTATGTTTGAAGAGGCATTATATTTGTTGTTCTTTTGATAATGGACATGAAGGGATGGCCAAGAAATATCTTGCCGCTATATCAAAGAAACAGATGTGGTTGAAGTGTGTATTGTAGTGTGAGTACATGCGTTGAGGAAAAGAATGCAAAAGGAGGGGATAAGCACTGCACACAAAGCTTTATTCCATTCGTGGGTCTACTTTGTAAAATATATTTGGTTTGGATGATGAGTGGAATTCATTGTTGAAATTTCTCTGTGACAAGAAGATAGTATTCTTGGAATATGGTTTGACCACATATTATGTTGCAGTATAACCATAGTAATAATGGAGTTGCTGAGGTCCTACGCGCGCCCGGGCGCGCGCAAATCACTGGTCTAGGATCCTGGCACGATGGATGACAGGCACGGAACATATTTTTGACCGTGTTTGAACTGGCACGGGGCACAAAAATAGCCTATCAATACACATGCAAACTATCCTACATAAATAATCTCAATATGTTTCGTGGTTGTGCCAAAGTAAAAGAGCTTCCCGGGCCATGGCTTAAAAGCGTAGTCTTGAAGATGTTCACAAATACACCCCTAATAGAAAGATTTTAAAAAATGGACTATAGGCTCGACGCCATGGGTCGCGGCGCTGAGGTTACACATCTCGGCGCCATGATTTTTGGCGCCGAGGTACCAGCATTGAAAGATGAGGTGACGTCTACGTGGCATACATCGGCGCCACATGGCGCTGAGCTCGACGCCAAGATCCACGGCGCCGAGCACGCTTCCTCGGGCGCCGCCTTGGTGCGCTGCGCCGCACGGGCGCACGCCTAGCCCACCCTCATGCATACATGCAAGTACAAACGTCGCTTTCACCTTGCCTTTTCAAATCTTTTGTGAATATATTTTGGATAAATCTTCACTCAAACATCCAATTAACAAATAGTTTTCGCCATTAGTTTGCTGATATTTTTGTGCACATTTTGAGATCCATTATGAATTTTTTTTTGAAATTTTAAATTTAAAAATCTATGATTTTAAGGTATGAGTTCTATGACACAATTTGAAATTGACAAAACATGTAAAACAAATGCATTAGTATAAAACATAAAATTCAAGGTCTAACGTGGCCACATATACGACACGGGGTTACTAATCAAAATATATTCAATTTTTGTATTTTTCACATATACGGCCACACTGTGTTTTGCTCGGCGTTAAGTCTAACGCGCTACCGGTCACACTTCACGTCGAGAGCGTGATCCGTGCGCCGCTACTGCGCCTTGGCTTCTTCGGCGCCGGCGCCACCAGATTAGTGGTCGGGATTAGGGGAGCGGGGTTGCCGGGGAGATCCGGCGCCGACGAATCTAGAGGAGGGGTTTGGGAGCGGTGGTCGGCTCGGCAGAGGCGATGGCCGCTAGGCGGAGAGCCGAGCGGCGAGAGCGCCGCCGGCCGGGGTGGTGGAGGATCCTCGGTGGACGGTGGCGACGGGGGCGGAGACGGCGGCGGTCCGATGGATTAACGTGGTGGCGGTGGAGGGACACCGCTGAAGCAAAGGACAAAGGAGGCGGCGGGGGCGGAGGAGGCTGTGGCGTTGATGGGTTAGCGTGGTCGTGGCGGCGGGCCGCCGGAGCCCGACGGTGGGGGAGAAGACGACGATGCGGGGTCGCGCCGTCGTATTATGGCGCGAACTCGGTCCTTTGACCGGATATCAAAATTTCTGGGTATGCGCGCGCCATCTCGCATGCGATTTAATTACTCCGCGGCACCAATTGTCAGCTTCTTTGTCCCGATTTAATTAATCCAACGCTGCATGCAGTCACCAACAGTAGCACAGACTGACACTGTACTGAGCGCACCTGCGCAGTGCATCAGTGATTCGAGCTTTCCTTGTCGGTGGCCGGCGACGAGCTAGTGCGGCGCGCCGTGGTTATGTCGCCGGCGCGTCCGAGTCTACGAGCCCCACGCCACGCCGTTCGCCGCGCTCTCGGCTCGTGCGTCGCGGCGATGGCCTGCGCTGCACCGGCGTCGTCGCCTGCACCGGGCGCGGCTCCGGCGAGACGAGGTTGCGGATGATGCGCCGCGTTCATGCCGGTGCGGACACCACCACGTCGGTGGCGCGCGCGGAGGGGCACGCGGCCTGTGCGTCCGGCGGCGGCGAGGCCCGCGCCGCCAGGCCTGTCTGCTGCCGCCGTGAGATTCACTGAGGCAAGTCGTTGGTACTGAAAGATGATACCGTAGGACATATGAATAACAGCATCCGTTGTTTATTTTCTCACATAGCTTGCGTTCCAATTTTCAACAAACACATCACAAGCCTGCAACTCCAAGTCTGCAACCAACCACCGGAATAATGCATCTACTACTCATGATACGTACCGTACGATATGATTAACAGCATCCTTTGTTAATTTATTTGCTCATCACATAGCTTGTGTTCCAATTTTCAACAAAAAAACACATCACAATTAAGCAAGTCGGCAACCACCAGAATGGGATAATGCATCATCTACGCAACCGTGTCATGCTCAGCGCGCGCTCTCGTTCGCTCATCATCGTTTGAGGATTATTGCCTCCTCAGCTTGCCGAATCTTCTGTGATTGCATCATCTTCTTCTTCTTCCTTGCCACACACACCCCCAACAGCAACAGCCACCGTAGTAGCACGCCCGTCCGGCCGGCCGGCCAGCCGGCTCCTCCGTCCCGTCCCGCACATCCACGCCACGCCAGCTACATGACCGAGCAGGCGTTGGGGTTCTCGTCGCTGAACGCGGCCGTGTACCTGACCTCGGCCGACGACGCGCGCGCGAGCGGCGCGGCGGCGGGGTTGGCGACGACGTTGTGGACGAACCCGGGCGGCGCCCTCCGGTCGTAGGCGCCGGGCGCGTAGGGGTGCGCGACGGCGGCGTAGGGCACGTAGGGCCACGGCTCGACGCGCTTGCCCGTCCGGTAGGCCACCCGGCGCATGACCTTGGCGGCGTCGACGTGGCCCGTGACGGTGACCCTGTGCTGCGCCGCCGCGACGTCGACGGAGGTGACGCCCTCCATGCCCTCCAGCGCCCGGCGCACCTTGCGCTCGCACCCGTCGCAGTCGATCAGCACCTTCATCTCCACCGTCTGGAAGTGCTTCCGCGGCCGCAGACGGCGGCGCCGCCCGTACCGGGGGAGGGAGCAGAACTCCGACACCACGTCCACGATGCCCATCGATCGATCACCGGAGAATGATTGGCCGGAGAAATTAATTAAGAAGGAGAAGTAGTGTGTAACGGTGGAATGGGAGGAGGAGAAGACCTGGAGAGGGAGGTGATGATATAGGGATCGAGTAGTGGGCGGGGTGTGGTGGATGCGGGTGGGGCCGGCACGCCATGGCCGGGCCAGAGAGAACCACGCCACCACGTGGGGGCGGCCCGCCGCCGTGCGGCATGGGCGCGTGGCCAGAGGTCGGTGATGGATCTCACCGGCCTCCTTAGTGATCTCATCACTGCCGCCGCGCTGTGCTTCGGGGCAGCTGCTGCGCGTCCTTGTGAACTCGTTGACCATGCACTGCACCGGCCAAAAATGAATGGGCTCAGTATGCAGATTGTTGTTCACCGGCAAGCGACCACCAGATCGAGGATTAGATTAAGATCTTGCTGCGCTAGATCTTAGGCTCGCCGCGTAGATCTGCTGTGTTTTGGAAGGTGTGGTTGGCACTGGCAGTTGGCTAGCTGTGAAGGTAATAAATTTTATGGAAAGTGGCGAACTACTTACTATATTACATAAGAAAATAAAGAGAGTATATGAATAGATTTGTCTTGAAAAATACTTTCATAAAAGTATACATATATCACCTGTCTCTTATACACATCTAGATGTGTATAAGAGACAGCTCCTCCCCGGCGAGGGTCGATCCTCCGGCGGCAGCGACTCCTCTTCTTTCCCCTCCTCTCCGTTGCCCCCTCCTTTCCGTGAAGCGAAGTTTGGGTCGAGGGGAGAGAAGGACGCATTTTTGGGTGCCGAATGGAGTCGGACCCAAAATGGGTCTCCCCTTTGGGTACTCTGTTGGAGGCCCATTTTTTCCTAAAAACACTGTGTAAAACCTAACTTTAGGTTTGGGTATCCTGATGGGTGAGCTGTTGGAGATAGTCTTAGCATGGTTTTTGTACAGTTCACATAAAAACTAGTGGTTCATCTGGTTTATACTGGGTCGATTGCTTACCGATCTTTTAAGTGACCGAACCGGATTTCCTGTCTGGTCCTAATAACTAACTAGGACTACTGCCCGCCGCTCCAGTACGTGCAGCCAAGCTAGCACACAGGTAAGTGTGAAATAGGTAGAGTGGACCTGAGCCATGCATGCTATTTATGAGTTGTCTGAAACATGACACGTTTTGGTATGGCATAAAATACGGCACAACACGATAATTTTTGGGCCTAGCCATCTTGGTACGGAAGTAAGAGCTTGCTATGCCTAGTAATCTAAGATCTCGGCACGATATAAGAACATATTTTGGACCATGGTTGGACCGGCACGGGGCACAAAAACAGTCCATCAATACACGTATACAAACTATCCTCCATATATAGTGTTTCTTTTGTTTCTCAAAAAAAATATAGTGTTTCTTTTACCTTTCAATTATAGTCTGAAATAACTATCACGATGCCAAAAAAAAAATCTTAAAATCTTTCGTGGTTGGACCAAAGTAAAAGCTTCCCGCAGTGTACCATGGACTAAAAGTGTAGGCGCATGAAGCGGCCCATGGGACGGACCTAATGGTCGGTTCGGGCCGGCACAGAACGGCCCAACAAGCCCCACCTCAAGATATAGGGGGTAATATGAGTGCTGACGTTACTTCAATAATGCAATCAACAAATATATTTCAGTTTTTTGTATTTTTTCAAATATATAGAGTAGGACGTTCCAACGCGACGTTCCGAGCCGCCGCCGGCGGACTGTGGTGGCGGCCGGCCGCGAGCTGAGCGCGCTCTGGACGACGTACGCCGCCGGCGCGTTCGAGTCCACGAGAGCGCGCGCCGCAGCACCGCCACGCCGTTCGGCTGCGCTCTCGGCTCTCGTGCCTCGATCTCCAGGTGAGTCGCCGCGCCGATGGCCGGCCGGCGAGACGAGAGGTTCCGGATGACGCGCCGCGTTCATGCCCCGGTGCGGACTGCGGAGCCCGGCGCATACGATACGGCGACACCACCGCCACGTCGGTGGCGCGCGCGGCCTGTGCATTCGGCCCGCGCCGCCCGGCCTGTCTGCTGCCGCCGTGAGATAGATCCACTGAGGCAAGTCGTTCGTACTGACAGATCGAGTACGTGATACCGTAGGACATGCATGATGAACAGCATCATCCATTGTTTATTTTCCCATAGCTTGTGTTCCAACAAAACACATCACGTACACAATCCTGCAACCAACCACCGGAATAATGCATCATCTATCACAGCCGTGTCATGGTCAGCGCTCGCTCGCTCATCGTTTGAGAGGATTGCCTCCTCGCCGGCCTAAATAATCAAAAGTACGTTCAAAGCATCTTCGTTCTTCTTCCTTGCCACAACGTACCCCCACCAGCAACAGCCACATGCATGGTGCGCCACCACGCCAGCGGCTACATGACGGAGCAGGCGTTGGGGTTCTCGTCGCTGAACGCGGCCGTGTACCTGACCTCGGCCGACGACGCCCTCGCCAGCGGCGCGGCGGCGGGGTTAGCGGCGGCGGCGTTGTGGACGAACCCGGGCGGCGCCCTCCGGTCGTAGGCGCCGGGCGCGTAGGGGTGGGCGACGGCGGCGTAGGGCACGTACGGCCAGGGCTCGACGCGCTTGCCCGTGCGGCAGGCCACCCGGCGCATGACCTTGGCGGCGTCGACGTGGCCGGTGACGGTGACCAGGTGCTGCGCCGCCGCGACGTCGACGGCGGTGACGCCCTCCATGCCCTCCAGCGCCCGCCGCACCTTGCGCTCGCACCCGTCGCAGTCGATCAGCACCTTCATCTCCACCGTCTGGAAGTGCTTCCGCGGCCGCAGCCGCCGCCGGTACCGGGGCAGCGAGCAGAACTCCGAGACCACGTCCACGATGCCCATCGAATGATCGAGATGATAGAGATGAGATCTCAGCAGCTAGAGTTTTATTGGCCGGAGAAATTAAGGAGCAGTGGTGTGCGACTGTGGAATGAGATTGAGGAGGAAGAAGACAGCAGGGAGAGGGAGGTGATGATATAGGGAGTCGTCGTGGGCCCGGCACGCCATGGCCGGGGCAGAGGAAGCCACGTGGGGGCGGGCCGCCGCCGTGCGGCATGGGCGCGTGGCCAGAGGTGGGTGATGGATCACCGGCGGTTGACCATACACTGCACCGGCCAAAAATGAATGGGATCGGCAGACTGTTCGATCACCGGCAAGCGAGCATCGTCGGAGGATTAGATTATGATTTTTGCTGCGCTAGATCTTAGGCTCGCCGGCCGCGTAGATCTGCTGTGTTTTGGAAGGCCGGTGTGGTTGGCTAGCTGTACGTGCAGGTTAAATTTATGGCAAGTGGCAAACTACATACAGTAAGAAACTATAGTAGGAGTAATTAATAAAGAGAATGGATTTCCACCTTTTTCTAAAAAAAATAGCATGGGCAAAAAGAGCCTGGGTCCATATATACCGGCCATGTGCACCTATCTCACTGATAAAATTATCCTTGAGATCTGTCTCAAGAATGTGAAAATCATCCTTGAGCCTTAGTATCATCCTTCTCCGTATCATAAATCATCTAAATTTACATAAATAATACTAATATTTATGATACGAAGCAAATATAAGTTCAATTTGACATAAAATATTTTGTAGTATTTTTGTATATAAATTTCATCAGCATTAAAAAAATCGACTTAGAATAATATATTTAATTTTTCTAGACGAGATGAGTTGGCCGGCCTCGAGGAACTGAATAACCTGGATTGGACAAGGCCCTACGTTGTGTGTTACCGTTGGTCACCGACACATCTAAGGCCTTGTTTAGATGCAAAATAGGGGTGATGATTTGGGAGTTTAGGGTCACTTCGAAACCATTGCGCCATTATAGCATTTCGTTTGTATGTGTGAAAAATTGTCCAAAAATTGATTAATTAGGCTCAAAATATTCGCCTCGCAGAGTACAGCAAAACTGTGCAGTTATTTTTTGATTTCATCTACATTTAGTACTCTATGCATGGACCGACATTTTGATGTGATGGAAATCTTCTTTTTACATAGTGAACTTTGGGGTTGCTTTTTAGAAACTAAACAAGGGCTGAATATGAAAGATGCTGACAAGCAGCTGTGTAGCCTGCCTCGTGATTATGGTGCATGCCCCGGATCCGCAGGCAAGGTGAGCGTTGGGCTTCCATCTGAATGGATCATGATATTGTGAGAAGTACTGTACGTCCGAAGCTCAAGAGGGAAAACAGCATGTTGTCAATGATGGCCTGGGGCAAATTATACATTTCCATTTTCATTTATTAGAAAAGGTGGCGCTAAGTGTTTGTATGCGGTGGCACATTTCAGTAGAAATATGGCATATATAATTCTCTTTTGATTAAGATGCTAGAAAGCATTAGGATTGGGTTTCTCTTCGGAAATAGATGAGAAGAAAATAAGCGGTCAATTTATCATGCAATAAAAATGTTAGTAGGCATGGATTCTTGTTATTCATATGGGAGAGACGACATAGATATATATGGTTCTAACAAAGGCTCTGACGAAAACCTCCTGAAACTTTTTCTTTCCTGTGTAAAATATCTGACCAGGGCGAGATGTGCTTATTGGATCATACAGTGGAGAAAAAAGCGTTTCTTTTTCAGGTTATTGATCTTGTTGTGTGTTATAGATGCTGCCAGCGAGGTATCGAGCTCTGTTTTTCTCCGCTTCTATTTTCACAGCCTTCAATTCGTTTGATTTTTGGGATTTGGATTCGTTTGAATAGTTATCTACTAGTGCCATTTAGCTAGTGAAAGGTTTGCTTGGGAATAGAGTTTCTTTAACGGATTTTCAAGTATTGAGAGACTGATTTGTAATTTCTCGTATTATTTACGGCTGTTCCTTTTCATGATGAATTTTTTAGAAGATGTGATCTCCTTGGCAAGTGGAGAAGAAGCCCAACTTTGCAAAATGCTGGCGAAGAAAGAGGTCCACAACATCCAGGGCCCTTCATCATGGTCACGGCAAGCGCTCCGCTGCAATCTTTTGGCCCCAAAAGGACCAATATAATAAAGGCCCAGTCCAACGCAAATGTCTACTCGACGCTCGCCGCGTCCCCCGCACGGATGCCGATGAGCAGGCTCCGAGCAAGTGATCTCCGCCTTTCAAGCCCTTAGTTTCTAAATTTGGAGCAACCTTTGGCCTTTTGAAGTACGCGCGTCACTGTAGCATTATGTCACTTCGTAATCGTTGCGCTACTGTAGCATTTCGTTTGTATGTGTGAAAAATTATCTAAAAATTGATTAATTAGGCTCAAAATGTTCGTCTCGCAGAGTACAACAAAACCGTGCAATTAGTTTTTATTTCATCTACATTAGTACTCCATGCATGTGCCGACATTTTGATGTGATGGAAATCTTCTTTTTGCATAGTGAACTTTGGGGGTGAAATTTGGGATCTAAACAAGGCCCAAGTTTTTCTCCAACATCTGTACTCTGGGGCATTCTCCAATGGTATAAGCTACTACCTAGCTCTAAAGTATTTTAAAAGATAACTCTTCCAATGATCTGTCAGTATATATCTCGTAATATGAATGATCTGGCAACGACGGTGGCGCAGATCCCGGCTGTGCCCACCCCTTTCTGCAGCAGCGCGGATACTCGGGGGGTGGCCCTAGTGGGGCCGTGAGCCCTCGGCGGTGGTGCGGATCCTGGCTGTGGCCACCCCTTCCTGTGGCGGCGCGGATACCGGGCGGCGGAGAGAGACGGGGGAGAAGAAGGGTGGGCGGGAGAGAGTAAAAAACAAAAATAGGGGGCCTACGTAAATGGTAGTTGGTATTGAGGAGAGTATAGATGAGAGATGGGTGCGGGAGAAATTATGATAGAGAAAAGAATCTCGATGACCATGCTAGAGAATATATTCCGGGAAAGAAATAGAGGATTAGTGTGGACTGCCTAAGATAGGGACGGACGTGTTTCTTTCCCACGCGAAATATATTTTCAAAGGGAATATTGAATGTATGGAGTATTAAATGAAGTTTATTTGTAAAACATTTTTAGAGATGGATGTAACTTTGCGCGATGAATCTAACGAGCCTAATTAGTCCATAATGTACTACAATAATGCTACCGTAACCATCCTCGGATCGTGCGGTCAGGACCTTGTTAGATTTGTCTCGTGAATTAATTTGGAGCTGTGAATGTAGTTTTATAAACTGATTTTATTTAATACCATAATTATTGGTCAAACGACCGAACACCGTAGTACATGTGTGACCGGACAACTCGCTGAGTACTTGCGTGACCGTGGGCTTCACAAAGTCAACACATCCATCTTGGTCGTCTCTTCACTCTCCCACGTCACGCACGCCATTGACCCCGCGTTTTCTCGTCGTCGTCGTCCTCCATCTCGCGTTGTTGTTGCTGGCTTGCTGCAGATCCCATCCCAGCGTGTTGTGACATGTGAGATGGATAATAAGGCCATTGTTGCAAGCATCGGAGTCAACGACGGCGACGACTCCAAGCTGCCGCTGTGGGCTTCCACCGTCGGCTTGCCGGTCGCGGAGGTGGAGGGGTTCGTCGCGGCCCGCCGAGATCTCCGATGTGTGCTCGCGGAGGCCCAGGAGAAGGAGATCCAGAACCTGGAGCTGGTTCGGCACCTCAGGGAAGCCGAGCACAGGGAAGCCCGTGCCGAGGACCTCCTCGGCGCGCTCGAGTACTACCGCATCCAGGGGGAGGTGGAGGTGGAGGTGGAGGTGCACAAACTTAATATACTGCTTATTAGTATTTCTCATAATATACTGCTTGTAGCCACAAACTTATTTTTAAATTCAAATGTAGTGGAATAATTTGTGTACACCAAACATACCTATAATTTGACTGATTAATAGATAATAAAGCATAAAAAAATATTTAAAAAGCATGCACGCACTGTCCTGTGTTCTTGAACAGAGGAGTATATGTATTGTTTGGCTATATATTTTGCAAGACTTAGGGTATTTGCTCAATTTTTCTAAATGCAATAACCCATTTTGCTTTGTTCAGCTTGTGAATGACATTGGCGACGGAAACCCGCTTTTCTCCACACCAGTAATGGATATCCAATTGTTCCACAATGCTGACAGAGAAGTTAGTAACACTTGTCTGTTACCACATTCTGAAGTAGCTGGGGAAGACATCTCACATGCGATAAAAGAACACGTCGTGGAATGCCGCAGAATAGCGAATAATGTCCGCGACGCCCTTAAGCTTGAAAAGCTGGATGACATGCGGCTAAGGATATACCAGCAGAGTACATCATGGACAGATCCTCGGGAGACGTCATCTTTCCCCACGGAAAACAAAGTCCATGGGAGGGATCAAGACCGGAACTGTATTATAAACAAGTTAACAAGCAAGGAATCTGCTGAACAGAACATCTCCGTCCTCTCCATTGTTGGTAATGGAGGTGTGGGGAAGACAACCCTAGCCAAAGTGGTGTACAATGATCCAGCAGTGAGGGAGCATTTTGACAAGGTTCTGTGGCTTCATGTTTCCGTCTACTTCAATGAACCTAAGATCACACATGAGCTGTTGCATCTGTTGCGCGGTGATAGGCACGAAGATATTAGTGACATGAAAGAGCTCCAAAACATTGTTGGATATGAGATAAAGTCAAAACGTGTTCTTCTTGTTCTGGATGACATATGGGAGGATAATAAAAAGGAGAATTGGGATGTGCTCCTCAGACCACTGAGTACCAATGATGTCAAGGGAAACATGGTTATAATCACAACACGAAAATCATCTGTAGCAAGAATCATCCTTCACACACAGCATCGACCTACACGGTTTGAAGGATGAAGACTTTTGGCCTTTGTTCAAAGAATGCGCCTTTGGGGATGAAAACCATCAAGGGGACGGGAAACTGCAGGAAATCGGGCGACAGATAGCTGACAGGTTGAAGGGTTATCCTTTGGCAGCAAAAAGTGTAGGCAAGCTATTGAACAGGAAGCTGGACGATGAGCACTGGACTAGAATTTTGAATAACAGTGAGTGGAAGGACCAAGAAGGTGATGATGATATCATACCAGCTTTGAAGATCAGTTACAACTATCTGCCAAGGCACCTACAGAAATGCTTCTCGTATTGTTCCATATTCCCAAAGAATCAGAGGTACCATGTACAGTTGTTAGTTAATATTTGGATTGCCCAGGGTTTTATACCTTTGGCCGACCAGTATGCGCGAGCAGAAGAAACTGGAAGAAGATATCTAGCAGAGTTGATCGATTGGGGATTTTTCCTAAGTGAACCTCCAAGGCCATCTTTACTCATGCATGATCTAGTCCATGATTTAGCCCAGATGGTTTCATCTTATGAATCCTTCACCGTAGATGACTTGAATCCTCCAGGTGACTTCAAGCTCATTCGTCATGTCACTGTAATCACTGAGTCAGCATATTATGGGAAATTTGACGGCACCGTGCTACCGAACGAGTACTTCATTCAAGAGTTTGCCGATGTCTTCTGCACACTGCCAAAAAAGGACCTAAGAACGCTGATGCTGTTTGGTGCACATGACTCGAGTTTTGCCAGCACATTTCAACACGAGCTGAATAATGAGATAAGAGCGGTTCATGTATTGAACATGGAAATGGTATATCCGGACCTGAACATGTTGATACCCAATATCTCAGCGTTTATCAATCTTCGTTATCTCTGGCTACGCTCCTTTTACAGAGGCCTTAAATTGCAGCTTCCAGAGGCTAT
The DNA here is from genome assembly GCA_900205405.1 of Echinochloa crus-galli. Classification (NCBI taxonomy): domain Eukaryota; kingdom Viridiplantae; phylum Streptophyta; class Magnoliopsida; order Poales; family Poaceae; genus Echinochloa; species Echinochloa crus-galli. The sequence goes on from OAMR01000221.1 coordinate 244,991, forward strand.
ATGTAAGCTTTACCAGTTACAAGTCCTAGATATTAAGGACTGCAATCCTGAGACAGTTGTGCCGAAAGGCTTGCACAAACTGCGCAACTTGCGACATTTTTTTGCCAGAGAGCAGCTGCACGCACAGATAGCCAGTGTAGGAGATCTGGTCTTCCTTCAAGAGCTTATGGCGTTTGATGTCAGAAAGGAGGATGAGTTCAGCATCGCACAGCTGGGAAAATTGAATGAAATAAGAGGGTCAGTCAGCATCTACAATCTTCAGAACATAGAAAGCAAGGAAGAGGCCAACAAGGCTAGGCTCAGTGACAAGCAATACCTTTTCAGTTTGCGGCTGTCATGGGATGATATGCCAAGATCCTTGGGCAAACGCAACATCATAGATGGCCTTGAGCCTCCCATGTGCCTTGAGAAACTCCATATATCTGGGTACAATGGTTCTGCTCCATCATGGCTGGGTAGCAGTGTCTGTCTTACTTCCTTGCAGTCTCTGCATCTTGAAAAATGCAAATTCTGGTTTACCCTTCCATCTGTCCTTCTGTTGCCGCACCTCCAAGAACTGCATCTGATTAATATGCCTCACCTTGACAAAGTACCACTTGGCCATGGTTTGAAGGTGCTAGAACTGCGTAACATGCCAGGACTGAAGCGATTTGTTGAGATGGAAAGTCACCAGCCGTACGAGAACCTTGAAGTCATTGAACTGAAGGAATGCAACTCTCTAGTGAATTTGCCATTCCGGTTGTGCTCTTCGGGCACACAGGCTGAGCATCTGTTCCCTAAACTTCGCAGGATTCAGATACATGACTGCATCGACACAAAGTTTCCTCCCTTTCCCATTGTGGATACCACAACTGATATAGATGTGTGGAATGCATGTTTCGACTATATGTCATTTCGACTTAGCCCTGCAGATGATGAGAGTAGGCTATGCCTCGAATTGGAGGGACATAGATATAGAGAAGGCCAAATTGAAATTTTAGACGAAACAATATTGAGGTTCAGCAAACTGAAGGACTTGCAAGAACTGGAAATTAGATGGTTTCCAAAGGTGAGATACCTGCCATGGGAGGGAATCCAACAAATGACATCTCTGAAGAAATTTAAAGTGGTCAGGTGCACCAATCTGTTTTCAAGCAGTCCGAAACTTCTTATGCCAACGTCAATTGTAGAGATGGAGTTTGATCAATGTGATATTACAGGGAAACAACTATCCAATCTGATGTCAGACCTGCCATTGCTTAAAGTCGTCAAGGTACAATACTGCGAAGGAATAAAATCCTTATCTGTGGGAATAAAATCCTTATCTGTGGGAATCTTCGTCGATGTACACAGCACAATAGAAGAAGGCTTGTGGCGTATCCCTCCAAGAAGTTTGGTTACTCTGGAGAAATTGGATATATCATTGTCAGACATACGTTTTTGTAGCAAGAATGGCCTCGGAGAGTTCAGCTCTCTCAAGGACATTGCCATATGGAAATGCCCTATGCTTTTCTCTTCCATGGTTTCAGAAGCAGCATCAGTGGTATCGAATTGTAGCCTCCTCCCACCATCTCTTGTGAAGCTCGGCATTACTGACGTGATAGATGGACTATTGCCACGCTCAAAGTTGGCTTCCCTCGCTGAGTTACACATTCACATAAGTCGACATTTGATCTCTCTAGATATATGTTCTTGTCCACCATTACAAAATCTCAAAATCGAAGAATGTGACAAGTTACAATCAATTGAAGGCTTACAAATCCTCAGGTTGCTTGCCAAACTGGAAATTTTAAGATGCCCAGAACTAACATCAGTGCAACTGCATCGCTGCACATTGTTGCAGATTTTGAAGATTGACGGATGTGATGCATTATGTACACTTGATGGCTCACATTCTCTAACCTCCCTGAAAGAAGTGTATATATCCAAAAACCCAGCTCTATCCTATGTGGGGTTGCATTCCTGCTGGGCATTGGAGAGTCTCTGCATCACAGAGTGTCCTGCACTGGCATCATTGCAGGGTTTCAGGTCACTCGGTGCTATCAGGTCCTTGCAAGTTTCCGGATCCCCTGGATTCGTACCTGCCTGGAAATCAGCAGCTGAAGAAATGACAAGGGAGGGTCAGGATTTCTCAATGCCACTTGAATGCCTGGACATTGATGACATTGACTTTCTTTCCATGCCAATATGCAAACAGTTGACATCTCTGGAGAGCCTAAAAATTTGTGGTGTTCTTCACACATGGTCCGACAAAGTGGACATCTTGTTGGAGAATCACGAGTCTGCGCTGCAACTCCTTACATCCTTGAAGGAGCTGACCTTGTCGAATTTTAAGCATCTGGAGTCATTACCCTCAAAGATCCATGACTTTCCATTACTGCAAAGATTGACTATCTCTGACTGCCCATGCCTGACTTCACTCCCGGAGGAAACTTTCGTCTATATATCGATAGAAGGGAATATCTGGGCACTTCCAGTTTATGAATGATATGATACCGTTTGATCAAACTAGCTGCGCCTCCGTCATGGCAATATGAAACGCGGGAGCGGCGGCCGGACAAGGGACATGTACTAACGGCACACTATTTTTTTTTATAAGCAACTCATACATTTGACGCGGCATCCTATATTCTTTGTAAGCACCTGATACATAGGACATTAGGATCGGACGCGGTGAAAAACACCAATTTCAACATAAAGAAAAGGCGCTCAGATTTATTTGACGCCACCAGTATGAAAGAATAATACGTGTATGGGTTGTTTACCCTTTCAGTATTCATGTTTCGTGGAAATTGTATGGAACACGATGGAGTATGCAAACTACTGCGACTGAAGTGTCCATGCCCATAGCAGCCATTTTCTCATCCAATGCTGCGAGGTCCACACCTTGTCATTTTTTTTTCCAAAGACTAATACAGATCGTAATACACGTATGCAAACTCTACCCTTATGCGGACATCAAAGAAACGGGTTAACAAATGACGAGATTGATAAAGTCACCATAGATATCTCACTGTCAACGGGCACGTAACCTATTACCGTAAAATAGAACTAGTTAAATCCTAGAATAAATCCAAAAAAATACGAGACATATGTTGAATCAAGGACTCAAAATGGCGTGGGGAGGTTTCACCACAAGTAATCTTGCCAACTTATCCAGAATCAGTTCACCACACCATGTCATGTTGGTGACTACCTTCTACATGCCCACAAAATTGTTATTCATGTGCTGGGACAAGTGCGGAAAGTTAAACCTTATGTATTTGTCAGAATATTCTTAGAAATTAATTAGAAGATGATTCAACAAATGAATCATGACATTGCCTCTGCCCCTCAGCCTTTGATTTGCATTGCTTTTGTACTAGTTGAACAACCATCCGTTGCAAACGGGAGACCAAAATAATTTCCAAGATAAAGTATTGAAGGGTAAACCGCTTGGCAAGTCCTTGAAGTTGTATGTATCACTTAGACCTATATGAACTCTCAAATTGCAGAATGGACAGCCTAATCTTGCTTGGCCATGCCACTTTTTTTTTTTGAGGAATCTCTGGTAGGCGATTGCCGACCCAAACTTCTCATTGAAAAATTGTGGCAAACCACGGATTACATCAGAAGTTGCGGCACAACGCAACAGCTATAGCAGAAAAAAAAAGAAGAAACACAAGTCTCATACAAGCACAAGACACATGGACAAAAGTTAAGACCAAAGAGCTACCCCACCAGCCATCGTAGCTACGCCTCTTTGTCGGCGCCCTCAAAGTCTTCAATTCCGCGTCCAACGGGGGAGGAAGCCCCAATGGAATGAGGGACAGCCACAAAAAAAGGGAACTAAGAGTAGAGGGAGCACGCTGATCATAGCATCACTAGACACACTGAACTCCCTTCGAGCCAGTGGCAGCACCTCCCAAAGCACATCTAGGCCTCCACCTGTCAATAATGTCCGCGACGCCTTTAAGCTTGAAAA